>CM060696.1:168650715-169145715 GCA_030686995.1 Artemisia argyi | reverse complement strand
AATCTTCATACAATAGTGTTTTGATATAGATACATGGCTCAGACGCGTATTCACCGGACTCAAGTTCTGAAGCCTCAAAGAGTTCATGTACATGTAAGTGATAGTGATAAAGATTGTCAACTATTGCATTTGTCTGTATTTTTATTTACATTTTTTAAAATTTATTGTGCATTGCAGCAGCTCACAACATTCACACGTATATACTTTTGTTCATTTAATTGAAGCTAATGACTTGACTAATACAAAATTTAATTTGTAATGTTTTTAGGCTTGGCACATGGTTTGCAAAACACATCACATAACCTTCAATAGGACTATTTGTAACATACCTTTTAAGTATTTATCTTCACTCATTTCACTGATGCGCAGTTACAACCTCATGAACCCTTTGTGGTCAAGAAAGCTGGTCAAGAGAGCCGTTAAACATTTCTTGCAGGTATGGTTTAAATGGTATATGGTATTTCCATTGTGTCAGCTGTCTGTTTATCTATTTATTTTGCTTTAACCTCCTCCAAATCATCTAATATTTTGCTATAATGATTCAGGCAAATCATATTTAGCCTTGGCTTAATTCTAATTTCGGCATGATTTGATACAGGTCAGCTACTGAAAATACTTTTCATAATTAGCACACTTTTTCATGGTGTGGTATGAGTTTACTAATTTGTTTAATTGAGCAGCAAATGATGATCCACTTGGCGGGGCAGATGTTGTGTCATACCTCATGGTTGTTTTCTATACTATTGAAGAAGGTTAGCATCTAATGAATGTCATGCTTTTAAATTTCAAATGCTACAAAAGTAAATATCAATTTGATGGTAGTTTTGTCACATTATCCATATATTGTTACAACATAATTAAGTTAATGAATTTTCTTCAAGCTCAACTGCCATTGTTGTGTGTCCCCTTTGACAACACAACTCTAACATGCATTGCATCTCATTTAATGCCTATAATAGGTTGTTATGTCACTGTTGCAACTTCTTATGTTTTCAAAATATAAGCAGTGTAATCAATCTAGGAACGTTTGGATAATGCTTCTTGAACACCTCTAATAAATCTTACTTAGTCTAAGGGTAAAGGTAAAATTGAAACACATTTTTCTATTAATTACAAGCTCAAATATAATAGAAGTCAAACCCTTAGGAACACATGTTTATATGAAGTTTTGGTCCACTTTTAATGAAGTTTTGGTAACACTTTTATAAGGAAAAGCAATTGGCTAAACTTCGTCAAGATTTTGACATTTGAATCTGTTATTATTTTTGTAAATGTACACACGGTTATTTTCAAAAGGCAACATATTTTTTGCACCATTAATAATTAGAGCGAGTTGGAAGACTAAAAGGAAGTAGTTGTGAAGCGGGCTGCAGAGGCATCTCAATAAGGGGTTGACGAATTCAAGAATGAGCTCATTTTCATAGCCAAGCTTCAACATCGCAATACCTTGTGAAGCTTCTTGGATATTGCATTCAAGCTTCAATCACTAGAAAAAAAATGTGAGGTCTACTGCTATATAGCTCTTATGGTTCAGTACATATATATGGCAATCTTTGGCCAGTTTCTTATCAGTGTGGTGATTAGGCTTATATTTCATTTCTAATGGGTCAAATGGGTCAATAGACACCGAAACGAATATTTTGTAATGCATGGGAGATGGGGACAATTATACTTTTATTTGGTGTTTTGGATATGATTGTTGTGTTTTGTATACAATTGAATATGTATGTTATCCATGTTGTAGGCTATATCAGCAGCGTATGTTGGGTCTGAAGTATACATATCACCATCTGGTCTTATGACACATCTACACTATCACTTATCATTATCACAAAACTCGGTAAGTTCATGATGTTGGATGCTCACTTGACTAACGACATAATATTAGTCTAACTTGATCTATAACTAACCATTGCTTTTTGTTTACTATCACTCAAGTCTATGGATTATTGATTTTATGACTAATGTCTTCGGAAGTAAGTTAACTTTTCGTTGTTGTAGTTTGTAGGGTATAATGGACTCTCTATATTATCTTATGTTCTTACCTTCCATTTTGATTCTTTAGGTTGCCTTTTTGGCGTCCACAGTGGGGCTGAGAGTGGCTACAGCCTATGACCATTGTCTTGGGATGATCATATACGTGCTTCTGAAAATGCAACACTAGATGGTTATGGGTCTGAAATTAGGTAGTGCTTCAGATATTTGCCATCATTAGTTTTCTGTTTATTACGTCAACTTATTTGCTTTGGTTAATGGATTATAGTAGATGTTTATGAAGCATTGAGATTTTTGTGTTGCTAACGATGCATAGTGAAAAAGTACCCTTCAAATATCAGCAAGTTTTTTTTTTTCCTTTTTCAAGTTATGATATGCTTTTTGTAGCTTATCTGATTTCAGGTTATGTTTAATTTTTTCAATTCTATTACTTATTTAAAAACTTGTCAGCTTCTATAATGGGCTTATAGGAGTTAATAATCTCAAAAATAAGCTTAAACAAGCACCTCATTAGTTTGGTTCAAAGTCATTTTACACACTACATAAAAATTGGGTCCGAGCGTCAGGCATGACTATCTCTCCATAAATAAATTTTGTACCATAGGATGTATTGTTATTTAACCTAAAAATATGTCAATTGAGATTGTGTTCTATTTCAGAAGATCTAAGTCAAATAGTTGAGCTTAATTGCATATAGATTATCGAAGTTGAATGAGGGCATGGGTCTAATAATGTAAAATTTTATATGTTACTATTCGTTAATTGGTGATAATATTTGTCATGAAGCCTGGTTGGTAAATTTAGGGATGGCAATCTCGGATTGATTAGTTTTATTCTTGGGTTTATGTCTTATTAGCCTGTACTTCACATCAAGTTCTTGCTTTCTTCAGTTATCATCAAACTTTGTCATTTTGGATTAAAAAAATTTATTGCAGGTCCTGATGTATTTTGCACCTAATAATGTTTTATCTGAAGAAAATGAATCAAGCAAAATTTTGGGATGTTCATTATCGTATACACAGTACATTACAGTTTTTCACGCTACATGTGAAAAAAATTTATGCCAAGATTGGTAACTATATGGATTTTTTTTTTTTTTTTTTTTTTTTTTTTTTTTTTTTGAAAACACAATGATCAGATTGTTAGTTTCCAAACAATTAAAATAATTGTCTCTGATTAACCAGTAGGAGTTTCATTTTGTTTTTTAAAGCTGTGTGTTTAAGATTGCTTACGTATATTCCGTAGCTAATTGTTTAGTAGTGAAATTTGAATAGCAAAATTTGCATTACATCAATAGAACATGTATGCCACGCATCAGCGAAGTGGAACACGTAAAACAGCTTAACACCAGTTACATGTCATAAGACCTCAAATGGTAGAATGTTGGTTCCAATTTACCTTTACTAACAGTCTTTAATCCGAGAACGAACCAAATTAATGATCTGGTTTGCTGGTCTATCTAGCTGATACAGCAGTTAGTAATGATCTCAATGGAGGACCTCTTATCTAGCTGAAAGAAGTCGAGTTCAGTACCCTGCTGGAAGATATAAGTGCTCTTATGAAAGATCACTAATATACGTACATGATTAAATTAAAAGGTAACGCTAATTGTTGATTTCAGGTAGGGGATGTGATAAACCTTTTGTGCAAAACATATTTATTGCCTGGTGATTATTTGAATATTTGCCCATGGATGTACTAACATTTATTTATGTATTTTTATATATTGTAGGCTGCAGTGAAGTTTTATCAGCTAGCAATATAAGTGCCATTATGCATAAATTGCCAATATAATGTATGTTTCTGTACTTGTGTATCTCTATAGTTAAGCACTTCACATTCTGCTTCACTAAACCATAGTGTTTATTGACAGTTCACTAATGGAACTCTACACTTGCTGTTCCTCATCAGTGACGGCTATGTATTTGTACCTGAAATATATGTAAAGCAAACTTTTGATACAAATAATGCCTCATATGAATTATGGGGATTAGCCGATCTTCAAAGGATCATGTTTGGCATTCATTGTTAGTTAATTGTGGGTATATATGTATACTATGACGCGATAAACTCTTTTTGTTAATTAGTATGTTGGCTTTAATAATTATCATATCCGTATCTTTGTTTTTTGACATTCAGTCCTGTATATTGGTTTAAGCATAGCTTGAAAAAATCGGAACGGAGTTAAAACATCGGCGTGTAGCGGTTGATGTTGTCAACTTTGAATGATAAGAAAATACTGGGAGAAAGTAAGAATGTGTCTGATGACTAAGATTAAACTTTGAAGTAAATTTATGTAAATTTACTTCAAAGTTTAATAACTCAAATGAACGTTAAGATTTTAGAACAATTAAAATATACAAAGTTAATTTATGTTAACACCATTCTTTACCTAAAGAAAAATATGTTAAAGATATTTGTAAGCAATGCCCGCGGGCCGTTAAAGTAAAATATGCCAAGGATATTTACAGGTCATGCCCGCCCATCGGGCGGGCTTAGAAAGCTAGTATATATATATATATATATATATATATATATATATATATATATATATATATATATATATATATATATATATATATATATATATATATATATATATATATATATATATATATATACCTTTGTAGGAAGTTTATTCATTATATGCCACATGCAAAGACGATGTTTAGCAGTTTTAAAAATATTAGGTATTGCAATTAACATTGAAGGATCTTGATCTGTTAAAACAAGATACGGCTCCTTAGTATAATATTTAACAAAAGCTTGTAGTAGCCACTCATATGAAACAACATCTTCTTTCGAAAGCAAACCAACACCGAATATTACACATTTTTGATGATTATCAACACCCGTAAAAGGAACAAACACCATATTGTACCTACAAAAAAAATATACATATATAAATATATATATTAAAAAAAAGAAAAAAAAAAACTTACATATTAGTTTTGAACGTAGCATCGAAAGAAAGAACATCACCAAAAGCTTCATAATTCCTTTTACTTGTATCATCAGACCAAAACAAACAACTTAATTGACCCGCAGTATTAGTCTTAAACTCAAATGAAAAATTTTCATCTCTTTCCTTTAAAACACTAAACTTATCAATTATCATTTGGGCATCATATTTACCAATATAATTGTAAATATCACGACTCATATTCTTGAAATCAATCTTTGTTGCACCAACTTTCTCATATCCACCCAATAACTCAGCAATAAAATTGAACGACATACAAGGACCAATATTCAAATTTGAAGCTTTAATAGCAAAATACTGATGCGCCAAACTCATAGACCTATGAGACTTTTGCAAATGTCTATCTTCAGAAGTAAAAAAACCATGATTGTGCTCTTCCACAAAGTTTTTAACTTTATACTGTTCACCAGATTTAACAATATAAAGTCTAGCTTTGCAATTTGTCCTAAAATCAAATCTTTTTCTCTTAACTGACTTAGCGTTACAATCTTGTTTTAAACTATCAAATTCTTCAACTTTAACTTTTTTAATCCCTTCTTTACTGCAAAGAAATTCCTTATTAAGAATAACACCTCCTGTTTTACTTTCATGCCCTCTACGAACAATAAAACCAGCTTCATCAGCATAATTTTTGTACACCCTGTAAGCATCTTCAACACTATTAAACAAACTACCTTCTGCTGGAACAACCACTTTAACAACAACAGGTTTAATTAACTTTGTAGTTAAGCTAAAAAAATCTGGCGAATTTACTTCCTCATTGTCTTCTAAATTATCATCAGGAGATAAATTTACAGCTTCAACAACATCATTACTTGCAGAATTCTGCATCATATAATAACCTAAAAAAAATAAAGTCAAAAAGTGACTTGATAATAAAATAATATTACACAATTAAGTAAAAAAAGTATAACAGTTCATACAACTTATAACTATAATAATATCAAAATTCATCTAACAATTCCATATCACAGTACATCCAGTTAATACATACAGTACTATATAACAATATAAATGCCACAAATCAATTGCACAATTGACTCATAATAACTATTATATATAAATATCCTAATACCTATCAGAATACAAACCATATATCTCAAATATCATAAAATACCAACCATAAAAGAGATATTAATATTAATATATATATTTGTTATGTAAAACAAATAAAACCCACCAGTCAAGAATACAAAAACTCATACTCCGTAATAAACAATAAATATCACAATAGCATTTAAAAATTAATATCGTAATACCTACCATAAAAGAAATAATAATATAAGAATAAAATTCAAAAATGCAGAATAACAAAACGACATTAATATATAAATTTGTTATGTCAAACAGATAAACGCCACGTGTCAAAAACAAATTTCTCTACAATAAAAACAATTAATATCACAATACCATACATATATTTTAATATTGTAATACATATCATATACGATACTTATATTTTAATATCGTAATACATATCATATAAGAAAAACAATATCACAATACCAAACTTATATTTTAATATCGTAATACATATCATATAAGAAAAACAATATCACAATACCATACTTATATATTAATATCGTAATAGATATCAAATAACAAAAACAATATCACAATACCATACTTATATTTTAATATCGTAATACATATCATACTTATATTTTAATATCGTAATACATATCATATAACAAAAACAATATCACAATACAATACTTATATTTTAATATCGTAATACATATCATATAACAAAAACAATATTCACAATAGATTAATATCACAATACCATACTTATATTTTAATATCGTAATACATATCATATATTAATATCAAAATACCATTCTTATATATTAATATCACAATATCTACCATATAAAAAATTAATTTGAAAATGCAGAATAAGAATCTGAAAATGCAGAATATCAAGAAGATAGCTTATAAAAAATACCTTCAACACGGTTTTTTGATAAAAAATGATCCGATAGATCAGGACCAATACCAGAATACTGATCAGGTAAATCCATTCGATAATAAAAATTAAATAAATATAGTTGCAAAAAATAAGGAAAGAAAATATTCAAATAATAATAAAAAAGATAAGGAGATATTAATGGGCGAAAATTTGACCCGTATTTTCTAAATATAATAATTACGAGAATGCCACTCCGTGTTATATAATTATATCTAATCACAGCCGCTGATGGGAAAAGATCAACGGCCCATACGCATCCGTACGTCCGCACTAAAAAGTTCCATCCGCACGTGATCCTTTGCCTATATATATATATATATATATATATATATATATATATATATATATATATATATATATATATATATATATATAGATGCTTGATGAGGCGAAAAATGATCCGTTTTTAGGGGGTCATTTAAGCCCGAATCCGACTTTATTTGATCAAATATTGCCCTAAATCGTTCCTTTTGTGATTTTAGGTGTTTGGAGAGTGAATTCTGGAAAAGAAGCCATTTTGGACGTTTTTGGAGCATAAAAGTGAAGAAAACGGCTAAGTACCAAATTTCCATGCTGAAGATACAAGGTGACGGCGTCAAGACTACCATCTTGACGGCGTCAGACATGAGGAATTAAACACCGTGGGTGGTGACGGCGTCACATAGGCCGTCATAAGTGGATCAAGGCCGTCCGAGGAAGTATATGGCGGCGAGGTGACGGCGTCACAAGTAACTCTTGACGCCGTCAGCCTACTTTTCCTATATATAGTTTTCTAGTTTTTTCATTAAAAAGAGAGAAGTTTTGGTGAAACCCTAAAGACGATTTTGGTGCCTCTTTTACAGGTTTTTCAAGGGTTCCAAACCCTTGAGACCTTGCATTGTAATTGAGATAAGTGTACTTTCAATTCAATCAATATGTCTATGTGTTGGTTGTTTATATCTTGTTCTTGTCTCAATTCTATTATGCTAGGCTAGATCTCTTTTGTGTTTGCTTAGATCTAATGAAACCTAGATGTTGATTATGTGTTGATTACTTGTCTATTCTTGTTTTGGATGAATGATATTATATGTTAGGCTTAAGAAAACTGGCAGATCTCCAAATGGTAACATGCTTGAACGTCTTAAGAAACATGAACCGAGGCGTACTAGGTCTTTATTGGTTGTATTTAATGCATGAGCCACTGTTTACAATCCCTATAGTTGTGCTGGGTCATGGTGTAGGAGGAGATAAGAGCTCATAGAGTTGGGGAGTTATGTATGCCACCCCACGAATGGTATTAAGGAATACAATCCGTCATCCATACAAGTGTAACAAGTAATTAACATGTAAAAGATATCTAGGGAGTAGTGAAGTCTAAGTAAACACAATTTCTCCAACCACTGCTCACAACTTTAGTATAATTAGTTTATTTTCATTTTTATTATTTTATTTTAATTGCATCTTAGTTTTGGGTTAGTTGAATAGCAACTAATTCCGCCCACTCTTCCAAAACCCGAGATTTTACTTGCTTTTATAAAAATATAAAAATACAAAAATAATCATCTCTCACCTTTAGAACTATTAATTAGGTTTTCTAATCCTAGCGACACTATTCCTAAGCTGAACGATCAATCCCCCGGTACTTGTCACTATACTATAGTACAACGATCAGGTACACTGCCTGGTGGGGGTTGTAAGCATCTCGAGATCCCTCGAGAGGTAAAGCAAGGTGCGATTCCCACGCATCAAGTTTTTGGCGCCGCAGCCCGGGGAATAGTTATTGTCTAGGTTAGGATTTCTTTTTATTAGGTCTACTTGCTAGATTCCTTTCTGGTAAGATTTTTTATTTTTATTTTTAGGTCTTCTTTAGTCTATCTTATTTCTTCGTGCCTTTGTTTGTAACTCTTCACCATCCACCATCATGGCAACCAACGAATTCTCCAACCTTAGGATCACTAGGAGTCGTAGCACCACTAAAGACCTCGTCTTGCCTTATGCAGAACCCGAAAGAGAAATGTGTAGGTTAAGACGAACTCTCTCAACACCTGAACCATCCAGCATTGCTATCGACTTTGATGCACCTCTCTCTGAAGAAAATTCAGAAAATCACATCACAACCCCGAGCTCCCACAACGAGACGAATACTCCTACAATACCTCCTCCTAAGCGTCTCAAGGATTACTCTTCCCCAACTCCTCGTGGGTTTTCCAATGCCATTGTTTATCCAAACGAACATACCAACGAGGTCTTGCATGCAAATGATATTTGGCTTGTCAAAAGTGTGTGTAAGTTCCACGGACTTGATGAGGAAAATCCAATCCAACACATCAAGGACTTCCTAAAAATAGTGGACACCATCCATACGGGTGGGGCTACTAGAAACACATCCCGACTGCGATTCTTCCCTTTCACCTTATACGAAAAAGCCCAAGAATGGTATAACAAACTCCCTTCCGAATCTATTTTCACATGGGAGCAACTCATATCCAAGTTCTATGAGAAATTCTTTCCACCTGGAAAAACCTCAGCACTTAGGGATAGGATCCTTCGTTTCCGAAAGGGGAAGGATGAACCCTTCCATAAAGCGTGGACTAGATTCAAAGATTTAATAAGACAAGTTCCACATCATGGCATTGAACTTTGGCTCTTGGTCCAAATCTTTTACGAAAATATCTCCTCTAATGACCGGAACGGAATTAACCAATCTAGGAAAGGAAGATTGGCCAATCTTAGTGCCGAGGAAGGATGGGACAGGATTGAGGAATATGCCCAAGACCAGGATGACACTTGGGATGAACCTGAGTCGACTGTCGGCATTTCTGAAACCACCTCGGATCGATTAAGCAAAGTTCACAAAAGAATGGATTGCCTAGCTGGATCGCAACCACCTAAAATGCTGTCGAATCCTTACTTGATCTGCGATTACTGTGGAGGTCCGCATGAGGTGGAGGAATGCGAAGGAACAGCCACAACTGAACATGCGTGCTTGTCAGGAGGAGACATTTATGCTGATCCCTCCCTTTTGCCTTTCTACCAAAATGATGATTACACCCTTTGGGGAAATCTGGTGAGGAAAAGAGAAGGGGAAGGAGGCCCTGAATTCAAGATTAGGAGCAGTTTCGAAGATGACCTTGGTCACTTCACTCAAGAAAAAGACCTGCAAATGAAAGGACTTAATGAGCTTTTCGATGAACAGCAGGAGGATGTCGAAGAATTTTTCAACAAGCTTAACTCAGCCTTAGATAACCTCCAATCGCCATTAGAAAGAAGAAAAGACCCCATGCTCGCGATAACCACACGGGCCGGAACGACAACCAAGGACCCTCCTTACCCAAACTCGTCCCCCGTTACACTCGATTCAGACAAACCTGGGGAGGAGGAGCAGGATGTCGGCATTGGCACCCCGGACCAACCACCCGTGACAACCCCCTCCCTATCAGCCCTTCCTAACCCACCTGTGAGAATTCCATACCCATCCCGACTAAGGAACCAGAAAACTGAGAATGATAACAAGAGGTTCTTGTCATACCTAAAAGACTCAGTTGTCACCATACCTCTCCTGGATGCTTGCTATCACATGCCAAAGTATAGCACATACTTCAAAAAACTGCTCGCTAACAGGAAGAAGCTAGAGGGTCTTGTAACCCTGGGGGAAGAATGCTCAGTGGTGACCCATCGAGGGCTACCAAAGAAGGTAGACGATCCGGGCAGCTTCACCTTGCCGTGCTCTATAGGACCTCTATCAATCAAGAATGCTCTTGCCGATTTGGGAGCAAGTATCAATCTCATGCCTCTCTCTATGTTCCATAAACTAGGATATTCCGGATTGAAGCCTACCCGTATGAACATCCAACTAGCCGATAGATCAGTCAAGTACCCCGAAGGGATATGTGAGAACGTGCTAGTCAAGGTTGGGAAATTCAAATTCCCGGTCGACTTCGTAATCCTGGATATGGAGGAAGACGACGTGGTACCTATCATTCTAGGTAGACCATTTCTTGCTACCGCTCGTGCAGTCATCGATGTCTACGATGGCAAATTGACCTTACGAGTAGGAGACGATAGCACAACCTTCGACATTAAGGATTCTATGGACCTCTCCCTCGAAGCATCCAACCGGCTCTACTTTATCGGGGAAGTAGATGAGCTCACAGATGTCATTGATGATTGCATCGATGAACAAATCGATGAAGGCTGGCTACGGGACGAGAGTTTTCTGCCTTTGCTGGAGGTGGAAAAGATGGAGGAAGTTAATGCAGTCTCCTTCTACCCCAGACAAGAGGCAACGGAGCATCTCGAGCTCCGAAAGCCCGAGAACAAGCTCAAACCTTCTATTATCGAGCCCCCTGACGTTGATCTTAAAGAACTCCCTAATCATTTGGAGTATGCCTTTCTTCAGGGAGAAAACCAACTCCCGGTAATCATAAACTCTTCCTTGGAAAAGGAACAAAAAGTTAAACTCTTAGAGGTCCTGAAGAAATACAAGGGGGTACTCGCATGGAGTGTGGCCGACATTAAGGGGATTGACTCCACTTTTTGCACACATAAGATTCTTATGGAGGAAGATTATAAACCCACTGTGCAACCCCAGAGGCGAGTGAACCCTAACATTAAGGAGGTAGTGAAGAAGGAAGTTATCAAACTTTTGGATGCAGGACTGATTTACCCGATCTCGGATAGCCCATGGGTCAGTCCTGTGCAGGTTGTACCTAAAAAGGGTGGAATGACTGTAGTGAAAAATGACAAGGGTGAGATGGTGCCCCAGAGAACTGTCACTGGATGGCGGGTATGCATTGACTATCGAAAGCTCAACGATGCCACGAGGAAAGATCACTTTCCCTTACCATTCATTGATCAGATGTTAGAAAGATTATCTGGACACGAGTACTATTGCTTCTTAGATGGATTCTCTGGATATTTTCAAATCCCCATAGCACCTGAGGACCAAGAAAAGACCACGTTTACTTGCCCCTATGGAACGTTTGCCTACAAAAGGATGCCTTTTGGGCTATGTAATGCCCCTGCCACTTTCCAACGTTGCATGACCGCAATCTTTCACGAACTCATGGAAGACAGCATGGAGGTATTCATGGATGACTTTTCAGTCTTCGGAAACTCCTTCGACCGCTGTCTTGCTAATTTAGAAAAGATGCTTAAACGTTGCGAGGAAACCAACTTGGTGTTGAACTGGGAAAAGTGTCATTTCATGGTAAAGGAAGGGATTGTGTTGGGGCATAAGATTTCAGGGAACGGGATAGAGGTGGACCAAGTTAAGGTTGAAGCTATATCTAAGTTACCATACCCCACGACTGTTAAGGCAATACGCAGCTTTTTGGGGCACGCCGGATTTTATCGGAGATTCATCAAAGACTTCTCCAAAATTGCCCGGCCAATGACTCAATTGCTTGTGAAGGATGATCCATTCGATTTTTCCCAAGAATGCAAAGATGCTTTCGACCTCCTAAAAAGGGAACTCCCTCAAGCTCCAATCATGATCACACCCAACTGGGAGTTACCATTTGAAATAATGTGTGACGCTAGCGACTTCGCTGTTGGGGCTGTATTAGGTCAGCGACGTGACAAGCTTTTCCAACCTATCTACTACGCTAGCAAAACCATGAATCCCGCCCAAGAGAACTACTCCACCGCCGAAAAGGAATTATTAGCCGTAGTGTTTGCATTCGACAAATTCCGACAATATCTTGTCCTTTCAAAGACAGTCGTCTTCACTGACCACTCAGCTCTTAGATATCTGTTTGCGAAACAGGACGCCAAGCCACGACTAATTTGGTGGATCTTGTTGCTACAAGAATTTGATGTTGAGATTCGCGATAAGAGGGGGGCAGAGAATCTAGCCGCCGATCATCTATCTCGTCTTGAAAACCCCCTGGATAAACACGATAGAAGTGAGATTAAGGATTCATTTCCTGACGAACAACTAATGTCTATCCTTGATTCGGAACCATGGTACGCCGACTTTGCCAATTACTTCGCAAGTAGATGTAGGCTTGTTCCTGAACACCTGACTAAATACGAGAGGAAGAGGTTCTTTTCCCAGCTAAAATATTACTTCTGGGATGAACCATTTTTATTTCGAAGGTGTCCTGACCACATTATAAGGCGTTGTGTTTCGGAGAATGAGGCAGTAAAAATCATGAGGGAATGTCACTCCGGTCCCTCTGGAGGGCATCATGGGATAAATGTTACTGCCCGAAAGATTCTCGTTGCAGGATTCTATTGGCCCACAATTTTCCGTGATGTAAAAGATATGGTACAAGCGTGTGATGCATGTCAACGGGCTGGAAATATATCACATAGGGATGAGGCACCTCAAAACTTTATACAAGTTTGTGAGGTATTCGATGTTTGGGGGATTGACTTTATGGGACCCTTTCCGTCCTCAGGGGGAAACGAGTACATCTTAGTCGCCATTGACTATGTTTTGAAATGGGTTGAAGCACAAGCCCTTAGGACTAATGATGCTAGAGTGGTCATTCATTTCCTGAAAAAGCTTTTCGCAAGATTCGGGATTCCGAAAGCTCTCATCAGTGATAGGGGGACACATTTTTGCAATGCACAAATGGAAAAGGTCATGAAGAGGTATGGAGTACCCCACCGATTCTCCACCGCCTATCATCCACAGACCAATGGCCAAGTCGAAAACACCAATAGAGCTATTAAAAGAATACTTGAAAAAACGGTTAGTCAAAACAGAAAGGACTGGTCATTCAAACTCGACGAAGCCTTATGGGCATTCCGAACTGCCTACAAAACACCTATTGGAACGACCCCGTTCCGCATGGTGTATGGTAAGGCATGTCACTTACCGGTAGAATTAGAACACAAGGCTTATTGGGCGCTTAAGGCATGCAACTTAGATTACACAACTGCGGGGAACAGTAGGTTTTTGCAATTACACGAGCTTGATGAGCTTAGATTAGAAGCCTACGAATCCTCCATCACATATAAAGAGAGAGCTAAAAGATGGCATGATCAAAGAATTAAGAAACCCAAAGAATTTTCAGACGGAGACAAGGTCCTATTATACAATTCTCGGTTGAGATTATTTCCGGGAAAACTTAAGTCTAGATGGTATGGGCCGTTCATGGTGAAGAATTCCTCTAAATTTGGAGCAGTAGTGTTAGTTGATGATGAGGGTAGGGAATTCACGGTTAACATACAACGTGTGAAACATTACCAAGAAAATAACAATGAAATGATTAATGAGGAGGATGCGATGTTTGATGATGAAGTCACGTAGTAACCCATGACTTTGAGTCTAGCTACAAGACTCGTAAATAAAGAAAAGCGCCTCTTGGGAGGCAACCCATGTTTTGTGTGATTTTAATTGTTTGTTTGTTATTTGCTTCCGTATGCATGTTTTATTTTTATTGTTGGTTAATCATGTTTCTCAATTAAAAATGTGGAAATACTTTATTATGTTGTTTGGCCTAGTCTTAACTTCAACCTAAAGGTATTTTTGCAAAAGATAAGTGTAAGGGGAAACCCCAAATATGTTTTTAAGAAACAACCCGATCATGATTCTCAACAATAATAAATGGACATGTATATTCGTATTTGTTAGAGTCAAATGCTTGTATTGAGTCATAATGAAGTTTTGCAGGATTTTCCAGGAAGTAGGACAAAGTTTTTCCAGAAATTTTCCGGAAACTTAACATAAGAATTTCTGCAGGTCCATTCTGACGGCGTCAGGGTATTGCTCTTGACGGCGTCAGGAGTTAAAATCTGGAAATTTTACCGGTTTTGTTTTTCTAACGGAGTCTTATGGTTTTTGTGAATTATTAAGTTTTATAATCTCCAGGAAATCTGCAAACTTCATTCCACAAGCATTATATCTTACTTTGTTTTCTAGGATTTAGTAACTTATATAGGATGCCGCCGATTTTACGCGAGGTTGCCTTGTCTACTTTTGTCAGGATTTACAGGTTATTTATGACAAGAAGATGATTTATATTCTGGAAGGGAAGCTTTGATTGTTCATTTTCTTGGAGGAAGATTTAACCTGGCCAACCTATAATCCATACCGAGCGAATCAGGGGAGTATTTGATTTCATTCTCTTTACTTCTTAACTTTTACATTCTTTACTTGAACATTGGGGACAATGTTCATCTTAAGTGTAAGGGGAGGGTAAAATGATGATACCTTACATATGCACTTTCGCTTGAGTTTGTTTTGTTTGATAGTAGATGAGTAATAAAACTATGAGAAATACTTGTTAGTGTAATTTTAGCGCCAAATTTAAAATTTTTTACAACATTTAGGAGTGAAACTTTAGCCATAGCAAGCGTCTCATGGATAGGAGATTGTATGACTAGCACATAACCGTATATTCAGAAAAATTTTCCACCCAAAAATGTGAGGTTCGCCTTTAGATTTGATAGGAAAAGCATTTATTATTGGTACTTATGAGTGTACCGGTAGCATTTAGATTCTAGAACTTGCGTTAGTGATGCATCCCGAGACCGCTAGTGAGACTACATTCGTGTGGTACGATTTACTACATGATAAGAGGCATTAGGATCACCCTTGTGTTAAACCCGTATTATAATTACTTGACCATTTAAGTCATATTACTTGGCTAGTTAAGTCAACTAATTTTTCCCACACCCTTTGCGTTGTACTCATTTTTAGTACACGAAACCCCTAGTACACCCCTCCGAGCCTATCTTTTCGTTTCTAACTTTAAGCATCTTACTTAAAGGAAGAATTTGTTACACCCCACTTAAATGTACAACCAAATCGCCTTAGCCTTCCGTGTATGCGCTCATCTTTAGTGCATTATTGTTATTTGTTAAACCCTAAGTTAACTTTCTAATTGATTACATGGTTGCTAAGTCGAGTCATATCCTTGTACATATTGTTTTGGGACGATTGGGACTCATGGGTAAGTACTTATTTTATGGAGTAATGGGGAAGAACATCATATTATTACCCCCATATGAACATTAACCTTAAAAGTGCTCCAAGTGTTTTGATTTTCTTAATTCGAGTCATTAGATTAGTTTAATGTAAAGTATGTAAAAATTCAAGTGTAAGGGGATTGCTCAAACCCCTATGATGTATTATTTTGGATGGTAGGGTAAGAGTGTATGCAAAAAAAAAAAAAAAAAAAAAAAAAAAAAATAGAAAAAGAGAAAAAACATACGGACTACCATCCCGTTTTCATTCTATGTTCATTTTATGTTTTTGTTATTTTTCATTTATTAGCCTAAGTCGAGTCTAGTCTTGGCTTAGCAACGCCATCTTGTACATGTAATTAACCAAGATTGTTAACTCGCCACCAGTAAAATTTCCTTTATCCAACAAAACCGTGTAATTCATATCCCTACACCTAACGTTATAACCCTTTAAAAGACCTCTTTGATAGTTTATCCTAGGTGCTTACGCCATGTGGTGGAGGTTTGATCCTTTCCCAAGCCTATGGTAATCTATTTTGCTATGACAGGTAGTGAGAGATATCTTCCATTTCCATAATGTTATATTACTTTATTACACCCGAGAGATGTGAGTATCTAAACACTATTTGTGAGGTGCTTGTGTATGACCTCCGTGCTTGTCTATTGGTCTTTAGTGGAACGATTATTTGTTGTAATTACTTTTATATTAGTGTTAAATGACCCCTAACTTGTCTTTCGAGTAGAATAAAAGCGCATTTGCTTGAGGACAAGCAAATCTCAAGTGTAAGGGTATATGATGAGGCGAAAAATGATCCGTTTTTAGGGGGTCATTTAAGCCCGAATCCGACTTTATTTGATCAAATATTGCCCTAAATCGTTCCTTTTGTGATTTTAGGTGTTTGGAGAGTGAATTCTGGAAAAGAAGCCATTTTGGACGTTTTTGGAGCATAAAAGTGAAGAAAACGGCTAAGTACCAATTTTCCATGCTGAAGATACAAGGTGACGGCGTCAAGACTACCATCTTGACGGCGTCAGACATGAGGAATTAAACACCGTGGGTGGTGACGGCGTCACATAGGCCGTCATAAGTGGATCAAGGCCGTCCGAGGAAGTATATGGCGGCGAGGTGACGGCGTCACAAGTAACTCTTGACGCCGTCAGCCTACTTTTCCTATATATAGTTTTCTAGTTTTTTCATTAAAAAGAGAGAAATTTTGGTGAAACCCTAAAGACGATTTTGGTGCCTCTTTTACAGGTTTTTCAAGGGTTCCAAACCCTTGAGACCTTGCATTGTAATTGAGATAAGTGTACTTTCAATTCAATCAATATGTCTATGTGTTGGTTGTTTATATCTTGTTCTTGTCTCAATTCTATTATGCTAGGCTAGATCTCTTTTGTGTTTGCTTAGATCTAATGAAACCTAGATGTTGATTATGTGTTGATTACTTGTCTATTCTTGTTTTGGATGAATGATATTATATGTTAGGCTTAAGAAAACTGGCAGATCTCCAAATGGTAACATGCTTGAACGTCTTAAGAAACATGAACCGAGGCGTACTAGGTCTTTATTGGTTGTATTTAATGCATGAGCCACTGTTTACAATCCCTATAGTTGTGCTGGGTCATGGTGTAGGAGGAGATAAGAGCTCATAGAGTTGGGGAGTTATGTATGCCACCCCACGAATGGTATTAAGGAATACAATCCGTCATCCATACAAGTGTAACAAGTAATTAACATGTAAAAGATATCTAGGGAGTAGTGAAGTCTAAGTAAACACAATTTCTCCAACCACTGCTCATAACTTTAGTATAATTAGTTTATTTTCATTTTTATTATTTTATTTTAATTGCATCTTAGTTTTGGGTTAGTTGAATAGCAACTAATTCCGCCCACTCTTCCAAAACCCGAGATTTTACTTGCTTTTATAAAAATATAAAAATACAAAAATAATCATCTCTCACCTTTAGAACTATTAATTAGGTTTTCTAATCCTAGCGACACTATTCCTAAGCTGAACGATCAATCCCCCGGTACTTGTCACTATACTATACTACAATGATCAGGTACACTGCCTGGTGGGGGTTGTAAGCTTCTCGAGATCCCTCGAGAGGTAAAGCAAGGTGCGATTCCCACGCATCAATGCTATAAGAGAAAATATGTGTATATATATGAACAAGAGAATTAGCTAAGAGTACTTACGAAAAAGCTATAGCAACAATGAACTAGATACTAGACTAAGCATGCAATCTTGACATGGAAATTTAAAAGAGACGTATACCTTTTTGTCTTCAACAAACAAATCTTCAAAGTCTTCAAGAGATTTCATGACCATGTGAAAGCGGATAGAAAACCAAGCTTGCCAAGGTATGATGAATTCATCTTGTTGGTCCCCATTGTCTCATTTGACCAAAGTTGTTTGGTCCAAAGATATTATGCATTTGACTTGGGTGCATGTATGGTGGAATCATTCCCCAAGGATTGAAGTTCCACATTTGATGATTATTGTGAAAGTTTCGTCTATTTTGGTTTACTCTAGGTTGAGGAGTTTTAGACCTAGGATGAGGACTATTTGGTTTTCTAGGTGGTGGAGTTTTAGATCTTATTTTTGGCTTAGGGGTTCTACTTCAGGTTTTAAAGATGATTTATGAAAGCTTTTAATTTCTTCATCACTTGCAATAGGTACTAATCTATCTTTCAAAAGAATATACTTTGGTTTTAACTCTAAAGATTTTAGTTCACTAGTTTCACTTTCAAACTTTACATTTTTAGATTTACTAGTTGATGCTTCGGTAGAGTCGTATCCTAAACAGGTTTTATCTTTGGCAATTCTTTGAGAGCCAATTATTTTACTAAGTGATTGACTACTATTTTCAAATTTCTCAAATCTAATAATTTCTTCCTTAAGTTGTTTATTCTCATTTTTAACAACTAGACATTCTTTACATTCTATAATACTTTCTTTTCCTTTTTCTAGCTTTTGTAGTTTTATTTTTAACTCAAGTATTTCACCCTTTAATTTATTATTAGTGTGTTTTAGTAGTTTATTTTTAGCTATGACTTTTTGTCCTAGTTTGCATAATCTACTATATTCGCTATCTAAATCTTTTTCATCTAACGATAAATTATCATCACTATAGTATTTGGTTTCGGAACGTACCTCATCGGAAGATCTTGCCATGAGACACTTTTCTTCTTTTGTTGTGTCTTTTTCATCGTTGTCACTATCACTCCATGCTCCTTCTATAAAGGCCTTGTGGTTTTGACTTCTTGATAATTTCGGACATTCTCCAATAAAATGATTTGGATCTCCACATTTGAAGCATTTTCTTTCATTCTTGCTAGTCTTGTCGTCCTTGTTTCTTTGGAATGTTTTTCTTTGATCAAACGGTTGTCTAACGTATCTTCCTCGTCTTTTGAAGAATTTCTTGAAGCCTCTTACGGCCATGGCATACTCTTCACCTTCACTTTCGGAGGTTGAGCATTCTTCGTCACTAGAGTCCTTTTTTGCTTTCAATGCGATTGACTTGGTTTGCTCCCATTTTCCTTTGACCATTTCAGAATCTTTCTTTATTATCACCTCATACACTTTCAAGTTTCCAATTAGCTCGTCAAGTTGTAGAGTTGATAAATTCTTTGACTCTTCAATAGCCGTCACTTTAGCACGCCACTTCGGATGGAGAGCCCTAAGAAATTTCCTTACAAAATTCTTGCTAGAAAAATTCTCATCAAGTGCTTTTAAACTTGTGATGATAGTGTTAAATCTAGCAAAAGCATTATCAGTTGATTCCTCTTCCGGAATCGTAAATTGTTCATATTGTTGTACAAGAAGATCTATTTTATTATCTTTGACTTGACTATTACCTTGGTGAGTGATTAGTAAAGAGTTCCAAATATCTTTTACGGTTTTACACATAAAAATTCTTTCATATTCTTTGCGTGGTAGCGCATTATAAATAACCATTTTAGCCTCATTATTTTTAGCAAGTTTCTTTTTCAAATCATCGTTTTGTTTTTCAAAAGGTACAATTTCATCCCTTTTGGTTTCGGGATTATTTTGTATCAGAGGAAAATCATCATTAGTAATAACATGCTAAAGATCTAGATCTTTTGATTTCACATAAGTTTCGAATCGATTTTTCCAATAAAGAAAACCATCACTTTCAAATAGTGGTGGTCTTTGCATAGATTGACCTTCTAAATATTTTTCAGATTCCATAGATCGTTTCAAGTTTTAAAATACAGTTTATTTTAAAAATCTTGTTTAACCTGGCTCTGATGCCAATTGTGGAAAACTAGAAGGGGGGGGGGGTTGAATAGTTTTACGTCAATTTATATTTTAAAAACTTTGTTTGATAAAAAATTCGATTCTTATTTATGTGAATTTCAACACTTGCACAACTCAAACAATTTTAATCTAACTAACTAAATAATGATAACGTAAATATGAAAGTAATGAAAAGATAGAGATAGAGAGATCAAACCACAACACGCGATATTTATAGTCGTTCGGCTACGAAGCACCTCTTCGCCCTACTCCACTCCTCGAGTCACCTACTCGAGAGTTTTCTTTACTATGTCAACAAACTCCCTTTTTGGCGGAGAAACCTTACACAACTTTCGCTTACACCAATTAACGACACTAAGCTAAATGTCGAGTCCTAATAGTAGCTAGAACCAATCTCACACCACTACACGCCTTCTTCACAACTTGTACACAACACTACTTCTCACACCTTCACTACTTCTTCTTCACACCACAACTATTTCTTCACTACTTCTATTCACAACTACTAACCCTCCTAGATCTATCAATTACAATCACTACACAACTATACTATAAATACAAGCAACACTACTAATCTTCAACACTTCTTGGTTTGAGATGAAAGGAGTATTCTTCTCTTGCACTTTGAATGAGGATAGATGGAATCACTTGAAAACAAGAACTAATGTGTTTATGATCAAAGGATTTAGGAAGATGATTTGAGTGAATTAGAACAGAAAGTTTTAGTGCAAAAGGTGAGAAAAAAATTCAGATTTGAACCAGTATTTATAGGTAAAGAAATCTGACAGAGGAGCGTATGCCGGCCCCCTTAATTGTGTGCCGGCCCCCTTAAAATTAAGGGGGCTGCCCCTTATAATTAAGCAGGCCGCCCATATGAAACGGCCATATTCTTTGTATTTTCTGGGGAAAGTTTATTTGGTGAAATTTTAACTGAATTTGGTTAAAAATTTGAATTCATATATTTATTATGAAATAAACATTTTCTTTAATTACCAAAAGTGTTTTTCTTAAATATATAAAATGTTTATAACATTTTATATAATTTGTAATTAGTAAATAAACCTTCCTTTGATCATAAAATGTATTAGGCACTTGTTTATTCATACCTTAAGTGAATTAGTTGGATATAATGATCTTTTGTTACTAAATACTTATTTACGTAATGATTTTACGTTTAATGATTTTAGATTTTGTGATCGTCAAAACATAGGGATATCGAAAAATATTAATAACGTTTTTACGCATTATTTATATCAACAATCACCACTGGTTGGAGTCGCCCATCCGAAGCATGACAAAATGGTTATTTCTCACCATCATATCTTTTAAGTTTTAAGCTAAAGTGACATTCTTGTTTCTCTGTTAGAAATTAGCTATAGGTATGACCACACCCCTATTAAGTCAAATAGTTTGAATATGAACACTAGGAAACACGTTACCAGTTAAATGTTTGAAAATGCCAAAGTAAAATGAAATACAAAAAAATAACAATTACCAATAAAAAGTGTTTGAAAAATCCAATTAAATAAAATAATAAGAAGTGGTGTTTGGAAAATTCAATTAAAATTAAATAATAAAAAAATTAAATAAAATAATAAGAAGTGGTGTTTGGAAAATTCAATTAAAATAAAATAATAAAAAGTTAGGTAAGTCGTTGACAACGATTATGAATCACTGTCTAGCTTTCCTAACGTATATTTATCTAGGAATCTTGTGTATATATACACACATTTCTTTTTTTTTATCTTTCGATGTGGGACACTGATTTATTTGAAGACTCCAACTCTCCTATCACAATTTTCACATACGAAACATGACAATGACAAGATAGTTTGATTTGCCTTTTCTCGTATGATCAAAAGATGAAAGCTCTAATTTGCATAAAATGGTGCCCCACAAATGAGAAGCTCTAATTTGCATAAGGTGGTGTTCATGTGGTCTATTCGGTTATATCCATGCATTTTTATGGTAATGTGGCCCCTATTGAATTCAAGTATTCGAATTTTGTTTGCCAACAAGCTAATTGTTAATGCGTATCTCCAATAAACATTGGTGGCATTGGTAAGGTTATTCCAAAACTAAACATTTACCCGTTACCCCATTCCAACACTCCTTATTATGTCGACTGAATTATTTCGATCCATAGTGATGGAGCATGTCATTCAATTTACTTTTTGGTTCATGCCACACTCTTAGCATTTGGCTTAGCTAACTTCTATGTAACTGAATGAGGTAAATGTGATTTTCACTATTAAAGTTATCCGAATAGCTATTCTCTTGTCCTAAGTTAAATCTTTTACTTTCAAGTTTTACATAGTTTGATAAATGTGAGACTATTGCACTGTCCATTAATAAAATATCATAATAACCAAGGTTTTCAAAATCGGGATCTTACTCAGGATCGTTTTCGTCTTTGCAAGATCGTGATCGTAAGATCGGATCGGGATCTTAAGATCCTACTCTAATGTTATTTCTTAATAGCTTTTTTAAGATTATACAAATCTACAAATTATTATACATTATAAACACAAAATACTATGAATGTTTCATAGAAATGTTGTCGTAAACTATGATTATGAAATGTTTAAAAAGATTAATATTTTGTTTTTTGAATTCTAGATAAAAAAAAACCCATAAATTTATAGTTTTTTTTGTTTATGGATTGGATGAACACTCAAACAAGGCTGCTTCTTTTGTCTTGATCTTTTTTCAACACTTCCATGTAAGATAACTCACAAATTTCGACTTTTATAACAATTTTTAGTACAAAAATAACACAGATAACTTATTGAAACTTTATCGATAACTACAAAATAAATGTTTTTTTCAGCCGCTGCAATGCGCAAGCGGTATTTATCTCGTACTTTACAAATAATTATGTGAGCAAGTTATATTATATGGATTAAAATCATACCTCTTTACAGTGGCGAATCTAGGATTTCAGGGTAGGGTATGCACTATTTTAGTATAGTTACTAATTGGTTTTCGGGTTGTATTTTCCGGGTCGGGTTTTTTCCCGGGTCAATTTCATATTTACCCAACTTAAACGTTATAATGTCGTATTTACCTGAAACATGTTCGAATTACACTGGCCTTTCTAAAAAAAACGTTCTAACTACATTGTACATCATCTATTCAAAAAAATTATTTTTGGTATGCATTTTGATGTTTAGATTTGATATATATGAGATTATCTCTTTTTCTTTTTTCTTAAAATAAACCTCATCTAGTCATTTGTAATAACGTATAATGTTAAACTTGTATGTTTTGATCATTGAGATCAACTTAAAGTAAAAAATGAAAGATCTTTATTCTTTAATTGTAAATGAAACTTTAAAACATATGGCATGTGTAAATTTATAATTACGGTGGGTTGGGCTACTTAAAGAAATGATAGATTTCAAGTTCAATCAAATAAAGATGGAGGGAAGATAGATGGTGGAGATTAGTCCTTTGGTATGTAAAAAATGTTTGGTCCTCAAATGATCTTTTACCAGGGGTTGTACCTGGGATAACTAGAGCTCTGGCAACCGGTCCAACATACTTTGGTAAATTAATACTAGTACTTTCTGAACCATGGTCTTCGGTGTATACGGGAGATGATTGTTAGCATGACTTTAGTGGGGGCAATGATAGATTGATAGGAGTAGCTGGTGGGTTGATAAATTATGCATACGGGCTTAAAAGAGCCACTCTTCTTGGCTCATGCGATGTGGTTTTTTAATGAGTCCTTAGTCATGGGTGGTAAACCGAAACTATATCTTTTATATAATAAAAGAATTACATCATTTTGGAGTATTTTTGTAAATCCCTTCTCATTGAAAAAAAAAATTGGATCAATAAAAGAGCTTAATTTTGCCACGTAGGCGAAATTGAGCAACGTGATTGGCCAATAAAAAGTCAAAATTGAATTGCTTTTGGTCAAACTTTAATAAATTTGGTAGAGAATTTAATTGAGGAAAAAAGCACATAAAAATATAGGTGTCAAATATATATATATATATATATATATATATATATATATATATATATATATATATATATATATATATATATATATATATATATATATATAACTTAAAAAAAGAGGAGGTAATTAATAAAATTTTAGTGGTTGAATTTTAAATATATTATATAGAGTTAAGTGTAAAATTATAAGTCTTCACATTTTTTAATAACTTTAGATAATAAACAAATAACCCCTTACAGTTTATACCCCTTATACTTTATAATATGAACTTTGTTTATAATTACATTAGTATTAGTGTTAGTTTGAGACTTTCATCTATTAAAATTACAAAATTTTGTAAATACATGAATTAGTTTTAATATACGTTAGATATTTTTAAAATACATGTTAGTTTTAAACTTTCATCTATTAAATATTTTTTACTATATGTACTTTGTTAAAAATATTTTTTAAAAATATTTAAAATACATGGTAGTTTTAAACTTTTATCTATTAAATATTTTTTTTTAAAAAATACATGTTAGTTTTAAACTTTCATCTTTTAAATATTTCTTTACTATATATGTTAAATAAGGATTCGTGTTATCCTATTTAAAAGTTTAATATATGCGTACACGGGTTTAAATATTAAATACGGCTAAATTAGTATTAACGGTAATATAAATATCAAATTGTAAGTACAAGTTGTTGTGATATGAAAATAAATATACACGATTCATGTAATTATTATTTAAAGTTTATATACGGATATCCGGAAAAAATACTTTTAAAAAACTTTACGGAATATATTTTAACTTCGTCAACGCTCATTATATGCTACTAAACTTGCACATTTTGTACAACAAATATCAATAGTTAAAGTTAAACAACAACATCAACCTCAACCTCAACATCTATATCAGCTAAACAAAGTTAAGTCTTTCATCAAATAAGTTTCTTTACAAAATATTAATAGATATTAATACATAATAAAAAAAACTCATGCATATTTATTAGTTGTACTTATATCACAATTTTCACGGGTAAATTCTTTTGTCCATCTAGCAAAATAAAATTTTAAAACAAATTCGATTTACGTGTAAACCCTGTGCGTGCACTTGACTTATACCTAGTTAGCTTATACTTGATTGGCTTTTGGTTGGGCTAGGTTCGAAGTAGGTGTAGCATCTGTTACTGCTCCAATATATATTACAAGAGCAAGCCCATCTCAAATACGACATTGTATATCTTCAATTGGTTTGTGTAGATTTATTGACAAGTTATGTGTAAATGTTTAGGCTCCTAGGGAGACTTAAGGAGGCAAATAACAGATTTAGAAAAGCATTTGCATGAGGCTAAATTCTTTTGAAAATTTCAAAATGAATTGTAAAAGCTGTCCTATGTGACACGTTCATTCTTTATCTTTGAGTTTCTCTTGATTTTCATTTTAATAATTGGGTTGATGGTTGTCCAACTTTGAATGAATCTTAAACTTTACTTTGTAACTTCTTTTCGTTTACAATTGTGAAATGTGATGGTATCCAAAGAGACACTATAAAAAAGGTGACTCTACATTAAACTCATTCCCAAAAGATTTCAGGTTGTCATCCATATCCAATTACTTTATCCCTCTATTTCTTTCTACTTAAAGGTAATATAATGACAAATTATTTTAAATCATCAAAATGGGACAATTATGGAGCTGGTATTATAATAATTCAAGAGCAGATAAAACAATTTGTTTGCTTTCATTAGTTTGAGCAGGAAAAAATGGAAAATTTTGGGTCAAATAAATTGCAATGGGGATGAATGAACCCATGTCCTTGAATTATAGTAATTCACTGTGTATGTTTGACTATATGTTATAAATATTCATAAATGGGCGGGCCTTCTAACTAAGACGCCGTTTTTTCTCAACTATATTGGTATGTTTATAACCTATTTTCCTAACTATATTCATAAATGGACGGGCCATGGTGTTTTTCAACAACAACTATATCATTTATATTTTCCAAAGAAACACTAGTGAAAGTATTTCCCCGGGTCGTAGTCCCAACGAAGGATGAATTCGAGTTGTCGGTTCGTGATCGTGAATTGTGCAGTGAATATTGTAAAAAGTGGTATTTTGGAATTATATATATACTAAAAGGCAAGAGGTTTACTGTAGCAAACACTGTAGCCGCTACAGTTGACTCTACAGTAACTTTTTTTTACAGTACTAACAGTTGTTAGTTATTTAACGGCTGTTAACTAACAACCGTTATCTTTAACATTAAAAAAAAATTTGTACGCACTTTGTCCTTCATCTCAGCGGTTCATTGCAAATTTAGTCCTCACATAATTTACATAAATGGTCCTTCATGTTATACATCAATTGCAAAGTCAGTCCTAGCTAACTAACTTCACGTTAAGTAGCTAACGGCAACAAAAGAATTCCGCAGCAACGCGCGGGTACCACCGCTCGTTTACACTAACGATAATGAAATATTGAATAAAATCAAGTTATAAAGCAAAGGGAATAAGTAATGGGTGCACACTAAACTTAAAACGTAAATTGAAACAAAAACGCGCAAAATAAAAAAAAAAAAATAAAAAATAAAAAAAGCTACGTAAGTACGCAAAATAAAAGTGAATATAAAGCAAGATTAATCCTACGGGTGCGATTCTAATTTTATAAGGTCCTAAATGATAAAAGAAAATTACGGGAAAAAGAAAATTTTTTTTTTAACTTTTCTTTTATTTCTTATGATTTTAAAAGTAATTAAAAGAAAATAAATGATAAAAAATAGTAAAATGTAAAAAATAAATCGGAATTTTATTTATTTATTTATTTTTTATATATAAATACTTAAAACAAAATTAAACCTAGGAAAAATGAAAAATATGAAAAAGCTACTAAGCTTAAGCTAGAACAAGCTGAGACAGATTTATAAGCTTATAAGGTAAAAGAAAATAAGAGGGGTTTAAATCAATTAAATCTGCAGGTTCTAACAATAAAATCCCTATAGTACGTTTGGTGTTGTGGTGGTGTTCTGTTTGCTTGGCTATGGGGAGACCAGGGTTCGAATCTTGACTCATCCTTTTTTAAAAACATTTTTATTTTGGTATTTTTTTCTTTGACAAAAAGATTTAAAACATGAAAACCAACATTTTATAAACCTGATGCTAATTTTGAAACTTACTGAAAAGCTCAGAAAAAGCTCAATTTATAAGCAGTTTTAAATTATAAATAGTTTAACGAGTAGTGTTGTAATATGTGTTGCTACATGTTCATGAATTTTTGATACCTCATTTGCTAGTTTGTTTGGTTGTCGTACTTATATGTCACCGCAAAAATCTGATTACTTAAGTTCAAAGGTCAATAGTTTAGCATATTCATTTATAGTTAAAATCAGGTATTAATATGCTCATGTCTCTTATTGAATCACAAGTGTAAATGTCATTTACAACCGTTTGTTAGTTGTAATTGGTTATAGACTTATAGTGGTCTCTTTTGTCTTATTCTAATCTTGGTGCGATTTGCGTTGTTATAACTGAATTGTGATTTGTGATGTTTGTTTATAATGTAGCTTCAGTTTAAGCTAACTATGTGGATGGTTTGATTCAGGGAATATTGTGTGTGTTCTGTATGTAAAAAACTTTCATATTAGATAGATATGTAATACATGGACTATAGTCGATTCTCATTTTTATTATTAGGCACTTGGTGCTTCTTTATTACATATATGTAACACATCCATCTCAAAGTTTGAGTTGCAGTAGCAAACGAGATGAGATGCTCACAAAAACGTACTGGTGGAGTGGTGAATTTTTTATACTGTCATCACAAATATAGCAACCTGTAGTGTGATATAAAATGGGGAAAGATAAACTAATGTTCAATAGATTCAATCATTCAAAAGTTAATCAGTGTTTGATTCTTGTTGCAGATCAGTATATGCATGGATATTTATATACACTACCGATTTTGTGTGCATGAGCGTGTATATAGTTAAGGCTACTGCATATCAAGAGTCAAATTTCATCCTCTAGCTGATTTTTAAAACACGAATACTTTACTTAACAATGTGGATAAGTGCATGTATCTTGTCTTCTTTCAGTAAGAAATTGCAAGGTTTATAGTAGGCCGAGTTCAGATATGATTATAGTTTTGTTTGATTAAATGAGATCGTTTATCCAGAACAGATAGATAGAACATATGTGCAGGTATCTTTTCTTACAAATCATGAAAGTAAGCAATTGTCATTTCTCTTTTTCTAATTCTTCATATATTTACAGTATCAGCTGTAGACTGTAGTTTTCTGTATCAGTTAAAATAATTGTGATGTACCTTATAATGCATAAACGTTCAGTAATCTAGTTACCTATAGTCAGAGCACTGCTCTCTGTATTTGAAGTTCTTTGTTCTGCTTCTTATTGTTTTAAGATGTCTTGAGGATTTTCTATGTGTTTTATACGTTATCTCGAAGAAAAATGATGGCTATGTTATCTTTATTGTGGTAACCTAGCAAATATCTATTTGACTATTAGTTAAACTGCTAATGTTGTCTCTGTCATTTTCTCTGGTGCAATTAATATATATACAAACTACTTCAAGAGTTCCTTATTATTCCAAGTGATCTTTTGTAAGGTTTACTTACGTATCTTGTTTTCATGTCTACTGTGCAGCTGAAGTGTGAAAGCTGTGGTGAGGTGACGGACAAAGAGACATGCGTGAGCCTGAACGAGGAAGTTGAGTTGCCAAAAAGGGCCGTCACCAACCTTGTCCAGAAGGTTAGTATCTTTTAATCTCTCTACAGGAAAGCATATGTGTTCATTTGGGTGTCTTTAAATGTTTACGTAATTATAATGATGTGTGGAATTTAAAATCACTTGCAGAATCAATATGAACTTGGTGCATATTACGTAAGCCGTAAAGATCTACAGATGAAATACTATCATAATTGGCTTAAAAAGAAATAAAATCAACAAAAGGGGCCTGATATGCATATTAGTAGTTAGTAGTTACCAGAACTAAATATTTTGATATCTGCAAGCTAATAAACTAACCATATTTAGCACAGGATATAACTACAGGGGCCTGATATGTTTTGCCTAGATACAAAAAGTTTCTCTTATAATCAGGTGAAAGGCAGTAAAAGTTGATAAATAGTCAATGAAAACTAACTCATTAGGCTTGCACTCATTGAAAGGAAAAGTTGAGTCATATGTTCAAGTCGTCCAAATTAAGACCAGAGATTATATGCTGGTTAGAGGTTTCTAGAGGTTAAAAGCAAGAAAGTTTGCTCCAGCTCTCTCGGTTTGTCTTGTTGCTCAATTATAACGTTCATTTTTTATAGAACATACTTTGTAATTAAAGCTAAAAGCTGTATGCTTCTTCTGTGCATTGGATTACAATTAAATAAAACAACGGACAGGGAAGCATACACTACTTACAAGTCATTACTTACAAATCTAATTTGTTGATTTGTTAAGACAGTTCTCACTTCTCAACAACTTGTATCAGTTGCTATGGATAATTGTCTTGCTTAGCTGTCCTCCAATTACATTATATCTGATGCTTAGTTGGTAACTGTTGTAAATAGTCGAGTTTAGTATCAAACTATATTAATTGCTTCTTACACCATTGTGTTTGTGATATATCAGTGTAAGTTCTGCAAAAGGGAGGGAACTGTGACTATGATCCCTAACCGAGGCTTTGCTCTTACTTGCCGCTACAGTGACGCTGGAAAATTTGCTCCTTTGATGGCATTTGACTGCAGGGGTTTTGAACCATTGGACTTCGCATTCAGCAGTGACTGGGAAGCTGAATCTGTAAGTTATAAAACCACACTGAAATATGATACTCTTTTTAGATTTCTTTTAACTTAAAAATGGACTTCTTAGCAATGTTATGTCTTTTGAGCAACAAAGTTTAATATGAGCAAAGAACAAATTTCAAAACTCTTTTGGAACATTTGTGGTAGGCATTTTAGTTGCAGACTACGGTATATACTGTTTCGGGCATAATTGTTGAACTTTTTATGTCTTGCAAGATAATTTACTTTTTCGCTTTCGTTTTCTTTTTCCTTATAGATTGCTGGGACCAAGTTTGTGGATATCGACTTGAGTGGAGGGGACTTTTCTGAGTATTGTGAGGTGGGCAAGTGTCCAGTGATGATCTCCAACTTGCGCTCTGAGTTCAGGGTGGTTGACTTGACCAAGAGAATTGTCTAAAATTGCCACTGGTAAAGCTGTTGATTCTGTCTACTGTTGAGTTGAAACTAATGGATTTCGTTCTTGGTGTAAAAAGTTGCTGGCAACTAGTGAACCAAGTGTCATGCATGATGAAAGATCTGTAAAGGGTCAAATTGCTTAAATTTGATCATATGCTTCTTGTTAAGCATTTCTATGCTTGGATTCATCTGCTTTACTGTTAGTTAGAATTGAATTGCAGGTGTTGCTCCATATTGATCCTTTGGGTTGTCTTATTTGAGCAAAAATGTATGGCTTGAATAATGTCTGGACCAAAACCTGACCCCAACCTGTTAGACCTATTAGGACTTTCATCTTGGATCGGGTCATGTTTCAAAACCTGGTTAGGACGTGGTCACGGTCCTCACTTATTATATGTTTTAGGCTCATTTTTGCAATTACATGTTATACTCTAACTTGGCTGAAACTCAAGTTCTTGATAAGTGATATGGACTTGCTTAGAGGTGAGGCCAAAGGAACAAGGTTTGCATGTGGTTAGGTAAAAGTAATTAGCAATTGCTTCTGTATTTTGATCCTATGATCATTTGGTTGCTTGTTTGGCCTAATTCACTTTATACACGAAGTATACTTTTAAAGTTTTTGGTTATTTGAAACTTCACTATGATTCTGATTGGAACTGAATAGAGGTTGTGCAATCAACTTGATTACCAATTTAAACTGTAGTTATGGAAAAGCTAGTCTGATGAATTTATGATAATGACATGTAACCTTTTTTTCTTTCAACATTCTTTGTAATGTTTGTTACGTTTAATCTTATTAACTACGACGAGTAATAATTTAGTTTGGGCCTTTCGTATACTTAAGTTCGTTTGGCTCTTCATATATTTCTGGGCAACAATTGTTTCCGACCTTTTTTTACGAATAAACCACAGTTTTTTTTTTTTTTTTTTTTTTTTTTTTTTTCCTTCTTCTTTTTCTTTTTCACAAGAGGTTGGCGTTGTTATTCCAGAGTTGTTTGCAACTAGCGAATTGAAGTTGCAACTTTTATATTTTAGTGGTGATAGCAACAAACCACCCCGAAATGGTTAACCCTTAAGTATATATGCCAACTAACCTATTCAATTGATTCCTTTACTTTTTTGTTAAGTGTCGCATATTTTTTTCTCACAATCATACCAAGATATATTTTGGTTTTAGATAAAAATCTCGTGAATACACAGGATACATACTTTAACTCAATAACTCATGTGTTAACATCAACAAGACAGCATCAAACAAAGCACATGTAATGTTAAAATGCAAGAAACAAAGGTTTTATTTGCGTTTGAACATTTTGTGTTTCACGTGACATGATGAATATTTGAAATCTATGTAAAACCTCCAAGACGAGTTGAGCGTTGTATAGGTATAAAGTCACAAATTCTAGTTATAGTTTTATTTCGAAAGTTTACGGTTGATACCATGTCAGGTGTGCATTTTCTTAAAAGTGGGTACTCGATCATATCATTGGTTCATCCGTTATATCAATCAACGAACAAGTGAACAACTTTACAACATCCATTTTGGTGACGAAATGTGGATATTTTTGTATATAAAATAAAAACTACTAGTTGCAACGATATTCTACGCTTAAAGTTAAACTATTTAGTTTCAAACCTACCTTTCACTACGTAATGCAAGAACATTTTCGTAGTCAACGTTATTAAGGACTTAATTAATGTATCATTTAAAACTTATAATATCACTGCTATATACCGAGTAATCTGTACATGGTATAACTTTTTAATAAAATAAAACGCAAAAAAAAATAATTAATAGATCTATTCATGTCTTTTTCAAATTATTTTTAGCAGAAAATAACGATGTACTCTTTTATTTTAGGCAACCGACTAATAACAGTATCATGTCACAAAAAGTTAAAATAAAATTAAATTAAATTAAAAAAAAAGGTATATTGTTCCACAAAAAAGTGTAGATTGGCGGGAATACCCTGACTCCGGATGCCTTTTGGCACCAGACATTGTCCACACCACAAGAAGTGTCATGTCACAAAAAAAATAAAAAAATAATAATAATAAAAAAGGTATATTGTTCCAAAAAAGGTGTAGATTGGCGAAAACACCCTGACTCCGGGTACCTTTTGGCACCAGACATTGTCAAAAAGGTATATTGTTTCACAAAAAGGTGTAGATTGGTGGGAACACCCTGACTCCGGGTGCCTTTTGGCACCAGACATTGTCCACACCACAAGGAATAGCTCCGGCAACTCTCCTGGCATAGTGGGGCATCAACTGGAGGGAGCACGAGCCAAGACTCGGACCCCTGAGCTCTTATTCCACAAAGTCTCTTCAGTGTGCCCATAGGTTTTGCGGAGGTAAGTACATATATGAAGCAAATGCCAAGGACCACAAAGTCTCTTCAGTGTGGCCATAGGTTTTGCAGAGGTAAGTACCTATATGAAGCAAATGCCAAGGATGAGACTTGAACGTGGATCTATTGACTCAAGCACAAATGCTCCAACCATTGGACTAATGCTCCATTGGCGTATGTTGTTAATCTTTACAACAACTTAACTTGATAATGCAAGATATAAATTGTGGATGAGTTTTTACTAGGTATGTAAACGAGTCGGATGAAATCAAATTTTGGCAGATCTTAACTCGATAATACTATGTTCGGCTCGAGCTCAACTTGATAGCTTTACAATATTCATGATGGAAGCGCGACTCGGCTCCATAAAGTTTGAACTTGAGCTCGGCTCGAAAGCTCAATGTAATGATGTGTTTTTTTAGACCGACTAAACTTCAAATATAAGTTAAGATTGGAATTCGGCTCGAGCTTTGCTAGAAAAGTTCGACACGTTGTTAAATAAGTATTTACGTTTGATGTATTTACATATAATCTCTTGAAATATCCATAATATAAATAATAATAATAATAATAATAATAATAATAATAAATGACATGTATTAAAAGTTTGAAAAGTTCAATAATAACTTGAGTCGGGTCTATATAAGCCTTAGTTCGACTTGTTAAACATTTAAACCTTGTTTTCTGAGCTCAAGTTTGAACTAAAGGCTCAATAAAGATCGGTTCAAACAAGCTCGAATCAAGTTCGAGTTCAAGTTACTCGACAAAAGTTCGACTCGTTTTGGCTAGGCGCAATAAGGTCAGTCGAGTGAGGGTCGGAGGAGGTCGTCTTCGTCGTGGGCCTACCGGTCGCTAAGGGTCGTTTGGTATTTCGGTTGAGAACTCGACCAAGGTCAAGTGTTTGGTTTTGTGTATGTGTAATTAATTAAAATGTATTTTTGTAAAGTATGTTTTTTTGTAATGTAGGTTATCTTACTGTATTTAAAAAGTCCTATCTTATCGGAATGACAGAAAAATTGAGAGTCGTTGATGGGCATACTATGGTTAGCATGAGTGTACTCTTTACCTACGCAATAAAATACAGGCTAATACATCAGAAAAACCATGAAAATCCAATCTGATTATTATTAGTTTAATCCACATGTCCAATTAGATACGGGGAATGTACCATACCACACACATGTCATGTACATGTGTTCCTTGACTACCTTCAATAATCAAAAATTTCTTTAGAAACCCAAACACCCAAACAAACAAAAAAAAGTATATTTAATGCATAAAAAATACTACTACTACATGATGCTAAAAATAAAAAAGTAACTGCTATGCCATACATCACTTTTTCTCTTTCACACACAAACACCATCAAACAATGTTTTATTAAGAAGAAAAAAAAAAACATTTACTAGATCTTATATTGTTGTTCCATTTCATTTCATACGTTTTGCACTTTGGTCCCCCTAAATTCTCTCCAACACTTTTGGATTTGATTATATAATCACACTCACACTAACTGAAAAATATTTTTGTTTTGTTGGGTGCTTTTGTTTTTCTCCATTAGTTCATGGTATGCTATGTTTTTACTTTTTACTTTATTGCTTATTAGTTTTTATCTTTTGGTTATTTATTTGGTTGAATTAGTGGTGTAGATCTTTTAGTTGCTACCCATGTTGAAAATATGCTTTTATTGGATTCATAGTATTAGAATTAGTATATGGAAATTTGAAGTTTTTTGGCTTGTTATTTTAAGATCTTTAGTTTTCTGTGTTGTAGATAGGTTAATGATCTTTTGAGTAGATTGATTGGGTTTCAGGGGATGCTTGAAGTTTCTTGATAAAACTGCTTTATCTGGTTATAGCTTTTTTATACAGTAAAATAAGCAGTTTTGATGGTGTTTGGGGTTGCTTTTTTGTTTTTGAAAAGGGTGTTTAGAATCGCTTATCTGCTTTTTTGTTTTTGAAAAGGATGTTTAGAATCGCTTATCGACACTGACTAAGTGCTTATCGGATTCTGCTGCAGTGTTTTGATTTGCATATTTTAAACAGTTTAGTTCTAGAAAACAATAAGTAGTTTTAGTAAGTAATCCCCAACTCCGTGATTATGTTGTTTTAGAAAACCCTTCCGTGTATATATTATTTTTGTAACAACTAACAACCAACAACCCTCTTGAGTTTGTCTTAAAGTTGAATTAAACACGTGTGATTTTGATCTGATATGTATTTTGTTATCGAAGGTCTACTCTTTAACTCTTTGCCGCTTTTGTGATTTTTCAGGGTGCAAGTAGGTTCACTGATATCTTGATGACCCATAAGTCAATATACCCTCAACGAAAATCTAATATTTTTGTGCTATAACATAAAATAGTGCTTGTTGTTATCAATGGAAGAAGGCAAAGACCCTGCAACTAGTACAGTTGTAAGTAGAGCAAACCAATCTAGGGCTTTGCCACAAAGGCTTATGCACTTACTCGCCTTATTTCTATTTTTATGTTTTAGCATTTCTGTATTTAGTATATTTATGATCCGTAAAACCAATGTAGTCACAACTGTAACTTCAGCAATTCCAATTTTACAACCATGTATCGAACAACAGCCAAATAACAATCTTGACCGTTGGATCACGCCTCCTTCTAAATTGATGCATACAATGAGTGACAATGAGTTGTTTTGGAGAGCTTCTTTTGTTCCACAATTAAAGAAGTATCCGTTTCCTAGAGTTCCAAAGATCGCTTTTATGTTCTTGACCAAAGGACCGATACCGTTGGCTCCTTTGTGGGAAAGATTTTTTAAGGGGCATAAGAGCCTTTATTCTATATACATTCATTCACTTCCATCGTATGAACCTCGTTTTCCTTCCACGTCAGTTTTTTATGACAGACAGATACCAAGTCAGGTATGACGCTTCTTGTTTCGTGTTACGTTAAAGCTTATTTATGTTTGTGTTTCTGTGATTCACTAGTATTAAGCCTTACTACCTTAGCAAAATGATTCATTAGATAAATAGTACCATAAAGTACAAATCAACCTAAATAGTCATTGATTAGTCGCCATATGCAGTCTGTGCTGACCATTGCAATAACTTTTATAACTGATTACACAAATTTCTATCTGGTCGTTAATAACATTTATTACCATGGTTAATTGTTATAATTCTTCAGCTATTTGATATTTAAGGTGTTGTTTTGTTGGAAAAAATGGGACTCTGCAATTTATATGAACCTTTTCTAGTAGCCATATAGACCCTTTAAAGCCGATAGACTCTGCTCCACAACTATTTTAGTAGTCTTCAAATGATCAATAAGTCATGTTTAGTGACTTTAGTCTGTATGGATCTAGGATTCTGCCACATATATAATGTTACTAGTTAAACACGGGAATCATAAACGGTAAACGGTAAATGTATTTTTATTGAGCAGATTGTGTTGTAGTCATAAAAGTATTCTCTTGCATATCATTTGATAGTAGTGTATTAAGATCCCTCATCACTAATGTGATTAGTTCGGAATCGGGCCTCTTGATCCTAGGAGTTTAGTGTTCCCATAACTTCAATTTTGCAACTTATCAGTATGTAACTTAATCTATACATGTAACAATAGTATGACTATAGTGTAGCTGTTAACCTTTTTTCATATTTATTGATAATATCTATTCTTGCTACACAATGATTCTCTATTTTGTCTTTTATTGAATCGCATTTTTGACATTTGACTAATTATAAACATACAAATAAAAGTAAGCAAATTATATTGTAATTTTGTCTTGTTTTGCAGATAGCCGAATGGGGTAGAATGACTATGTGTGACGCTGAGAGGAGACTTTTAGCAAATGCCTTGCTCGATATCTCAAATGAGTACTTTGTGCTTGTCTCAGAATCATGCATTCCTCTATATAATTTCACTGTAACATATCGTTACATATCTAGATCGAAATACAGTTTCATGGGAGCCTTTGATGATCCAGGCCCTTTTGGTCGAGGCCGCTATAACCCCGACATGTTACCCGAAGTCAATATTTCCCAGTGGAGAAAAGGGTCACAATGGTTTGAAGTCAACCGTAATCTCGCATCCATCATCATATCTGATGTTACATTTTACCCAAAATTCTTGGAATTTTGTCAGCCTGCTTGTTATGTAGATGAACATTACTTCCCAACACTGTTAACGATTCAAGCACCAAATCAACTAGCAAACCGAAGTTTGACTTGGGTTGACTGGTCAAGGGGTGGACCTCACCCTGCAACATTTGGGGCAAATGATATTACAGAGGTGTTTATGCAGAAACTTCATGAAGGTCGAGAATGTCTTTATAACGATGAACCGACAATGGTATGTTATTTGTTCGCTAGGAAATTTGCTCCGAGTACTTTGCAGCAGTTGCTTCTTTTTGCACAGGAATTTTTGGGCTATTGATTTGACCTGAATTGGCAATTTTGAAGGCAGTTTTTTAGATGGGGAAATGATCCCTGCTGTGTTACAGCAGGGAATGATATATGCTGTAAGACAAAATTGAAGGGCCATATGTGTAAAGTGACAATAACTAAAGGGCATAAAATGTAAATGTAAAATTTTTTTTACTCCCTACAGCAGATATGTTGCCTGCTGTTCACTGCAGCGATGTGCACCCCTTTTTAGATATATAGGTTATTACAGTTTCTCCACCTATTTTTAGTTAAGACTTTCTTTTTGTGATATATTAGCTTAAAATGTACTAATAAACCTTGGAAATTTCCATTATATTACTAAAGGCTTTTCTCAAGAATCAGTGATTGTGTGTTTGAGCCTTGTTACGAACAGTTACCTCTTTGGGAGTTTGGTGAGGTCATATGAATTACATCTAGACAACTACTTTTATGACTGTTAGTCCCGTGTGGACATCTTGTTCCTTTGCTGTCGAAAGCCTCTCGTGTTAAAAAGTTCCAAATAACATTACATTATTCCTTGCTCAGAAGGCATTACATTATTATTTCATCAAATGCAGAGACAGTAATATTTTTCTTCAAAACTTTTTTGTGCTAATTTGCAAGGGTAAACAGTAAACTGTAAAGTTAAAGTTTGTCTTTCCACATGGATTTTGCTAGTTCAAACAAAGAAATGGTATATTTTGAGTCTCTTATTTACTTGTTAATATGCATTTTGCAATCAAACAAACTTACTGTAACTAAGATGTTAAAAGTCAATATCAACCCTTTAAGTTTCTCCTTGTACATTTACTCAAATGGTATAAAATATACAAACCTCACACGAATAGAATTTCCTCTATGAATTCAATCGAGTGTGCTAGAATAGATTAACAGAAAAATGAGAGAAACACACATAGAACATATTGAAAGGGTAATTGAATTATGAAAGTGTTGATTACAATGAATGGTTACAATGACTATTTATACCAATAGTAAACTAAGCTAACTGATTCTAACTACCATATACAAAACTATACAAAGAAGCTACACTACACTACATCTGTACAAGCTCTTTTCAAGCATGGTCTTCATCTTGAGTTGAGATACTGGATGTTTGGCACATGATTGTATTGTAGCAGAAGTAGTAGAAACAGAGGAGTGAACAGAGTGTTTGGTAAATTGAGTATCTGTTACTCCATTATCCCCCTCGCAAGTTGGCAATGTGTAAGGATTACACATGCTCAACTTGGATAAGCAATTATAGTGTAGTGGTTTGTGCAGACCTTTGGTAAGTATATTAGCCACTTGGTGTTTTGTTGAGACATATGTAGGTAGAACTTGGCCTGCTTTGACTTTGTCTCTAACAAAATGACAATCAAGCTCAATATGTTTGGACCTAGCATGATGTACAGGATTTGATGCCAGAGCAATGGAAGAAGCATTATCACAGAAGATTGGAACTGGAGTGACAACATTAACTTTGAATTCTTGAAGTAGACATTTGATCCAGGTAACTTCACATGTACAATCAGCTAGGGCTCTATATTCAGCCTCTGTGGAGGATCTAGATACAACATTTTGCTTCTTAGACTGCCATGAAATTAAACTTGAGCCAAGAAAGATGCCAAATCCTGTTATTGATCTTCTGGTGAATGGGCAGCTGGCCCAATCACTATCACAATATGCAGAAAGAGTGAGGGTATTGTTTGCAGGGAAGATTAAGCCTTGACCAAGAGAAAGTTTAATATATCTGAAAACTTTGGTAAGAGCTGCCATATGAGTTGTCCTTGGTGCCTGAAGAAATTGACTTAGAGCTTGAGCAGCAAATGAGAGATCAGGCCTTGTAATTGTTAGGTATATCAGCTTGCCCACTAGTGTTCTATAGTGAGAGGGGTCTGAGAGTAGTTCACCTTTGTCCATAAAGAGCTTCTTGTTGGGGTCAAGAGGTGTAGCAGATGGCTTTGAATCTAACAGTCCAGCATGAGTGACTAGATCAAGTGCATACTTCCTTTGTGTCATCATGAGACCATCCTTATTCCTAAGAAATTCAATTCCTAGATAATAATGTAATGGACCAAGATCTTTGATGCTGAATTTGTCATTGAGATTTTTCTTGATTTTCTGAATGAGTGTCATGTCACTACCTGCTATAAGTACATCATCAACATATATGAGAAGGGCAGTGAAGTTGTTAGGAGTTTGCAATGTGAATAAGGAAGTGTCAACATAGCTTTGCTTGAATCCTAGGGTGAGTAGAAAAGATGTAAGCTTCTCAAACCACTGCCTATTAGCCTGTTTCAGTCCATAGAGTGACTTCTTAAGTTTGCAAACAACATTAGATGGTAGAGTGGTGGAATAACCCTGTGGAACTTGCATGTAGACTTCCTCATGAAGGTCACCATGAAGAAAAGCATTGTTGACATCCAATTGCTCAATGACCCAATTGTTGTAAACTGCAACAGCTAGGAGTGTTCTCACTGTGGCCATTTTGGCTACTGGTGCAAAAGTTTCATGATAGTCCACACCCTCTTTTTGATTGTATCCCTTTGCTACTAATCTAGCTTTGAACCTTTCTATGCTCCCATCTGCTCTAAACTTGATTCTATAGACCCATTTTGCACCAATAGGAACTTTGCCATAAGGAAGGATTGTAAGCTCCCAAGTACCATTCTTTTCCAGTGCTTCTATTTCCTTATTCATTGCCTCTCTCCATTTTGGATGTTTAGATGCTTGGTGAAATGTGGTTGGTTCAGTGAGTTGATTGATGGAATTTATGAAATGAAGTGATTTAGGTGAAAGATTGAGGTAGTTGATATAGTTTGAATGATGAAATTTGGATATGTGAATGCTGTTTGTACTTGTTTTAGGGAGTTGATAGTGAAAATCTTTGAGTTTAGATGGTATTTGTTTGGTTCTTGTTGACACTCTAGGAGGTGGTGGAGGTTCTGTGGATTGTGATTGATTCTGTGCAGCATTGGGTTGAGTTGTAGGAATGGATGGTTGAGGTGAGGTTTCTTGTGTTTCTGTGGGTGGAGATGTTGATTCAGTGGCCGGTTGAGGTGTAGGGATTGGTGAAGATATTGGAGTTGGAGTTGGAGTTGGAGTTGGTTCAGTAGTGGTGTCTGATGTTGTTAGTGGTGCTTGTGAAGTATTAAGGGGTGTTTGGGTTAATGGTGTTGATGATGGTATTGTTGATGGATGTGTTTGAGTTTGTGGTAAGAATTGTGGTATGGGAATGTAGTTTGTAGTGTCTATGGTTGGTGATTGAGAAGTACTTGTAGATGCTGGTGATGTGTGAAAGGGAAATATGGTCTCATCAAATAGCACATTTCTGCTAGTGATGACTTTGTGTGTTTGAAGATCATATAACAGGTAGCCTTTTTGGTTGTGTGGATATCCAATTAGGACAGTGGGTGTGGATTTTGGGTTGAACTTATCATTGGTGTGGTGATAGGCATGTGCTAAGCATCCTATGATTCTCAAGTGATCCAGGGTTGGTGATCTATCATGAAGAAGTTCAAATGGAGTTTTGTAGTTAAGAACTCTAGATGGTATCCTGTTTATGAGATATGTGGCTGCCAAAATGCTGTAACCCCAAAAATGAATAGGAAAGTTGGCTTGGAATTGGATTGCTCTGGCCATTTCAAGTAAGTGTCTGTGTTTCCTTTCAACTCTTGCATTTTGTTGAGGTGTATAGGGGCAGGATGTTTGGTGTATGATGCCATGATTCTGAGTGTAAGTGAGAAAAGAAGAGTTGATGAATTCTGTCCCATTGTCACTTCTGATTGTCTTTATGCTTGAATTGAACTGATTTTTGACATAATTATGAAATGTTTGGAAGAGAACACATGATGTTTACTGGGCAGAAGATATGTCCATGTAGCTCTTGTGTGATCATCAACAAGTGTGAGGAAGTAGGTGCATTTGTTAACAGTTGAGTGTCTATAGGGCCCCCATACATCAAGGTGAACAAGTTCAAATTTGGTTTTGGCATGAAAGGTACTGATTGGGAAAGGTAGAACATGTTGTTTTGCTAATGGGCATACATTACATTTGGTTTCTGAGATGTGTGATGTAGGAACTGAGATTGATTTTATCTTTTGAAGGACTGGAATTGAGGTGTGACCAAGTCTGGCATGCCATAGATGAAAGTTGCTTGAGTGTGAGTGGACTGTTGGGGTAGGGGTGAGTTGTGGTGATGTTGAAGTAGGTAGGAGGTATAATCCACCATGTAGAGTGCCACATGTCATACTGCCATCATGGCCTTGAAAAATGAACTTATCCTGAGTGAATGTAACAGATGCAAGTGTGTGATGTAGAAGTTTGCTGATAGAGATGAGGTTATAAGTGAATGAGGGTACGTATAATACATTATGTAGGGTAAGAGAATTGTTGAGTTTAACTGATCCAGTGATGTGTACCTTGACTGTATAACCATTTGGTAGTGAAACATGTATTGGATTTATATGTGTGATAATGTTATGCATGTGTGTAAGTGAGATACAAATGTGGTCAGTAGCACCACTGTCCACAATCCAAATGTAGTGTGTATGTGAGTGTGAAATGTGAGAAGCAATGAAAGTGTAAACATTTGCCTTGGTTTTGAATGAATGTATTCCAATGAGAGATTGAGGAACTTTGACTTTGGGGTTGAAGGTGAGTATACCTGCTACATGTGTTGTTGTGGTGTTACATCTTGGACCAATTTTGCTACCAATCTTGTGACACTGCATCATGAGGAGTATCTGGTTCATCATGTGTTGAAGATGATCCATTTGAGCAGAAATGCTGACTTTTTCAGCAAACCCTTTACTAAACATGGACCTTTGATCAATCTGAGTGTTCTTGTGAGTGTACATGTTGATAAAATGATGATGGTTGTGCAGAATGTGGTGGTTTCAATGGTGGTTTTGAGTTTTAAAGTGGGTAAAACAGTTATGATTGTTTTTGGTGTAATTATGATGGTTTTGATCAATGGAGATGGTGTAACTGTGATTTTTGTTGATGATATTGACTGATTTGAGTGGATTCGAGTGTTTTTGAAGACTTTGTGGTGGTTGTTATGGTGGCTTATGACAGATTGTGGTGGTTTTTAGTGATGGTCAAAGTTAGTTAGGATGGTCAACGGTTGTTGGATTGATCAGAGTTAGTTATTGGTGGTGGTTCTGTCACCAGAGAGCATGATTTGTTCTGAGTTGATGATAAAAATGGAGTAGTGGTGATTAGTTATGATGGTGAAAAACAGTTATGGTGGTTTGTTGTGGTGGTGAAAGGTTGTTATGACAGTTTGTTATGATGGAAGTTGGTTACTTAGTGATGGAATAGTGGCTGTGATGGTAGAGCAGGATACATAGGCTCTGATACCATAACAGAAAAATGAGAGAAACACACATAGAACATATTGAAAGGGTAATTGAATTATGAAAGTGTTGATTACAATGAATGGTTACAATGACTATTTATACCAATAGTAAACTAAGCTAACTGATTCTAACTACCATATACAAAACTATACAAAGAAGCTACACTACACTACATCTGTACAAGCTCTTTTCAAGCATGGTCTTCATCTTGAGTTGAGATACTGGATGTTTGGCACATGATTGTATTGTAGCAGAAGTAGTAGAAACAGAGGAGTGAACAGAGTGTTTGGTAAATTGAGTATCTGTTACTCCATTATAGATGTCCGTTTTTTGTCCCCAGATAGTTACCACATCGACATAGTGTGGCAAAACATTCATCAAGCAATTCAAATCAACCCATTTTTGTTGCACTGCTTCCTCCATTACCAGCTCTATACCTTGCAAATTACAGTTGCACCCATGAAATTTCGTAAACTCAGAGGCCCTAGAAATCTTAAAATGAAAATGACTTACCACCCCAATGCTTCTTCATTGGGAAGATTGCGGCTGTATAATGGAAGCTCAAATAAGAAAGCTACTTTAAACCAAGATGGCAATTTCCCATACACCACAGTAGGCAGCGGAATGAGTGGACTGAAAACGCAATGAAAAATGTCAAGTTATGTCTCATGTCAAGAGAATAATCTTCTAAAGATATTAATGTACCTTGTTATCTTTTTATAATGTCGATATGCAGCCACGCTTCCATATTTCTTATCTGCAGACTCCTATATTTAATCCACATTTTGACAAATTTGGTCAGCTTACGTTTGAACGCGATAATATTACATCAATTATAAGAAGGAAAAAGATATGGAAACAAACCTCCAGCAGAGGTATCCCACTAACAAAAAGCAGCAGCAATGTTAAAAATATTGGCCCGAGTACAACAAGCCATTCAGCACCTTCAAGTACAGGTGTAGAAGCCACAAAGATTCCCCACCATAAGAAAATCTGCAGCCACACGTAGCAGATCCCATTAGTGTCTGGTTTAAACTGAGTACATAAAAGTCAGTAACTCATGACACAAAAATCTCTCTTAAATCAAGCACTAACCTCGCCAAAGTAGTTTGGATGACGAGAATACCCCCATATTCCAACATCACACCATTTTCCCCTATTTGCAGGCGAATTTTTGAAGATTAGCTTTTGTTGGTCAGCAGTAGCCTCGATTGAGATACCCACAGACCACATAATCCACCCGATTATATCTTGAGCTTGAAGCCCCGGATCTGAGTCGCTTGCATTGACAACTGTCACAGGTAAACTTACTGTCCAAACCCATACAGCCTGCCATAACAAAACATTAATCAACTACAAGCAACATAAAGCATACAACTACGTATATATGTCAATATGTGTAAGACAAAAACCTGAAAGATCCAGAAAACAGCTAACTTCCCCAAATTAGCACGCATCTCATCAAAACGTCGATCTTCTCCCCAATTCAAGATCCTGGCAGAAATGTGAATGATCAAAATCATGAACAAGAATACTCTCCATGAGAATGTTTGAGAATAACTGTCGATTCATACCTCATCAAAAGAAACAAGCCAAGACGAAGACCCCATACTACAACAAGGAAGCTTAAAACCACCTGAAATGCACAATAACACGAAGAATATGCAATCAAGAACTAAGTTGACTAAACGTAAATATAATTATTGCAAACAATATACTGATATATAAATTTGACAGAAATCAATTTTTGAATAGGAAATTTCAGTAACAGAAGAGTTGGATAGGTTACCTGCCTAAAATGCCACGATCCCTTTAGAATCAACGTTAATAGAGAGATTATTACAAAATTTGTGCTACCTGTTGATAAAAGAAGTGTGCTAGCATAAGATGAGTAAATTCTACAAACTGATAGACATTAGCACTGGTCCTGAATATCATGATTGGAACGTTTTTTTTAAATAAATTTCAATCAATGTTACGGCACAATCTTTTCATACGTCAACAGTTGAGAAAAACAGACTCATTTTTTATTGTATTTAACATAACGCAATACCTTTTAGATTAGAAAGGAGTATCTATGATCTATATCATGAATTCATACAAAAAGATGGAAATCTTCTATCAAAAGCTACAAAGAATAGTGGATCAAGCTGGTTTTGCATCAAAAGTGATAAATGATAATCACTCACGGGTGGCCTAGCGGCAAAAGGCTTGCGAGTATCATAACTAAAATGTGAGAGGCCCGAAGTTCAATTCTTGCTAGGTGCAAACAGCCTTTGTTGGTAATTTTAGTGTTATCAACTATTTTAGGTGATTGTGTTTTATTTGAGACCAACGGCCTTATACGAGTTTAGCTCAAGACGAATTAGGAGGTGCGGAGTGCACACTCGTTAGTTAGCTTGATATCGCCACGACAAAGGCGGGGGTCAAAGGGGCAGCGCTAAACAGTTTTTACTAATCATTGTTAACAAATTTTCCCGCCAAAACCTAACAAGACACATCTTTTGTCAACCAACACAATGGTTAGTAAATAACCGAAAATAACTGAATTTCTAGTCTCATTTGCAGAACATAACATCAAACAATACTCTAACATTTCTGATTGATTTCTCGTGCCTTAGATTTCAATTGCCAATCTATCTTATCCAATTAAGGATTTGGGTTCACCCGGGGCATATAGGGTCGAAATACTTTAATCTGAAAGTGATTACATGATTCAGATTATAAACCATTCACACCAGTAAAATTTCCTACAACCCTCAAGTAGCCACGCTGAAATGGGAGGGCTTGGCGGTGGTTCAAACTTCAAACTGAGTGGATTAGATGGATTAAACAGGTCGGAAACCAAAAATAAAATACGCGAATGAAAACAAGTACATAATCACCAAAATCATTCTAACTCAACATTATAAATAAATAAATAAAGTCTGACTTTGACTTTTGAACTCATTCAAATTTCCTTAAAGTAGCATCAAATTAGTACTGTAGTATAAACTGTTCTATAATGCAATACCCACAGAGCAAATTATCATGCTAGCTAGCTTGTTTAAATAAAACTTGTTGAATAGAAACTAATTTGTGTGTGAGAATAAACATATGGAGTAAAAATGAAGCAATGTAACGTACCAGCAAAATCAGTGACTTTATCGAATTTGAGAAGAGCAGTGACTATGAAGAACATCAACTGATAACCAAACTACAAAAACAACAACATTGAATGATAATTATGATGTTTTAATAACAATTTGGAAATTAATAAAAGATAGTAATAAAGAGTAGAGAATTGTACAGTGACAATTGCCGTGAGGGCCAAGAAATGAGAGTCAATGACTGTGCCCATAGTTATTCTTCAGTTTTGCACTTCAATTATGAGCGATGGTAAGGTAATATCGTATGGTGGTTTGGACTGGTCAGAGGACGGATATTTATATGTGTGGTTCAGGACTTGACAAGACTCGTTACTCAATCCCGCATACAAACATTCTTATACGGATATTTATATATGTTTTATATCAAGCATTTAGAAGCTTTCCGAATGAATTAGCAACTAGCGATTAGCGTTTTAGATAATATGATTGTTTGAAAACGAGTAATTAGCATTCTTACTTTTTTCTAAACAATATAGCGTTCTTACCTTTTTATGAAACAAGTTCTTGCATAAGGTTTTTTTACGAAAAAGAACTTTTAGTTCTCGTCCGTCAGTTTCAACCCTACACATGTATTACGCGATTTTGTAGGCGACACAATTATTAGAAATGAACCTAAAATATCTTAGACGAGGCCATTTTGTCTAGGCGATGAATCAAGCGAATGAAAAATTGTTTGGGCGAGGAATGGGGCGATGAATCTAGGCGAGTGAAAAATTGTCTAGGCGAAGTAATAGGTGAGTGAAAAATGCGAGGCCATTTTGTGTAGGCGAGAAATTACTTTGGGGAAGGCAATAGGCGATGAATCAGGCGAGTGAAAAATTGTTTGAGCGAGAAAATTAATTTGGAGGAGGAATGGGGCGAGTGAAAATTTGAGGCGAGTGAAAAGCTATGTAGGGGCGACAAAATGTGATATGGGCGACACATTTGTAAATGGATAATATATTAAGAAATTACTATTTCCAATTTTAAAATTACTGTTTTTATATAAAAAGTATAACATTTAATGCATAAGTTATTGATGCAGGATTTCTGACCATGTCTTAAATTTATAGATAGTCAATTACGGATTACCTAAGGTCTACCTATATGCACTAACGAACAGAGAATCTGGTCGTGTGTAGAATAGTAAATGGTAATTACCGAGGTCGTCCCAAGAGCTATGTAGTGCGGATTATATCTAAGTCTAGTGTCACTAAATAAACTGATTTTAAAAGTTGAAATGATTAATTAAAGACAAAAATACACCGTTGGTCCCTAAACTTTCCACGAAATATCGCCATGGCCTTTAACTTTTCAAAATCGTCGCCTGGCGTCCAAAACTATGGATTTTGAGGCCGAAAGCATCCCTTGACCAAAAATGGGGAAATCAACGCGAAATTTTGGTTATTTTTCCAAAGGCAATATAGTCCAACCACATTTACAACTAGGATATGGTTTATGTCTAACCCGACATTGTATTAAATTCTATAAAATCTTCAACTATCAACAACACAGCACACATAGATTCAATAAAAATAACTAAGAATGACACAAAACGATAAGGGAAAGGGTTTGTACACTGGGTTAAGGAAAGAGGATTGCTTCAAGGGACATCGTTTGGGTGCTAAGAAGGAGAAGAAAGAGGCTGCCGACAATGTGTTACCAAAGTGTGATGATTTGGAAACAAGGATTACAAAACTTGAAGCTCTGTTTAATTATCTAAAGGAAAGGAAGGAATTGAAGGAAAATGGTGATAGGGAAAGTTGTGGGTCTAGCTAAGTGTATGTTTAGATAGTAGTGAAGTTTGTAATGGTTGTCAACATGAGATCAATCAATAAAAATCTGGGTTTTGAATAAATTAAATTGTTTAGCAATCAATATTTTTCAAGTCGTTTAATTCTTTAGTTTGACTGTTACAAATCAATTTGGCAGTTTGATTATTAGATGTCTAAGTAATTAAACGATTTGCCTTTTTAACCTTAGTGGTTGTTTGGATTAGCAATTGCATATTGGAGTTACATAATAAAATAGGTTCATCAAATGTTTAGTGGCCACTATGTTTGGTTTTGCTTATACAAAGGTGTGATCGTTTGTGGTGCGTATACCATCACATTTAGCATTTGGTTTGTTTGACTTTTTAAATGTCAACGAATAGCTAATATGTACAGCCATAAAATTATACTCTGTAATGTATTAGACAACATGAGAATGACTTAACACATTCACTATTAAGCATTTACCATATTTGGATAGTTTGACTTATAGTAGTCAACTGGTCAAACAATGTCTGATACAACATGAAAATGAATTAAAACATTGTCTGATACAAGGTTCTACTGCTAATTAACACAAAATTGGAGAAGACAATGCGACCTCCATTGCACAGCCTTCACCTGATGAACCTTCTAACGATATACATACTGGAAGTGGATTATCAACATACAAAAACATTCATCCTGTCACTGATGGGCAAACTGCAAATGTGCCTGGAAAAACAAGTATCCAAACACCAATATTCAAGTTATATAAGGTATAATTGGTGTAACGTAATATAAAACACAAGCCATGCAATTCAAAATTGAAAACTTACTTAGGATGGCTTGTTGGCACAAAGGGCCAGTACGCAATTGGTAATCTTTTCACTGCTTTTAAAACGTTTATTAGCACCAATAGGCACAACATCACAATCACCAGGCCCATCAGCAATGTTTTCCCCATCAAAACCAGGAATTTCAACCATTATAGCCTTCCCATTCCCATCAAAACCTCGCTTATAAGTTTTTACAACTTCCTCGCCCCTTTCCTCTTGCAAATCGTCCTCTTCCATAATCAGCTTACCTTTTCCCTTATTTTTGATTCTTTTGTCATGGATAACATCTTTTTCCTGTTTGCTGGTTTTGTCATGGATAACATCTTTTCCCTCTTTGATAACAATACCAACCTGCAATTTGTTCTTATCTATACCCTTTCATTTAAGGCGAGTCATAAAAGGTCTCCCACTTGACATTCCGAAGTTAGCATCTTCCTCTAACCAACCCACAACCTCAAAACCAATGTTTTCCAAGTAAAATTCTGCTAACATCTGGGGCCTATGTATAACAAAGATATCAAATGACTCATGTGTTTCCGCAAAATCATATAGCTTAACGACATCCTGGTCCCTATAAATCAAGTGCAACCCATTTTCTAGCGATTTATTTGGATGACAAAAAAACACCACCCATTTTGGTTCCTTAATCTCTGATAATAGATTATCTTGGGTTGAACTAAAGATACCCCTATCATACCTAAAAGCATTAATATTAATAATGGATCCGCCTTCATACCTGAGTGGGGTATATTCAAATCTCGCATTTGTGTGAATCCGGAACAATACTTCTCCTTCATCTTCTAGTTCTGAACATTTAAATGTTGTCACAAATATGTTCATTTCCATTAACTTGCATCAACGTTGTTTCTCACAATGTGGAATGACTGATTTTTCTCTGTATTGGGTTATTATGAAACTTTTTAGGGTTAAGTTGGTCGGGTCATTGGGTCGGGTTTATTGGGGCGTTACCCAAACGAATAACTTAAGCGTATTGGACAATTTTTGTATAATTTCGCCCTTGGTCCCCAACCTTGCCAACGTTGACGTTTGTATACTTAAAATTCCCTCCATTTAATAACTTTACTCTTTACGATATAGTAATATCAAATTTGGTCCCTGAATTTGTAATGTCATCAGTTCAGTTAGTATTTAAGGGCCCGTACCCCAAAGGTTTTGCATACCAAACACACAATTAAGTTACTTCCCAAACATAAAACACCAAAAAAATGTCAAAATTCCCACGCCTACAGGAACTTGCAACCGCCACCGATTCCCACGAACTTTTTGCTAGCATTGCTCTGTACTATCAACGCGAGAACGACAAAGATATAGAGCTTGCAAAAGGACTCCTCAAGTGTTATGTGGATTTGGTTCATGTGACCCACGAAACCCAAGAGTTTATGGCTGAACTAGAAGGATGGCGTACTTCCCTTATGTCATGGAGGCTTGTACAAGATCTTAAGAAGATTCAAAAGAAAAATGTCATTAAGGCTATGGAGATTAACAAGATGATTACTGAAACCCATGCTCAAGTGTGGGGCAGGAACAATTTCATTGATTTTCTTAGGGAAACTTGATTTTCTTGTTAATCATTAATGGTGAAACATTTAGTGTGTAATGTGTGTTGTCTTTTGGGCCTTATGAATTATGTATTTTGCTTGATCTTCTAGTATCACACTATCATGTACTTTTGATCTATGTTATTGAATGAAATGAAGATCTGTTTTGCTTAATCCGCTTTTGTTTTTGGTTTTTGTTTGTTGCTTTTATAGCTTAAATGCTTAATCACTTATTGACATTGGTGTTATATGTTTGGTCCTTCGTGAAACAGTGTAAACATATTGATTTCGTATATTTCGTCCCTTACCACGTCTTATGCTTACAATAAAGCTTTATAGATGCTTTTATAAGTACGGTTGTATTTTGACCATTAGTATCCCTAAATTCAAATTCAAAATAAGTATAGTATTTCCCCCTGAAATTGCTTATCAATGGGTATATCTAGATCTCGTAAACGGATGAAATGCTCTAATTGTCATACCATTGGACATAATAAGAGAAGTTGTCACAAGGAACAATCTCCACAACCCCAAAACAAAAGTAACATACGAGGAAAAAAAAAAGGCATGTTGATGGGAGAAGGCAACAGGTATGCAAACATTCATCGTATGATGCACTGATGATCTATTGTGTTTAAATAGGATATGATGTATGCATATATTAAATTTCTTGTTTATTTTATATTTTTTTATTAGTGGATGGATGAAGAGGAAATAAGGCAGGCTATGGAGCAAGAGATTCTTGAATCTCTCTTTTTTTACAAGAAGAAGAATATAAAAGGTTGGATGAAGATGAGGCCAGTTAAGCCTAGCAGAAGAAGCATTCCACCAGTTTTTGGAAGAAGAGAAAATGTACAAACAACTTGAACAACAACAGGAACCTCATCTGGATAACTTTCTACAAAGCTTTGAGGAAAATGTGACAGCTTATGAAGATGGCTGGAACTCTGACAAGGATCGGGAGCTGAGTAGATTGGAAGCTCAGTTAGATGCAGAGATGTTTGCGAGCTTTGATCCTTACGACGACGGTTACGACTCAAACAACTCTCAGACTTGGGATCACCCAGAATACAATTGAAGTTTAAGTTTGTGATGTTGGTACTTTGCAATAGTCAACAATTTCAAAAACTTGTAGTCTTTTGGCTGTATTGTATGCATTTACCCGTGTCTTTAATACTACTTACTTGTTCAACAACCTCATTGAACCTTTATCCTTTTTTCCATCTATTATATAATACATTATCATCAACTCTTGATGTATTCAATTGCTTTTCACAATGGATCCACAAAATGGTTGTCATTTGGTCTGCATTGACTGTTGGGTTGAAAGGGAAAACAGGGCTGGATTGATGTTTTTTGCAAGGCGTCCCCCTTACAAAGATTTCATGTGGTATACTTGTCCATCGTGCCTTGAAAAAATGGGAACCCCATCTTACACCACAACAGCTGATGTTACAGGGAAAAAGACAACTACAACCGATCGTGATGGGTATGTGCTTGGCTTAGGTGTTAATTATTATAGTAGAGGTCGTGCTAACGTGGGCAGTGGTGACGAACAAATTGAAGCAACTACAATGACAACTACAACTAAAACAGCAAGTGGAGTATGCCCAAGTGAATCTGCTAGTGAAGAATCTGCACGTGAAACACCTACTGAAGGACCTACAACTCATAAACCAACTGATGAAAGTGCTAGTCATTTACCCAAGTGAATGAGGAGCAAGAACTTCTATGTTGTCTTTCAGTTTAATAAATGCAATTGAACTGATATGTTGTAATAGTCAAATTAATTTATTCCAAACACTACAATATACTACATATGCGATTGTAAAGTAAAAACCGTAAACAAGTAAAGCAAAAATGTAAAATCCAACTATTTCATTAGCCATCATCATTCCAAAAAGTTAACATCTTCATTACATAAACCACTAAAAATAGCAAGTGAAATTTTTGATGGGGGACTTGATATTCATAGTGGGACAGTTGAGATCCTTAGGGGGAGGCACATACTAATGTTTCTTCTTATTGTTGCTGCTTACATTTACCGCAACAAGACCTAGTACAACATTTGTAACCATTTTACTTGGTTTTGGACTTTTATGAACAATGGTGCTAACAGTTTGTGCATTTGATGCATCAACCTCTTTTCCTTTAGAATTGGTATCTGGAAATACAACAAAAACACAAGGACATCAGATTTTAACCATTACTACTGTCCTACTTTTCAATCACTATGTCAATGACACAAATAGAGTAAACTAAACTAACCTTTGATCGCTTCGGCTTCTTTGGCAAATCTGCATAAATCTTCATACATCTCATCAGACATTTCATCACTTTCTAACCAACTAACACCATATTTTGCCTTCACATACTCTACCATCTTATCCGTCACTTGTGGCTTACTAAGCTCTATGTCTGCCATTCTTTGGCTTTTTTTTTTCCTTTTGTTTATGGAATAACTATGGGTACCGTTGTTGAGGGATGTTTTCAGTATATGTTGTAAGTTACAATGTGTATGCTGCATCATCGAGACTTACTAAAAAATCAACAGTTAGTTATGAGTTTATTGGTTCCCGCGAAATAATTAATAAGCATATATGAGAAGTTGTGGTCAAGTTGTTGACAAAGAGTATATATGAACACAGTTGGTCCCTTAAATTGAATGTCGGGTTAGACATAAACCATACCCTAGTTGTAAATGTGGTTGGACTATATTGCCCTTGGAAAAATAACAAAAACTTAGCGTTGACCTCCCCATTTCTGGTCAAGGGACGCATTCAGCCTCAAAATCCATATTTTTGGACGCCAGACGACGATTTTGAAAATTTAAGGGCCATGAAGATGTGTAACACCCCCAAATTTAAGTTTGTAGCAGTGGAAAATAATTTGGGTGTTACGGGGAGGACCGAAGTTATAATCTCATAAAACAGCTTAAAAGAAGCTTTTTGAAAGTTATTTGTCATTCAAATAATATTTTTGATAAAAGATGAACCATTTGATTTAAAATCTTTTTAAAAGATGTAAAGGCTTGAAAGAATGACATATTTGATTTTTACACCATTTTAATTTATCAGAGTAATAAATGCCCACTCCGTGTCTTGTCATGCTCCGTTAAATTACCTGAGATACACATGCTTAAAAGTGTCAACACAAAGGTTGGTGAGTTCATAGAGTTTGATGGAAAACCATTTATTTTGATAGATTTCAGTAACATTTGGTATTGATAAAATACAAACAGTAATGAAACAAGTATTGAGTAATGTTGACTATAATCACAAATAAATCATATAAGTATTCAATCAAAATCAAGTAAGGAATCAATAATCCTAACATGAGCTGGAAACTCATGATGCTAATTTAATCAGATATACAATTCACGTATGGTCAAATTCCTATACAGCTGTATCTAAATATATATTGAAAACATACATTTCCTTATAGATATTGCACCAAGCCTCATGACACACAAGCTTAACCAAAAGAGGTGTTTTATCAAGTCAATGATAAATTTTGCCCTCTTATAATAGGTGATTTGCCAATTCCTATTTGTCTACGAATATAGTGTATCTCGACTAATACGACTAACCATTTGCAAATGGCATTCCGTCAAGTATTAGTGGGACAGGAGGTCAGTCCTTAACAGGTTTCGAAGCTGTTCACTAAATTCGCGCTCACTTAACAGTGATTAATGGCTCATGATTAAGGGACTTTATGGCGATAAGGTAACTTAGGCAATATCAAGGTAATAATGGGATCATTCAAGATAGCATCATAAAATCAAGTACCATACCACAGTAATCAATTTGGGAATATTATCGTCTGAGTATCAATAATTCAGTTTAAGTATTTCGCCAGTAACATATGTATATCACATACCACAACAATCGAATTGGAAACATTATCATATGAGTATCAGTATTTCAGTCAAGTAATTCATCAGTAAAATATATATATCACATACCACAATAATCAAATTGGAAGCATTATAATACGAGTATCAGTATTTCAATTAACTATTTCGTCAAGTATTGTATATATCACATTTTAAATCACAAACCATATTAAATAAATATCAATTAGGAAATTGATTTGAATCATGTATTTTATTCATATACTTATCAAGTTATCAAAGTATATGTAAGCATGTATCTTCCCCAATGAGTTAAAAACAAGTATTGGAAATGGGGCTATGACTCACCTGGATTGATACAGAAATGATGAAAAGTAAAGTAGGATGAGATTTTAACATATTATATTGGAATGTGAGAGCTTGAATTGAGGAGAAGGTTTGATGATTCATGTATATATGTCGACCAAATATATATTATGGACACACTTGAAGAAATCGTGTACCACATGAAAATAGCTGATCATTAACGACATTTAAACATGAACTCATCTTAGAATTATTATTTGGAACTCGTAGGAGCAAACGGGAATCAAAACGGTTAAGATTTGAATAATATATGGATCGGTTACTATGATTTTTCGTCAATCACTTTGCCCTTTAAAAACGTATCAAACGTCGTCCAATGAACTTGGGATTTGACACACTAATAGTTGGCTAGGTGGTAAATGAGATATTCCAAAAATATATATGTGTCGTGTGTAAAAATTTGGAATACGCGAGGCGTTTTGGAGCATGGTTGGTCGACTGTTTTGGAAAATAAAAAGGAAAAGTGGGCTTTTGAACCTTGGGCCGATGAATAGTACGTGAGGATTGGGCTGAGTTTATTAAGGGCCCGTTTGGTTTGTATTAGTTATATTAATTAGGATTAGTGATTTGTTTATATTTTGTTAATCGTGTCGAGAACTTGTTTTGTCGTTTGGTGAATTTTGCAATATCGTAATCGTGACCATTTAAATATACTAAGAAAATTTTAAATTTCCTCGTAAAAATGGTGATTAAAATAATGACAGAGATTTATATATAATTAATCGTTATTAATTATAAAGATTTTTGCGAGGTTTTACAGTACCCACATGTCATTCTGAATTTCGTCCCGAAATTCAAATTTAATGTGATTACTTGAGTAAAGAATTTTTGAACAGAAGGTTGTCGAGAGATTTTTATTCCTAAAATTAAGGAAACGTAATTCAGTTAGATTTACTTGTACCAAACAAGACAAGGTAACTGACGTATTTAAGGGTTGTGAATTTTGAAAATAGTGGTCATGAATAGTGAAATAACGGCTAGTATATAGTGTCCAACGGTCGGGAATAGTACCCCAACAGCTATATTCTAGCGTATATATACCACTTCCAATTTCCATTTCTTCCATCAACCATTTTCCTCTCATTTTCCATCTCAAAATGCCGCACCTCATAACTATCTTAGTGATTGTGTATGTCGTCCTTGCCGCTATCTACTTAGCATATGTTCCGGATGAAGACTTTGAATTCTTGGTCGTGATCTTGATGTTCGTCGTACCCCTCACTATCCTAGCCATTACCGTCGACAAGATCTGGGGATAAAATCTTGAGCTAGGGTTGTTTTGAATTAAGTTCTTGTTATGTTTCTATGTACTTGTAACGAATAAGGAATAAAACTCGTTTTGTTTTTATGTTTAAGAATTTGTCTCAGTATTGTTTTTAATGTTTTGTTTATATTTATTTTTCAGCATAATTAAAGTGATTCATCCTGTGGTGGCTCTTGCTATTGTTTTGTTGGTGGGAGTCTTATTTGTCATAGTGGATCAACCTATTGAAGATTCCTTTGTTTATATTGTAATAATTGTAACGATAGCACTTCCGATGCTAATTATTTGTTTATGTATTAATTTTTATGGATTTTAATAAAATTTTCTCCATTGGAGTCTTTTATCAGTTTTTGTGAATTATTTGTGTTTCTCTTGCTTGTACTTTTGTCTATTTCTTATCATACTGGTGATAAGATAAGGTAGGTATTTATTGTGGGTTGTTCAATGTATTGTTTATGAACAGTTTATTTTAGCTCTATATCTTGCATTGGAATGAAGATTGTTATTTAAAAATTTGAAAATATCATTGTTCCTTTCATAACATAATTCTTCCTAAATTAGACATAGTTGATCAGGCTATGTATAATTGAGGACCAAATGATGTGATGTTTGGTTCAATCACATATTTCTATAAATTGTTTTAGATGGTGTTCAACGTGTTGTTTTTATAATATAACACGTAATTCCTTTTTAAAATAAAGTAGAAAATTTTAGGATTCATACTATAAATCAGAAATTCATGGAGTAAATATAGTATATTGTCATTTGGTAAATGAGACAGAAATTGAAATTAACTTAGATTATCATTATTATGGAAATATTACAAGGGAGATTTTTCGATACAGTAGAAAGATTATTGTTATTCTTAAGTTACATCCTTCGTAACTTGAAGTGAAATACAGGAAAGAGATACAACTTAGGAAATTTTAAACTATATTTTATTTGTCTACAACAGGAATTTATTCATCTGTTCAAATCTAGTTGTCATTCCCTCGATACTATCAAGGTCTTTAAAGATTCTTCATTTTCTTGTAAAGGTCTTGGCTTTCCAATTAACATTGTAGTTTGGACATCGACTCATATAATGCCCTTTTCCACCACATCCGTGGCATACTACTGTTGTTGGTTGTCCTTTCCTGTCCTTAGTCCTGCAGCTAATTGCCTGATGACCTGTTTTCTGACATTTCGTGCATTTAACCCTACAGATTCCGGTGTGATGCTGGTTGCATTTTTGACACCAGGGTAGATTTCCACGATAACCACTTCCAGTAACAGGTGTGACGAGACAATTTCTATTAGCTTTCTGATTGTGTTCCAGCTGACGTTGATACTCCATACGATCTTCTAGATATTTGCGATAACGGTCTTGAGCATTGATGATGTTGCAGTAGATGGGATTGATGGTTCCTATCTCGGGGAGTTTCCTCTTTTGATTATTTTCATTTGGTATAACTCCGTGCCTAATTCCTTGATGATGGTTGATGGTAGGGTTGATCATTCCTTCTTGAATCTTTAAGTGAGGTGGCCTATACTTCATGAAACTTGCAGGGTGTTGATTACCAAGTATACCCGTCTCTCTTCTCGGATAAACTCCGGTAGTCCCTTCTAATACCACCAACACTATGTCTTTTACCAATTTCTGGATAGCTCCAGGAGTCATGGTGATTTCTGATGATGATTGATATGCATTGTTCATGTTGTCCATTTTCTGAAATCATAAATGAAACTCAACATTAGAATCCATATAATATCAGAATAATTTAAATAATGAAGTTAATTATTTCATTGATGATAGACTGAATTGACTCCCTACTGTAATCTAATTTCAAGATATGTCTGTGTTGTATCATTTATCAATGATCAACTCTCGATATGGGATTACTAAGGAACAAACCGACTTGTCTATTAAAACTGAAGTTCAATTATCCTTTCTTCATTCTTTAAATCTGCTTTCAAAAATTGGTATTTAGACGATTCTTAAAGTTTTAGGTTAATTATGGTAGGTTTAAGAAATCTTCACAATTTGTAAGAAATCTTACGGTAGATTTGAATAATATTACAGAGGTAAACAGAATATTAATAACTTGTATGATTGTTTTTGCAAGATAACCGATACAAGATCTTTTATTAATACTCCATTGATCTGTGTAGAATCATTTGGTTATCAAAGAAAATAACAAATGATGAGATTTTTGCATGAAGATATGAGGATTCATTACATGCACGATTGATACGAAAGAAAAGATTGATTCACAACATAAAGATATAACAGAAAGGATGTTATTATACAATATGTTTTGATTACACTTTCTGAAGTTTCAGAATTATTGAACATTACATGAAATATTGACCAAATCCATTTGGTTTAGTAGGAAAAACAAGAAAACTTGTAACTTAAGATTAGTTACGCCTCTGATGTAAATATCTAATTTCTTTCTCAAGTTCAAGTTGTGCAGCTTCCATGTTTGAGAAACGTTCTTGACACATGTTCATTTGGTTTGCCAACATATTCTCTAATGCGGCAATCTTTTGACCCTGGTTTCTGGCTGCATCTCTGGCCATCCATAGGGTTCTCTCAATATCTCCAATTCTTACATGTGTATGACCGTGTTCTCTTCTTGCACAATGAACCCTGGAGTCCAAACTTCCAAGTTCCTGGTTGGTGTTGTCCTTTATCTCATTAATCTTTATTCCTAACTCATACATTGTTCGCCTCTCAGCATCCGCCCTTTTGAACAATGCATCAAGGTTACGGTCGTACCATTCAAATTGAGTTGGTCGTAACCCTTTTATTTGTTCAGTGTGAGCATCCAATATGCCGGCTTGTCGATAAATAAGATTCCATATTGTTTCAGGAGTGCTTATATCGTAGTCGGGTGAGTTAGGTGAGGATAAATTATTTGGAGAATCTGGTATTGTGGAATCTGAAGTATAAGGTAACGAAGAATTTGGCTCAACATTCTTCCATGGTATCCCTTGCTTGAACCTTGTCCAACTTCGAATGTTGCCTGGCCACCAATCAAATCTTCATATGATTCAGTAGCTCTCCTGAGTTTTTGACGTAAAGGTGAATGAATAGGTGACAATGGAGGTGATCTCTAAGTGAGTTCTATATTAAGTTGGGATTGTGATATTTGTACGTAAGAATCTTCAGTATTCGGAGAATTTTGATTGATAGATGAGGTATTAGTATTATGGATATTAGTTTTGATATTCACAGGAGTTCCTGAAGACATGCTACAGTAGTAACCGAGAATAATATTTTATGAGGATTTTGTATGTTAAAAATATAACAATACAGATGAAATAATTATTGTGTAAGAGTAATTTCTAAACATGTACGATAATCTCAACAGATAAGGTATTAAGCACGGCACTCTGCAGACACAGAGGGCATAAAATGTTATGGTGCAAAATCATTATTTTGAAAATGTAGTTATAGTTCTAATGTTTGAAAACATTTAATTCTCTATAACTGTAGCTCTGATACCAATCTGTAACACCCCCAAATTTAAGTTTGTAGCAGCGGAAAATAATTTGGGTGTTACGGGGAGGATCAAAGTTATAATCTCATAAAACAGCTTAAAAGAAGCTTTTTGAAAGTTATTTGTCATTCAAATAATATTTTTGATAAAAGATGAACCATTTGATTTAAAATCTTTTTAAAAGTTGTAAAGGCTTGATAGAATGACATATTTGATTTTTACACCATTTTAATTTATCAGAGTAATAAATGCCCACTCCGTGTCTTGTTCTGCTCCGTTAAATTACATGAGATACACATGCTTAAAAGTGTCAACACAAAGGTTGGTGAGTTCATAGAGTTTTATGGAAAACCATTTATTTTGATAGATTTCAGTAACATTTGGTATTGATAAAATACAAACAGTAATGAAACAAGTTTTGAGTAATGTTGACTATAATCACAAATAAATCATATAAGTATTCAATCAAAATCAAGTAAGGAATCAATAATCCTAACATGAGCTGGAAACTCATGATGCTAATTTAATCAGATATACAATTCACGTATGGTCAAATTCCTATACAGTTGTATCTAAATATATATTGAAAACATACATTTCCTTATAGATATTGCACCAAGCCTCATGACACACAAGCTTAACCAAAAGAGGTGTTTTATCAAGTCAATGATAAATTTTGCCCTCTTATAATAGGTGATTTGCCAATTCCTATTTGTCTACGAATATAGTGTATCTCGACTAATACGACTAACCATTTGCAAATGGCATTCCGTCAAGTATTAGTGGGACAGGAGGTCAGTCCTTAATAGGTTTTGAAGCTGTTCACTATATTCGCGCTCACTTAACAGTGATTAATGGCTCATGATTAAGGGACTTTATGGCGATAAGGTAACTTAGGCAATATCAAGGTAATAATGGGATCATTCAAGATAGCATCATAAAATCAAGTACCATACCACAGTAATCAATTTAGGAATATTATCGTCTGAGTATCAATAATTCAGTTTAAGTATTTCGCCAGTAACATATGTATATCACATACCACAACAATCGAATTGGAAACATTATCATATGAGTATCAGTATTTCAGTCAAGTAATTCATCAGTAAAATATATATATCACATACCACAATAATCAAATTGGAAGCATTATAATACGAGTATCAGTATTTCAATTAACTATTTTGTCAAATATTGTATATATCACACTTTAAATCACAAACCATATTAAATAAATATCAATTAGGAAATTGATTTGAATCATGTATTTTATTCATATACTTATCAAGTTATCAAAGTATATGTAAGCATGTATCTCCCCCAATGAGTTAAAAACAAGTATTGGAAATGGGGCTATGACTCACCTGGATTGATACGGAAATGATGAAAAGTAAAGTAGGATGAGATTTTAACATATTATATTGGAATGTGAGAGCTTGAATTGAGGAGAAGGTTTGATGATTCATGTATATATGTCGACCAAATATATATTATTGACACACTTGAAGAAATCGTGTACCACATGAAAATAGCTGATCATTAACGACATTTAAACATGAACTCATCTTAGAATTATTATTTGGAACTCGTAGGAATAAACGGGAATCAAAACGGTTAAGATTTAAATAATATATGGATCGGTTACTATGATTTTTCGTCAATCACTTTGCCCTTTAAAAACATATCAAACGTCGTCCAATGAACTTGGGATTTGACACACTAATAGTTGGCTAGGTGGTAAACGAGATATTGCAAAAATATATATGTGTCGTGTGTAAAAATTTGGAATACGCGAGGCGTTTTGGAGCATGGTTGGTCGACTGTTTTGGAAAATAAAAAGGAAAAGTGGGCTTTTGAACCTTGGGCCGATGAATAGTACGTGAGGATTGGGCTGAGTTTATTAAGGGCCCGTTTGGTTTGTATTAGTTATATTAATTAGGATTAGTGATTTGTTAATATTTTGTTAATCATGTCGAGAACTTGTTTTGTCGTTTGGTGAATTTTGCAATATCGTAATCGTAACCATTTTAATATACTAAGAAAATTTTAAATTTTCCCGTAAAAATGGTGATTAAAATAATGACAGAGATTTATATATAATTAATCGTTATTAATTATAAAGATTTTTGAGAGGTTTTACAAGATGTTTCGTGGAAAGTTTAGGCACCAACGGTGTATTTTTGTCTTAATTAAACTAAATACTAAAAAGTAAATAAAACGGAATGAAATGAGAGTTGTGAGCAATAAGAGAGAAATGTACTAGCCTAATTACTCATCCTATATTGCTTGTAAATATGCTTCCTATAAAACTAATCTCATGCTTTAGGTGGGGCGGACATATATCACTAGAGCCGTATGGTCAAGTTCCCTAGCCTATCTCCCCCGAATCCTGCCGGGAACCACAGGCACTACCCCATGCTAGTAAGCCGACGTACGGTAGACGGGTTTGAGTCATTAAGTGTCACTACATGCTAGACTTATCTCTTATGGTCCATTGTCACGATCATAGACCATACTTTAACTGCTTAAGTTCCTCCACCCCAGAAAGTGATCCTATGGTCAATTAGTACACAAGGTCCGTGATTGGTTATCATCCCAACCATATCCTCGCAACTCAACTACACCAAGGTCCTATGGTCAATTCTCCTAGCATACCGAGTATAACCGGGTGTTTTAATCTACCACAATTATAGGTTCTCAAGATAAACTAAGCATGCACACACGTAAAAGCATTAAGAAAAGCGTGGAAACATAATTAAATCAATATAGGAATCATAATTAGGCTAGCACTAAATGTGCTTAGCCGATCATATTAAATAAAACACTCGAATAAATGTTTACAAGATTCATGAATTCGAAATGTAAATGAAATTATGAAATGCTAAAACTTATGGTGTATACGGCGTGATTTCTCCCTTGGAAATACTCCGTGTGCTGCTGTAGAAAGGCCTTTGAGAAGTCCCCCAACGATCTCTTATTTTGTGTGTGAGAAAGTTTTATTCAAAATGCAGAAATTAGGGTTGTATTTATAGGCCCGTCATAGCTACGGCGTAACTCAAAAAGGTTGTTACGCCGAAGCTAGTGTAATCCTGAGAAGATCTTATCCAAAGGTACAAGTTACGGCGTAGCTAAGGATTGTGCTACGCCGTAGCTTTAATTAGGGTTCCTTCTATGTCGTAATGGCATATGTTGTTACGTCATAGCTTCATTCTTGGATCTAGGATTACACACGTAGTCATTGTTACGCCGTAGCCTCATTGTTGTGTTACGGTGTAGTCATTACTTCGAGAAAAACTTGAGAGACTTTGATAATGTTACGGCTTAACGCAGGATTTGGTTACGCCGTAACTCTTGATCCGCGTTGACTTTGGTCTTCAAGTATACATTTCCAACTACGGCGTAATAGCGAGTGACATGTTATGCCGTAGCTTCTTCAAGCATACTAAAATGTTTATCTTTTGCGCGTTCTTTCCAATTTCCTCGTCTCTTTAGCTCCTATGCTCATTTGTAACCTGGATACAAAATGTAAAGATATCAAAACATATATCCGTATAATAAGTAAAATAAATGAGTATAATAGGGAAAATTTGTCACTTAAATATCAGGATTATTTTATGTCATCAGTTATAAGTGTTGATTTAAAAAATAGTTTGGATTTACTTAAATGTAATATGAAAATTTTTAATTACTAATTACAATCTTAAATTTACTACTTCCATGGTGATGATTTAACACATGCATAGTCATCCACGTCATCATAATGGTTTTCAAGAAAAACAAATTACACAATAAAATGAAGTATGGACCACTTAATACTGACATGTTTAGTTCATACAAACAAATAAACAATGTTTTAAAATCCGGTTTGACCCGATCGGTTCAACCAGTTGAACCGGGAACCGGTGATATTATTGGGTCGTTACTAACCGGGTTTTTGAGGATTTGAGACCCATATTGAACCGCAGGGTTTTAGTTGACCCGGGTGGAACCGGTGAACTGGAACCGGCCGGGTTTTTACTTTTTATGTCTCCTTAACGAAACAAAACCATAACTGATCTTTTTTTCGTCTTTGTTTCTGCCTATACTCGAGGAACACCAACACAGTTTGTTCTTACAAACTTTCTTATAAATACGAGAATTGTGATACCCCAAAATCATATAATACGAGAACTGTGATATACAAAAAAGATAACCTTGGTAAAGAAAAGTTTTATACAATGTTAAACATGTGTCATTATTTAATCTTGTATGCATGATGTACTATTGTACATATACACTTGCACACTTTCTTATAAATACAAGAACTGTGATATGCAAAAAAACATATAAGAATGAGGCTTTTGAAAAAATGAAGTTAAAAATCTTGTTCGTATCTATGAGTTAGTGTGTTTGGCATTGTATATATTGGAGGAGAAGTGATAAATCTACAAACACTTCACAAAAATAAATCCACAAAGATGATTTGTCATCTTTTGATTGATTGTAGCAAAGAGGGGGGGGGAGAGAGAGAGAGAGAGAGAGAGAGAGAGAGAGAGAGAGAGAGAGAGAGAGAGAGAGAGAGAGAGAGAGAACATATACAAACACACCAATCAAAAGATGACAATAAGGAAATAGAATTTTGTAAAGTGCTTATCTATTGTTTATCTTATGGTTAGGTGTGTTTTGCATTTGCATTTTGTAAAGTGCTTATTTATTGTGTATGTGATGAGGCAAAAAATGAACCGTTTTTAGGGGGTCATTTAAGCCCGGAATTAAATTTATTTGATCAAATATTACCCTAAATCGTTCCTTTTGTGATTTTAGGTACTTTGGGAGTGAATTCTGAAAAAGGAAGCATTTTCGACGTTTTTGGAGCATAAAAGTGAAGAAAACGGCAAAGTCTTAATTTTCTTTGCTGGGAACAGTACCTGACGGCGTCAAGAAGAATTTTATGATGGCGTCAATAGCAAAATGGATGACGGCCCAGAGAAAACGTGACGGCATCAGAACAAGGGCGTCAAGTGTAATTTTGGTGATGGCCCAGAGCAGAATCATACATGACGGCGTCAGCTATGGATCTAGGCAGTCCGAGAACTTTATTGGCGGCGAGATGACGGCGTTAGATTTTTCCTCTTGACGCCGTCACCTCCTAAAATCTATATATACTTTTCTATTTTTCATTCATTAAGAGAGGAACATGCGTGGAGAATATTAGGGCCGAACTTTATAAACCCTAGTTCGTTTGTAACAGTGTTTTCAAGGGTTTTCACCCCTTGAAACCCTTCATGTTCAATTGAGATAAGTTTTCCTCCAATTCATTCAATATGTCTATGTGTTGTTTGAATATATCTTACACTTGTCTTGATTTTAACATGCTAGGCTAGATCTATTATGTGTTTGCTTAGATGTAATGAAACCTAGATGTTGATTATAGGTTGATTGCTTGTTTATAGTTGTAATGGATGAATGATTTCAATGTTAGGCTTAAGAAAACTGGCAGATCTCCATTGTGTAACTTGCTTGAACGTCTTAAGAAACATGAACCGATGTGTACTAGGTTTTTATGGTTGTATTTAATGCATGAGCGAATTCTAGTGATCCCATGTTAGGAGCTTCTTAGTCGGCTCGACATAGGAGTGAAGTAGGAGCTTATAGGATTGGGGAAGTAAGTACGCCACCCCATGAATGTTATTAAGGAATACAATCCGTCATCCACGCAACTGTAACAAGTAATTAACCTGTAGAGATATATAGGGAGTAGTGAAATCTAAGTAAACAAAATTCTCTCATATATTGCTCACACCACTAGTTAAATTAGTTTATTTTCATTTTTGTTCTTTTATTTTGATTGCATCTGTACTTATTGGGTTAGTTGATTAGCAACTAATTCCGCCCACTCCTCTAAAAACCCGAGATTTTATTTGCTTTTATAAAATATAAAAAAAAATACAAAAAGAATCATCCCTCACCTCTAGACCTAGTTTTTAGGTTTTCTAATCCTAGTGACACTATTCCTGAGTTGAACGATCAATCCCCCGGTACTTGTCACTATACTATACTACAACGATCAGGTACACTACCTGGTGGGGGTTGAAAGCTTCTTGAGATCCCTCGAGAGGTAAAGCCTGGTGCAATTCCCACGCATCAAGTTTTTGGCGCCGCAGCCCGGGGAATAGTTATTGTCTAGGTTAGAATTTCTTTTTATTAGGTATACTTGCTAAATTCCTTTCTAGTAAGATTTTATTTTTATTTTTTAGGTTCTCTTTAGTCTATCTTATTTCTTCGTGTTTTTGTTCGTAACTCTTTACCATCCGACATCATGGAAGGTGGTAACATCTTTGAACCCATCAACTCACTACAACAAGACCACCCACAAAACCCACCACTAGCAAACCAACCTCTTAGGCCCCGAACCCTAGGAGATTATTCCCGACCTAGCCACCAAGGCTATCGAAACACCATTGAGCTCACCCAAGGAGCCAATGTGTCTCCCTCGCGATCCAACACCATCGGTTGGTGCAAAGCAGATGTGCATTCCATGGACTTCGTTCCGAAGATCCTAATCAACATCTCAAGGACTTCCTTAAAAATCGTAGATTCCATAGACCTAGATGTTGCAACTAGAGAGACGACCCGATTATGCCTATTCCAATTCTCTCTATGTGATCAAGCTAGTCAATGGCTTGAACGTTTACCCGCGGGATCCAGCACCTCATGGGATGATCTCACCACTCGTTTCCTTGCTCAATTTTTCCCACCGGGGAGAACTACCAAGCTTAGAAATGATATCTTGATGTTCCAACAATGTCAAGGTGAAACTCTATATAAAGCTTGGACTCGTTTCAAGGATTTACTCCAAAAAGTCCCTCATCATGGCATAGATCTTTGGTTCCAAGTCCAAATCTTCTATGACCATATCGATCTCTCCACAAGGCGAACCATTGACCAATCGCCGGTGGCAAGCTACGTGATCTTAGTGCGGAAGAATCATGGGAACTCATAGAAGATCTTGCTCTCTATGACTACGAATGTTGGAATGATCCCCGTGATTTGAACAAAACGGTCAAGGAAATATCTTTGCCTTCGAATAATTCTAGCACTCCCGACCGTAGGATCATGGAACTTGAGGACCAAGTCAAGTTTCTCATGAAATCTTACGAATCTCCTAAGTCTTCAAGCCAAGTGAACAGAATCACTTCTTCATGCGAATTATGTAGTGGTCCCCATGACACTCGTGATTGCGTGGAACTCTGATACGTGGGAATCGCACCAGGCTTTACCTCTTAAGGGATCTTGAGAAGCTTACAACCCCCACCAGGCAGTGTACCTGATCGTTGTAGTATAGTATAGTGACAAGTACCGGGGGATTGATCATTCAGCTAGGAATAGTGTCGCTAGGATTAGAAAACCTAAATACTAGTTCTAAAGATGAGGGATGATTATTTTTGTATTTTTATATTTTTTAGAAAGCAATTTAAAAATCTCGGGTTTGAAGGATTTGGGCGGAATTAGTTGCTAGTCAACTAATCCAATGCTAAAGATGCAATCAAAATAAAATACTAGAAATGAAAATAAACTAAATTAACTAAGGTTGTGAGCAATAAGTGGAGAAAATGTGTTTACTTAGATTTCACTACTCCCTGGATATCTTTTACACGTTAATTACTTGTTATAGTTGCGTGGATGACGGATTGTATTCCTTAATATCATTCATGGGGTGGCGCACTTAACTCCCCAATCCTATGAGCTCTTATCTCCTCCTATGCCATGCCCAGCACAACCATAGGGATTATAAACAGTGGCTCATATATTAAATACAACCAATAAAACCTAGTGCACATCAGTTCATGTTTCCTAAGACGTTCAAGCATGTTACCATTTGGAGATCTGCCAGATTTCTTAAGCCTAACATCGAATTCATTCATCCAATACAAGTATAAACAAGTAATCACCACATAATTAACATCTAGGTTTCATTAGATCCAAGCAAACACAAGATAGATCTAGCCTAGCATGATGGAATTAAGACAAGAACAAGATATAGACAACCAACACATAGACATATTGATTGAATTAAAAGAATACTTATCTCAATTACACATAAAAGGTATCAAGGGCTTAGAACTCTTGAAAAACCTGTAAAATTCGCACCAAGTTCGTACTTAGGGTTTCTCCAAAACTTCTCTTTTTTTAATGTGAAAATTAGAAAACTATATATAGGAAATAGGGTCTGACGGCGTCAAGACAAATCTTGTAACGCCGTCACCTCGCCGCCAAAACACTTCTCGGACTGCCTTGATCTACTTTTGACGCCGTCATGTTTTATGCATTTCCAGGCCGTCATGAATTTTACTCGTGATGCCCTACTTCGTGACGCCGTCAAATATGTACTGGGCCGTCATGGAAATTACTCTTGACGCCGTAAGAAATTCCTCTTGACGCCGTCACCTACTGTTCCCAGCAAGGAAAATTAAGACTTTGGCGTTTTCTTCACTTTTATGCTCCAAAAACGTCCGAATTGCTTCCTTTTCCAGATTTCACTCCCAAAGCACCTAAAATCACAAAAGGAACGATTTAGGGCAATATTTGATCAAATAAATTCAATTTCGGGCTTAAATGACCCCCTAAAAGTGGTTCATTTTTCGCCTTATCATATACCCTTACACTTGAGATTTGCTTGTCCTCAAGCAAATGCGCTTTTATTCTACTCAAAATACAAGTTAGGGGTCATTTAACACTAATATAAAAGTAATTAAAACAAATAATCGTTCCACTAAAGACCAATAGACAAGCACGGAGGTCATACACTAGCACCTCACAAATAGTGTTTAGATACTCACATCTCTCGGGTGTAATAAAGTACAAATTACAATATGGAAACGGAAGATATCTCTCACTACCTGTCATAGCAAAATAGATTACCATAGGCTTGGGAAAGGATCAAACCTCCACCACATGGCGTAAGCACTTAGGATAAACTATCAAAGAGGTCTTTTTAAAGGGTTGTAACGTTAGGTGTAGGGATATGAAATACACGGTTTTGTTGGATAAAGGAAGTTTTACAGGTGGCGAGTTAACAATCTTGGTTAATTACATGTACAATATGGCGTAGCTAAGCCAAGACTCGACTCGACTTAAGCTAATAAATGAAAAATTACAAAAACATAAAATGAACATAGAATATAAAGGGATGGTAGTCCGTATGTTTTTTTCTCTTTTCTTTTTCTATTTTTTTCTTTTCTTTTTCTTGATTTTTCGATTTTTTTTTTTCTTTTTTTTTTTTTTTTTTTTTTTTTTTTTTTTTTTGCATACACTCTTACCCTACCATTCAAAATAATACATCATAGGGAATGAACATTCCCCTTACACTTGAATTTTTACATACTTTACAATAAACTAAACTAATTACTTGAATTAAGATAATCAAAACACTTGGAGCACTTTTAAGATTAACGCACATATGGGGGTAATATATGATGTTCTTCCCCATTACTCTATAAAATAAGTACTTTACCCATGAGTCCCAATCGTCCCAAAACAATATGTACAAGGATATGACTCGACTTAGCAACCATGTAATCAATTAGATAGTTAACTTAGGGTTTAACAAATAACAATAATACACTAAAAATGAGTGCATACACGGAAGGCTAAGGCGATTTGGTTGTACATTTAAGTGGGGTGTAACAAATTCTTCCTTTAAGTAAGATGCTTAAAGTTAGAAACGAAAAGATAGGCTCGGAGGGGTGTACTAGGGGTTTCGTGTACTAAAAATGAGTACAACGCTAAGGGTGTGGGAAAAATTAGTTGACTTAACTAGCCAAGTAATATGACTTAAATGGTCAAGTAATTATGATACGGGTTTAACACAAGGGTGATCCTAATGCCTCTTATCATGTAGTAAATCCTACTACACGAATGTAGTCTCACTAGCGGTCTCGGGATGCATCACTAACGCAAGTTCTAGAATCTAAATGCTACCGGTACACTCATAAGCACTAATAATAAATGCTTTTCCTATCAAATCTAAAGACGAACCTCACATATTTGGGTGGAAAATTTTTCTGAATGATACGGTTTTGTGCTAGTCATACAATCTCCTATCCATGAGACGCTTGCTATGGCTAAAGTTTCACTCCTAAATGTTGTAAAAAATTTTAAATTTGGCGCTAAAATTACACTAACAAGTATTTCTCATAGTTTTATTACACATCTACTATCAAACAAACAAACTCAAGCGAAAGTGTATATGTAAGGTATCATCATTTTACCCTCCCCTTACACTTAGGATGAACATTATCCCCAATGTTCAAGTAAAGAATGTAAAAGTGAAAAAGTAAAAAGAATGAAATCAGATACTCCCCTGATTCGCTCGGTATGGATAATTAGGTGGCCAGGTTAGATCTTCCTCCAAGAAAATGAACAATCAAAGCTTCCCTTCCAGAATATAAATCATCTTCTTGCCATACATAACCTGTTAATCCTGAGAAAACAGACAAAACAACCTCGCGTAAAATCGGCGGCATCCTATATAAGTTACTAAATCCTAGAAAACAAAGTAAGATATAATGCTTGTGGAATGAAGTTTGCAGATTTTCTGGAGATTATAAAACTTAATAATTCACAAAAACCATAAGACTCCGTTAGAAAAACAAAACCGGTAAAATTTCCAGATTTTACACGTGGCCGTCAAGAATTAATTCATGACGCCGTCAGAAGTGACCTGCAGAAATTCTTATGTTAAGTTTCCGAAAAATTTCTGGAAAAATTTTGTCCTACTTCCTGGAAAATCCTGCAAAACTTCATTATGACTCAATACAAGCATTTGACTCTAACAAGTACGAATATACATGTTCATTTAATATTGTGGAGAATCATGATCGGTTTATTTCTTAAAAACATATTTGGGGTTTCCCCTTACACTTATCTTTTGCAAAAATACTTTTAGGTGGAGTTAAGACTAGGCCAAAACAACAAAGTAAAGTATTTTCACTATTTAGTTTAGAAACATGATCTGCCAACAATAAAAATAAAGCATGCATACGGAAGCAAATAACAAACAAACAAAATAAAATCACACAAAACATGGGTTGCCTCCCAAGAAGCGCTTTACTTTATTTACGAGTCTTGTAGCTAGACTCAAGGTCATGGGTTACTACGTGACCTCGTCCCTTGAAATGATATACCCCATGTAGTTGCGATCATTACTGTTATGGTGGTAGTGCCTCAACCTATCGATACTCGCAATCACCATTCCACCAACTTCTCTACTCAAGTTAGCTATCCCATCTTAGCTCACGCCTTCAATTGTGAAAGGCCCATACGACCAAGGACTCGGTTTATCTGGTGGTATCTTTGTTTCTAGGTGTCTCAAGAGTACCAAGTTCCCTTTCTCAATTGGTACATGATTTTCTGCGGGTTGAGTATGTTCGAATTCGACCTGAACCTTATTGCTTTTGCTTATTTCATTTTTAGCCTCCTTATAGCTTTTAATTCTTGCCTCCCATGCAAGAATTTTATTCTGAACACGAATGGGTGTCGTGTCAATGTTGTTTTTGATCTTTCTCCAACTCAAATTCTCATGTCCATTTCGCGGAGTCATGGGGAAGCTAATCTTTCTTTTTCCAGATTTAAGCTCAATCTTCCTACCTTCATACTTAATGACAGCCCTCGCGGTGGCGAGGAATGGTGCCCCAAGGATGATTGGCATGCACCCATCTCCTTTATCATCGATGATCATAAAATCAACGGGGTACATGAATCCTGCAACATTAACTAATACATCTTCTGCAATTCCTAGGGGGTATACGTACGAGTGTCCAGCGAGGGATAACCTAACACAAGTAGGGGCTGGCATTTTTGACGTTAGTTGGATGTAAATAGTTAGGGGCATAAGATTTACTTCCGATCCTTAGTCGGCGAAAGCACTAAGATATTTCAAGTCCCCGATGCTGGTTGGTATCTCAAAGTTCCCACATGCTATCTGCTTAGTAACCACTTTTTGTATCAATAGCCTCTCGAATACTGATCCCCCAGGTAACGTATCATACTCATCTTTTACCTTTTCCTCTTTCTCAGAACCCTGGTTGGAAGGTTGGTTACGCCCGTCACCCTTAATCCAATTTGTTATGGTGTTTTCGTTTATATCATGTTTCAGGTAGTGACTCAAAGGTTGGGATTCTGGTGGTTTTTCTAAGGTCTGTTTAGCAGGGGTTTCTACCTTCTCGTTATCCTTTTTGACAATTGTGATGGAATTAACAAATTGGGTAGTAGGAGTGGCGCTTTCTTTCCTTAGTAGCATTCTTTCGGGGGTTCTCTGGTTGGCATACTCCTCTAATAGATTCATCATCTCATTCATTTTCTCTTGCATTTCCTCTTTTTGCTTATAAACTGCTTCCTCGAATCTAGCAAGCCGATCTGAGTGAGTTGCCATATATTCTCTCATCCTAGCTTCAAACTCCGAGCTAAGCTCCTCGAGAGGGGGACAAGGTGGGGCATAGTTCTAAAAAGTCTCGACATTTTCTCTAGAAGGTGACTCAGATAATGGTGCCGAAGTTGGTTTTGAGACAGAATTGACAGTAGCCCGTCTAGGACTTAAAGGTCTCCTTTGCCTTTCCTCAAAATAGTCAACTTTTGCCTCGAGTTTGCATAGGAGTTCATCGGGGATTTCGGTGGTTCCTCCAGATGTTGAGACTGCATTGATGGCCACTTTTATTGTATGATTAAACTCCCACATCTCATGATTATCAGTGGCGAGCTCCTCGATAATCGCCCAGGACTCCTCGGCGTTCTTATCACGCAGTTTACCTCCCGCGGCCTTATCGATTGTGCGCTTAGTGTGATAGCCAACATGGTCGTAGAAAATCTGGACTAATAACCAAAGGTTTATACCATGATGAGGGACCTTATGGAGGAGATCCTTAAAATGGGCCCATGCTTCGTAGAAAGTTTCTCCTTGATGTTGTTCAAACATCAAAATGTCATTTCTAAGCATTGCAGTCTTCCCCGGTGGGAAGAATTGAGTAAGGAAGCGATTGGTGAGATTATCCCATGTGGTGATGGATCCCACGGGTAAACGCTCAAGCCATTGACTAGCTTGATCCCGTAGAGAGAATTGGAATAGGCGTAATCGGGTTGTCTCTCTAGTTTCAACACCTAGGTCTATGGAATCTACGATTTTAAGGAAGTCCTTAAGATGTTGGCTTGGATCTTCGGAACGAAGTCCATGGAATGCACATCTGCTTTGCACCAACCGGATGGTGTCGGATCGCAAGGGGGTCACATTGGCTCTGGTGAGCTAAATGGTTTTTCGGTAGCCTTAGTGGCTAGGTCGGGAATACTCTCCTAAGGTTCGGGGCCTGAGATGTTCTAGTGGTGGGTTTTGTTGTGGTGGGATGATGGGTTCAAGGATGTTCCCATCGTCCATGATGTCGGGTGGTGAAGAGTTACGAACAAAAACACAAAGAAATAAGATAGACTAAAAAAAACCTAAAAATAAAAATAAAATCTCACTAGAAAGGAATCTAGCAAGTAGACCTAATAAAAAAAGATTCTAACCTAGACAATAACTATTCCCCAGGCTGCGGCGCCAAAAACTTGATACGTGGGAATCGCACCAGGCTTTACCTCTCAAGGGATCTTGAGAAGCTTACAACCCCCACCAGGCAGAGTACCTGATCGTTGTAGTATAGTATAGTGACAAGTACCGGGGGATTGATCGTTCAGCTAGGAATAGTGTCGCTAGGATTAGAAAACCTAAATACTAGTTCTAAAGATGAGGGATGATTATTTTTGTATTTTTATTTTTTTAGAAAGCAATTTAAAAATCTCAGGTTTGAAGGATTTGGGCGGAATTAGTTGCTAGTCAACTAACCCAATGCTAAAGATGCAATCAAAATAAAATACTAGAAATGAAAATAAACTAAATTAACTAAGGTTGTGAGCAATCAGTGGAGAAAATGTGTTTACTTAGATTTCACTACTCCCTAGATATCTTTTACACGTTAATTACTTGTTATAGTTGCGTGGATGACGGATTGTATTCCTTAATATCATTCATGGGGTGGCGCACTTAACTCCCCAATCCTATGAGCTCTTATCTCCTCCTATGCCATGCCCAACACAACCATAGGGATTATAAACAGTGGCTGCTGCATTAAATACAACCAATAAAACCTAGTGCACATCAGTTCATGTTTCCTAAGACGTTCAAGCATGTTACCATTTGGAGATCTGCCAGTTTTCTTAAGCCTAACATTGAATTCATTCATCCAATACAAGTATAAACAAGTAATCACCACATAATTAACATCTAGGTTTCATTAGATCCAAGCAAACACAAGATAGATCTAGCCTAGCATGATAGAATTAAGACAAGAACAAGATATAGACAACCAACACATAGACATATTGATTGAATTAAAAGAATACTTATCTCAATTACACATGAAAGGTATCAAGGGCTTAGAACCCTTGAAAAACCTGTAAAATTCGCACGAAGTTCGTACTTAGGGTTTCTCCAAAACTTCTCTTTTTTTAATGTGAAAATTAGAAAACTATATATAGGAAATAGGGTCTGACGGCGTCAAGACAAATCTTGTGACGCCGTCACCTCGCTGCCAAAACACTTCTCGGACTGCCTTGATCTACTTTTGACGCCGTCATGTTTTATGCATTTCCAGGCCGTCATGAATTTTACTCATGACGCCCTACTTCGTGACGTCGTCAAATATGTACTGAGCCGTCATGGAAATTACTCTAGACGCCGTCAGAAATTCCTTCTTGACGCCGTCACCTACTGTTACCAGCAAGGAAAATTAAGACTTTGGTGTTTTCTTCACTTTTGTGCTCCAAAAACGTCCGAATTGCTTCCTTTTCCAGATTTCACTCCTAAAGTACCTAAAATCACAAAAGGAACGATTTAGGGCAATATTTGATCAAATAAATTCAATTCCGGGCTTAAATGACCCCCTAAAAGTGGTTCATTTTTCGCCTCATCAAACTCCCTGGAACAGCTTTTGCGGACTACGCATCCTCGCGTACCGACGAAGCGGGAGATAAGTGGTACACTTTCAAACCCGAGCCAAACCCTTACGGTGATTCCTATAACCCTTCTTGGAAAAATCACCTGAACCTTAGGTGGAAGCAAAATCAAAACAATTCTTCCAATCCGCCTAATCGTTACCAACCAAATGGTTCACCCTCCGACCGTACTTTCAACAACAATCCTTCTAACAACTATGGTAGTACCAACAATCTTGAATGATTGATATCCAAATTTATGGCATCTCAAGAAGCTCGCATATCTAAGTTTGAAGCCGATTTCAAACAATAGCAAAGCGAGATGACCACCAAAATTGACACATTGTTGAAAGTTCTCAATGACCGAGAAATGGGTGCACTCCCAAGCGACACGGTCAAGAACCCGAAACTAAACGTTAATTCCATATCATCAGTTTCGTCACCCACTTCTTGTCCGCAATACTACTCGGTTAAATCAACGAGCACGTGTTTCAAACAAAACCAAATTCTTCCAAAGGACCAATCAAATAAAATACCCGATACAAAACCGGTCAAAAGCATAGTTGAAACACCTCCTACGCAAGACCTTGACGATAAATTCAAGGAGCTTCACCTTGAACGCCCCGTCATTGATGTCTTAGCCCGTGCTCCCTACTATAGTGCCCTCCTAGAAAAGTATGAGAAATTTAAACTAGGTAAAAATGGGACCACCTTCGTTCAAAACAAGTTGCCTAAAAAGCTTGATGATCCGGGTATATTTGTTTTGCCTTGTAAGATAGGAAAATCTGAAGCTTTCGACACACTAGCCGATTTGGGGTCAAGCCTCAACTTGATTCCCTTATCCCTTTTCACCACTCTCAAGCTAGGAAAGCTAGAGGAGACGGAGGTATTAATTGGTCTAGCGGATGGGAGTATTGCCCACCCGGTTGGGATGATTAAGGATGTAGTTGTTCAACTAGGGAAGTTAACTATTTTAGCGGATTTTCACATCCTAGATATGGTTAGTGACACTACATTCCAATTATTAGTAGGAAGAGGATTTTTAGCAACCGCTAGTGCCATGACAGATTGTAAGGAGTCTAAGATAGCGGTAGGTGAGGGCGATACTTGGTCAGTATATGATGTTAAGAAACATAGCTATAATTGTGAGGATGAACCGACACCACATTGGGTAGAGATGAATAGGAGGCCATCTAGATATGGACCTTGGATAGAAAGAAACTTTATAGGACCTCAACGCCCATTCTATCTAGAAGAGGATTTCATCGATAAAACACATTCGGTGGAACAACTCATAGCTAGAGATGAAGAGCTAGACCCTTTTGAGGACCCCCTAGTCTTAAGGAAAATGATTGAGTTCTTAAGCGTAATGCCCATTAACATAGAGATGAACAAGTGGAAAAGAGAGGTGGATAAGTGTAAATGGAGGTGGGACAAGCCACCTAAGGAAGGTGACGGATCATGGCATATGAAGATGATTTTGTAAGATCCGGATGGAGAAAAGTTTGAAAGGTCATACCGCACTAAGAAAACAGATAGGAAGTTGAAACCTAAGTTTGATCCCAAAGATGTCCTCAATGAGGAACTCACGCATATCACGTAGTAACCCATGACCTTGAGTCTAGCTACAAGACTCGTAAATAAAGAAAAGCGCTTCTTGGGAGGCAACCCATGCTTTGTGTGCTTTTTATTTTTGTTATTTGTTTCCGTATGCATGCTTTATTTTTATTGTTGGTAGATCATGTTTCAAACTAAAATGGTGAAAATACTTTATTTTGTTGTTTGACTTAGTCTTAACTTCATTCAAAGGTATTTCACAAAAGATAAGTGTAAGGGGAAACCCCAAATATGTTTTTAAGAAACAAACTTGATCATGATTCTCCACAATATTAAGTGAACATGTATATTCGTATTTGTTAGAGTCAAATGTTTGTATCGATTCATAATGATGTTTTGCAGGATTTTCCAGGAAGTAGGGCAAAGTTTTTCCAGAAATTTTCCGGAAACTTAACATAAGAATTTCTGCAGGTCACTTCTGACGGCGTCACGTGTAAAAATCTGGAAATTTTACCAGTTTTGTTTTTCTAACGGAGTCTTAAAGTTTTTGTTGAATCTTTAGTTTTATAATCTCCAGGGAATCTGCAAACATTCATTCCACAAGCATTATATCTTACATTGTTTTCTAGGATTTATTATCATATATAGATTGTCGCCGATTTTACGCGAGGTTGCCTTGTTTATTTTCTCAGGTTTAACAGGTTATGTTTGACAAGAAGATGATTTATATTCTGGAAGGGAAGCTTTGATTGTTCATTTTCTTGGAGTAAGATCTAACCTTATTACCATACTATCCATACCGAGCGAATCAGGGGAGTATTTGATTTCATTCTTTTACCTATTTCACTTTTACATTCTTTAATTGAACATTGGGGACAATGTTCATCCTAAGTGTAAGGGGAGAGTAAATGATGATACCTTATAGTATACACTTTCGCTTGAGTTTGTTTGTTTGATGGTAGATGTGTAATAAAACTATGAGAAATACTTGTTAGTGTAATTTTAGCGCCAAATTTAATTTTTTTTACAACATTTAGGAGTGAAACTTTAGCCATAGCAAGTGTCTCATGGATAGGAGTCGTATGACTAGCACAAAACCGTACCATTCAGAAAATTTTCCACCCAAATATGTGAGGTTCGCCTTTAGATTTGATAGGAAAAGCATTTACTATTAGTGCTTATGAGTGTACCGGTAGCATTTAGATTCTAGAACTTGCGTTAGTGATGCATCCCGAGACCGCTAGTGAGACTACATTCGTGTAGTAGGATTTACTACATGATAAGAGGCATTAGGATCACCCTTGTGTTAAACCCGTATTTTAATTACTTGACCATTTAAGTCATATTACTTGGCTAGTAAAATCAATTAATTTTTCCCAGACCTTAGCGTTGTACTCATTTTTAGTACACGAAACCGCTAGTACACCCCTCCGAGCCTATCTTTTCGTTTATAACTTTAAGCATTTTACTTAAAGGAAGAATTTGTGACACCCCACTTAAATGTACAACCAAATCGCCTTAGCCTTCCGTGTATGCACTCATCTTTAGTGCATTATTGTTACATGTTTAAACCCTTAGTTAATTATCTAATTGATTACATGGTTGCTAAGTCGAGTCATATCCTTGTACATATTGTTTTGGGACGATTGAAACTCATGGGTAAAGTACTATTATTATGGAGTAATGGGGAAGAACATCATATTATTACCCCCGTATGTGCGTTAATCTTAAAAGTACTCCAAGTGTTTTGATTATCTTAATTCGAGTAATTAGATTAGTTTATTGTAAAGTATGTAAAAATTCAAGTGTAAGGGGAATATTCATTCCCTATGATATATTATTTTGGATGGTAGGGTAAGAGTGTATGCACAAAAAAAAAATAAAAAAAAAATAAAAAAATCGAAAAAAAAAATAATAAAAAAAATAGAAAAAGAAAAGAGAGAAAAAACATACGGACTACCATCCCGTTTCATTCTATGTTTATTTTATGTTTTTGTTATTTTTCATTTATTAGCTTAAGTCGAGTCTAGTCTTGGCTTAGCAACGCCATATTGTACATGTAATTAACCAAGATTATTAGCTCGCCACCAGTAAAGATTGCCTATATCCAACAAAACCGTGTATTCCATATCCCTACACCTAACGTTACAACCCTTTAAAAGACCTCTTTGATAGTTTATCCTAGGTGCTTACGCCATGTGGTGGAGGTTTGATCCTTTCCCAAACCTATGGTAATCTATTTTGCTATGACAGGTAGTGAGAGATGTTTTCCATATCCATATTGTGATATATACTTTATTACACCCGAGAGATGTGAGTATCTAAACACTATTTGTGAGGTGCTAGTGTATGACCTCCGTGCTTGTCTTTGGTCTTTAGTGGAACGATTATTTGTTGTAATTACTTTATATTAGTGTTAAATGACCCCTAACTTGTATTTTGACTAGAATAAAAGCGCATTTGCTTGAGGACAAGCAAATCTCAAGTGTAAGGGTATATGATGAGGCAAAAAATGAACCATTTTTAGGGGGTCATTTAAGCCCGGATTGAATTTATTTGATCAAATATTACCCTAAATCGTTCCTTTTGTGATTTTAGGTACTTTGGGAGTGAATTCTGGAAAAGGAAGCATTTTGGACGTTTTTGGAGCATAAAAGTGAAAAAAAGGGCAAAGTCTTAATTTTCCTTGCTGGAAACAGTACCTGACGGCGTCAAGAGCAAAATGGATGACGGCCCAGAGAAAACGTGACGGCGTCAGAACAAAGGCGTCAAGAGTAATTTTGGTGACGGCCCAGAGCAGAATCATACATGACGGCGTCAGCTATGGATTTAGGCAGTCCGAGAACTTTATTGGCGGCAAGATGACGGCGTCAGATTTTTCCGCTTGACGCCGTCACCTCCTAAAATCTATATATACTTTTCTATTTTTCATTCATTAAGAGAGGAACTTGTGTGGAGAATATTAGGGCCGAACTTTATAAACCCTAGTTCGTTTGTAACAGTGTTTTCAAGGGTTTTCACCCCTTGAAACCCTTCATGTTCAATTGAGATAAGTTTTCTTCCAACTCATTCAATATGTCTATGTTTTGTTTGAATATATCTTACACTTGTCTTGATTTTAACATGCTAGGCGAGATCTTACATTATCTTTCTACTTATCCTCCTACCCACACCAACTTACAACATGTGTAACGTACTAATTCTCTTCCTTAATTTAAGTCATTGATCAATCTACTTGTCATTATCACATAAGTAAGAAGATATGTAGGCATATCAAGTAGGAAGGTATATCATTTTCCTAATTACAAGGCATATCTTTTGATGGTAGGTCACAACACTTGATGCAGAATCTTCTTGTACTTAGGTGGCGTTTGGTTGGCCCTTTTGCATACAAGTAATGATTAAATTCCTTTAAATAATTGTTTGGTAAGATGCATATCTATCAAAAGTGAGCCATCAGAATTTAATAGTGAATCCAGAGAAGGGGGTAAGGTTTCACTCAGGGCATGTTTGGTAGGGTGAAATTCAGAGAAATGAAATGAAGCACAGAAATCAAATTCACAAAAATGAATTCTACAGAAATTCAGTAAAAATTCTTGTGTTTGGTAATACCAGATAATTGACTTAAGAAATCAGTAAAATTATTATTATTATTATTATTATTATTATTATTATTATTATTATTATTATTATTATTATTATTATACTAATCATCACTTTATTGAAAAACAAATAGGATTTTACAAGAAATTAGTGGGGAGCCGAGATACTAACTGAGCCCCCACACCTCTAGCTACAGCAAAACCAATCCTACTAATAATAATAATAATAATAATAATAATAATAATAATAATAATAATAATAATAATAATAATAATAATAATAATAATAATAATAATAATAATAATAATTATTATTATTAATTATTATTTATTATTATTATTATTATTATTATTATTATTATTATTATTATTATTATTATTATTATTATAAAAATAACACTTTATTAGAAACTTATAGGGTTTACAAGAAATTAGTGGGGAGCCGCGATACAAGCTGAGCCCCCACCCCTCTAGCTATAGCGAAGCTAATCCTACTAAAAATATGAATAGCAGCACGTGTCCCAATGTCTTAAGTAACGGAGAACTTTCGGATTCGCTTCAGCAGAGTCACCGCATACCAGTTTGCGTCAAGGGCGATGACCCTGTCAGATTGACACAAACATCAAGTCCTCCATCCCACGAGTATAACAACACATCAGCTGGCCGTAAGGATCTGTCCCTTTCTCCGCTAAGGCCAATATCAACTTCTTTACGAGCCGAGACCCCCGACCGAGAACATATATCAACAAGGGTATCGCGCACCACATTATGCCGATGTTTAATACCAATAATACCAGCGCACGATACAGCATGATCCCCATAAATATCACCCGCAAAGACCCTGGAACAAGCTGAGCACGGGATTTGAACAGAGAAAAGTGGGACACCTAGTCGATAACATAACACACAACGGTAGGTCCTAGCATTCATAGTCTGTCCCAACCCAGATATCGGGACCACCTTAAGCCAGTCTGAAGTGTAATCCTCCATTTGTGATTTCCATAACGCCATCTGTCGAGTAGATAGGGAAAAAGTAGATTCAGTCGTTCGGGTAACACGTGTGAAATATGTATCTGCCAGTTTCTTCATGAGTTTAGGGGCAACGATCTAACTTGGATTACTCAAAAGGTCAATCTCCATTTTCACATTAAAAGCACACAAGGCAGCATCAAAGGAAGGCCCAGAAGCTACAATACCAGAATGTCGAAGCACCTTAGTTTGCAAGCTAGCGGATTGGAGTCTAGACGCAAGGAATGCATAGTTCAATACATCACCTGCAGAGTAAACACCAAGCCCTCCAAACACAAAGGGTAAGGTGGCAAGCCTCCATTTCCAATCACCAAAACCAGGCCCAGAAGCAGTGACAATACGCTCCAAAGAAGAACGAAGTGCCGTGTCAAATGAAATCTGAGCACGCTCGAAAACCTGGGGAGAGCATGTGCGCATAGCAAAATATAATTTGGAAATACCAGCACAAGCACGAAAGAGCAACAACTCACACTGAGGGTCGTTAATCTTAGAAACAGCACCCATAAGCTCAATGGTTTTGGCAACCCTTTTCATAACCAGCTCACTGCTAAAATCAAAGTCCACACTAGCTGGCCCACCCAATAATTTAACACCGTGCAAAGGTCGGACAATGTTAAAGGGAAAAACACCTACAATCCTGCTTCTGGGGTCTTCCTTAGGCCAAAAAATCTCAGCTAAGAATTGGTTTCCTCTAAGAATTGGTTTTCACTTAATATGTAAAGGAAATGAATTCCTTGATTTTGTATGTAAATTCAACTATTTAAGAATTGCAAATCTCCACATTTTTATTTATTAGGCTACCAAATAAAGAAAATGAATTCATTTATAATTCTTTGATCTCATTTCCCTCAACCAAACATGCCCTCATTGATACACTATGATGGACCCTACCCTCTCACACACTACATTCAATTAATTAATTTAACAATATAGCACTCTCATATTTATTTTTTCTATTATGTTGATTATAATAATTATTTTAATTAAATAATATTATAATTTTGATTCTATTTTCTTTCATGGCTAAACCAAATCCGAATCCGATTATAAACCTTCTTACAAACCAAACGGCTCCTTTAACTTTTTCCCTCAAGGTTTCTAGAATACTAGGGAGTAGTACCATAAAATAAAATTGTCATGCCTCCCAACTCTTTTGACTTCTTGTCTTCTTCAATGCTAGATAAATTAATGCAGACGCCAAACTTTTCTTATTCCAACTAAAAAGTCCATTAAACACAATACATAATCGGAATTAAATATTCAATGACAAAAATGAGATTCCTGCTTTTACATGACCAGCCTACTCATATGATGTAATTCTCTATATATACTAATTACGTTTACACCGACCAACTTCATGATTAAAAAATAGTTTCTTTCTGGGCTTCACAGTGGGCTTATTTTGATCTATTGGTACTCACTTCAGATGGCCCGTTGCCTTTGTATTTTATTCTTTTTTTTTTCGAAGCACATGACACATGCCAGTGTTGTACTGTTGTTAGCTAAACCAAATGACATAAACAGTTACTTTCTAATAATATTAGTAAAAAATTATGAAAACTTACAAAAAACACCCTGAACTTCTTAATATTTACGACTTTTTTATATAACAAACTTTATTTGCCAAATATCTAACAGATATATGCCGGTTTCTTGAATAAAAAAATACTGACAAAAAGGTCTCTCGATGACGAACAAAACAAGCCCAATATTGATATACTTTTGACGTACGTATAGTTTTATAAAAAATGTTGAAGTTTAATATATATAATTTTTAAATAAAAGAACTTTTCAAAATGCACCATTAACTAATCAAATAACTTTAAAAATTATCCTAAATTTTTTGAAAACTATAAGAATCCAAATTAGCCCCGCCGCAACATACTGATGCTCGACACAACATTTATTCCAAAAAGAACGTCGTACGACAACTACAAATATAGCTTGACACAACCAGTATTTGTAGTTTTATTAGGCCCGCCACACATTTTAAGTCCCTAGAGACATTTTTTATATACCCAAACATCCTTCCACTATTCAACAAATGAAAATTACAAAATATGTTACAAATGTTTATTCTAAACATATACAAATTACGGAGTAATAACTTAGTAATATTGGCAAATCCAACTTACACAAACATTAAACAAAATTTTATAACCAATCTAAACAGATAAAAAAAACAAAAAAAAAACAAAATAAAAATAAACTATTACTGCTATTCGATTTCGACCGCAACGGAAACATAAAATGACAAACAAAATAAAATCCTTTTTCTTTTTGACAGTTATAATGCCACACGTACGACAAAAAAATGTCCTGAAAAGCCCCGCCGCAACGCGGCGGGCACTATATTCCTTGTTACTACTAATTACCAAAAAATTCTGAACTCTCAAAAGTACAACCACAAAATTCTAATATCAGAAACTAAAATCTATATTTGAGAAATAAAATTCACATGAAAGACAAACATGGAGAAAAAATGAAGTCAAAGGTTCACATCCCTTATGTTGAAGTAGTATGTCGTTATCGTGTCTCTAACACACGGAATTGTAATAGGTCTCGGTACACATAAATTCCTAACTATTGCCTAACAAAATTTGGTAACTTTTGAACAATGAATTACTAAAAAGATGCAGAATAGAACAACAACAAATCAATAATAACAAAAAGAGTATTATTTCATAATAAACAGAGAAAATAGCATATGAAGTTATGAACAACAATAAGAAAACAGATCCTGGAATAAATACACTCGTCAAAAATCGACTATCCGTGTACGTAATCAATTACAACAATATAGAACCTAAGCTGATCATACGCCTACAGCTTGTTCTTATACTGACAAGTTTGATTAGCGATCCTTCTGTTTGTTACATCAATATTCACATCACACGTCGAAGTAGACGTGACATGAATATGAATAAAAAGAACACGAACTTTAGCCTTAATCCTCGTATACGTAGTAAACATCAAGTTACCTCCCAAAACATCCGTATATAACTCCGATCTCCTAGCCAACCGATCCGCATAAACAGTTAACGTAAGATTCAACTGTTTCTTATCATCAGACCCAATCTTTCCAGCTGGAACAGGAACATTACCAATATCTTCACCTTTGTACCTTATAATAGCAGAACTGTTTTTGTACTTGACACCAACTTTGTTAGGGTTTTCGATAGAGATGTCAAGTCCTAGTGAAAGGTTTAAAAAAACTTGTAGAGCAACAGGGTCTATGGAAAAATTAAAATCTTCTAATGAAACGTTGTCCACAGTTAAAACAGGTTTTTTGGCTTTAAATACTGTTAGACCTAATATTAGTAACACTAAAGCAATAGTAAAAAAGGTTCCGAGTACCGATGACCATATGATTATGCATCTGCGGCGTTTACGTTTCTTGGCATCGTCGATGGTAACGGGAACTGGGACGGCTCGGAGTGGTTGCTCTTGTTTTTTCTCGACGTCCATGTTATATATATTGGAGTTGTGATTATTGTGAGTTTACTGGTATGGAAATAATTTCGGATGTATATATATAAAGTGGGGGAGAAGAGATATGATAAAAACGCGGTGTAGTTTAATTGTTGGGAGTTGGGAGTCTATACATGTGGGTCATACTTTATTGTATAGATTTTGATGTGTCAATTTTTTATTTAATGTGTCAAATGCAAGACTATTTTTATGCTTTTTTTTATTGTCAAAATCTGACTGCTACAATTTAATAATAAGTTATATTATACCGACTCGGTTGATTTTTACTAGATAGATAGATGCGATGCGGAACGAGTAATAATTTATACTATATACTATGGGGCACGGACTCGAAATCCGTGTCCGGTTAAAAAATTAATTTTTCAAATAAAAAATAATAAATTTTATTAGTAAAAAAAAACTTACAAAATATACCCTGGACTTTTTAATATTTATGATTTTTTTATATAACAAACTTTGTTTGTCAAATACCTAACAGATATTTGTGAATAAAAGAAATACTGACAAAAAACCCTCTCGATAGCGAACAGAACAAGCTCAATATTGATATGTTTTTGACGTACACACGATTTTATAAAGAATGTTGAAGTTTAGTATATATAGTTTTTAATTAAAAAGAACTTTTAAAATGCGCCATTAACTTTTTAAATAACTTTAAAAATTATCCTAAATATTTTTAAAACTATAAGGGCCAACACCTCCACACAAAGACATCCTTCACTTACGGCTCAAGTTCTTTTCCAGTGATGTCAAGAATCTGATTAATCCATATTCGATTGATCAAAAGTACCTGCCGGAACGCGGCGGGCACTAATACCTTGTTCTATATATATAACATGGGACAATGGATGGTGCCAATCACCTTCGTTGTACATTAGAATAATATTATCCTGGGTAAGCCCATTCTTCTGAGCCCACAATTCTGCGTGGACGTGGCCTTCCAGGCCCATAAATGGCTTCTGGTAGCAGCCCATGTAGCCCAAAGGTTGCTGGACTTATGTTGTGTTGCCTACATGAAGAAACAAACGAATAACAGAACGAGTATTACTGCCATTATACGTGTCTCTCTTTCCCTCATTCTCTGATACGTGCCTTTCTTCTCTTAGTTCTCTCTCAAACTTCATTGACTCAAAACCAATAACAGATGACTCTTATGAATATCATATCTAACAAAAAAAGTCTATCTATCTCTTCTCTCCCATACAATTCAAACCACACAGTGGCCGCCTAATACAAATCACACAAACGATTTGTGATGGGTGCCACGTAACAGAAATGACACATAAACGATTTTAGTGGTGGTGATGGCCAGATATGGCTTCACAAGTGGTTAGTTACTCCATTTATTAATAAATTTTTAGGGTTTCTATTATTTATAGGTAAAATACCAAAATGATAAATTGTTCATTTATAGAGCTAAAGAACTTGATACCAAAAACGGTCAGGTGGTAATGTTTTGATTTGCGGTATGCGGCTTTGAGGGTGCGCTTATTGAAGGTATGTGGTTTAATTTTGTGGGTTTGTGTATAATTTTTGGAAGAATTTTTTATTTTAATTATACCTACTTTTTTTAATGGAGTTTGTCTTTATACGGGTTTTTAATTTCGATGTGTTACGGTGTTGACCACAAACTCTGTTTGTACTTGATAATCATTTGGTGTGGTGTTGCGAGGATGATGTTGGTTCGTCTGATGTGCTCATTCAGGTAACAACGCTTACTTTTGTTATCGATGTTACTACTATGTTTTACTTTCAGATTGCTAACGCATGCTAAAACACATTTGTACAGTTTATAACGCATCCTTAACTAACATATAGTAGCTTCCGTATATGGATTAGAAGTGTCAAGGTGTGGAATTATGTTTGCATTAGCCCACATAATTCTTTGGTGGCTGATAAGTGAAGGAAGTGTGTACCATGCTACACAGTAATTATGTTGTTATTGTTCATTTGTTTTATGAAAAGAAGGGGGATCGATACTACAAACTGATATACAATCTTTTGTGTAGGTAAAAAGTGTTTGGATTAACCCAACTACATTTAATGCAACGGCTGCGCAAGGTGAGATCAAGTACAGAAAAAGAAATGAAGGTGAAACGAACAACAAGTAAAGAGGTGCCTGATGAGGCTCATGTTGGAATACGGTTTTAACTTTTAAGTAAGCACACTGGGTCGCCGTAAGTATATAGTTTAGCTGCAAAATTTACAGGTTGATGTTCGGTTAGATATGATGTACTAGAAGGGAAAGTTTATACTCTATGCACAGTCACTTATAGTTGTTCCTTACATTTCATGGTTCCACCTCTTAGGCTGTAAATTTGCATGTTTTAATGATCACAACTAATTTCCTAAGACATCCAACAAACTGAGGCAATGTAATACGTTTGAGTGCAGAAACGAAAATGCGCTACACGTTTTGGACAAAATTCTACAGCCACCATATAACAACAGCGTTCATCGAAACTATCGTATGCCAATGTAACTTTTTGTAAATGCCCCCGCCGCAACGCGGCGGGATACCGCCACTCGTTATTTATGTCTCATCACAGCGCTACTTCACTATCTATTTAATAACATGGGTTTTTCAAACTTGTGCTCTAAGGGCACAAGTTAAGCACATTAAAAAGTACATAAAAGTACTTAGGGGCCCATACAAAAGTACCGACAAACGTACTTTTGTGTGAATTTTTATGTTCTATTTTGTAGGTCCCATATTACTTTTTGTGTGCTTAACTTGTGCCTTAGGGCACAAGTTAGAAAAACCCTTAATAACATACTAGCAGGGTCCCAGTGCGATGCAGCTGCGGGCGCCATGTAATTTAATTTTTTTGATTAATAATTTATTTTATTTGTACGTTTTTTGGCAATAGCTTTACTGATTAGTTTTTTATAGCAAAAGTTTGATGAAATTTTGCTTTGTTTGTATTATTTTATTTATTATTTATTTTATATTTTTGTTTAGTAGTTTGCTTGGTTTATACAATATGTGAACATATTTTAGTTTATTATATTTTTTTTAACAATAAATTTACGGATACCAAAAATTTCATTTAGCTCGTGTCCGTTCGGGCTCGAGCCCGTTTGACCTGTGCCTATTCGGGCTCGAGCCCATTTGGCCCATTGCCCGTTCGGGCTTAAAAATTTGTATAATATGCTTTATTATTTGTATTAGTGACATTTAATGCAGGAATTGTGTTTAAGTTGGTTGTACAATATGCTTGATAATTTGTATTTTCTTATGTAAGGGGTGTTTTAATAATTGTATTAATTGTACTTATTGACTATTTAATTAATTGTATTTAATATACATAATGATCAATTTTAAGTCATTACTTTTCAATTTTAAGTCATTAATTTTAAACTTTAATGGCAAAAAATGTCTAATTATGTTGAATCACTTGTACTTTTAGCATTAAAATGCGTAATGCTTAATTTTAAGTATTCTATTAATAGTAGGCATTCATGCTTTATAATATAGTATGAAAAATAACTAAAATACTTTATAAAAAAAAACACTTATCGATGCACACTCATTTTATTTTTATATATTTTTTATACAAACATATTTTAAATTAAAATTCAAATACAATATATAAAAAAATGATACGAATTACAAATACATACAAACTAAAAAGCACGATACTACAAATATTAAAAATATGATACAATACGACAAATATCAAGAACTACGATACGACAAATAATAAAAACTACGATACGACAAATACTAATTTGAGCCAAAATGTCTTGCTTGGATCTCGTCTTTGATTTTTCAATGCCCGCCAAATTTCCCGGCCTCATCCTCTCAAGAAACTTCAATTCCTCAAATTTCTTATGAGTTTTGATAAAATCAAGTTTTTTAGCACGTTATTGTCACAACTCTTCTTGGACCATTTGCTTGAAAGGTTCTCTACTAGATGAAGATCCCGCCGAACGAGTAGAGTCTGATTTTTGACTCTTGGAAGGCCCTGGCTTGCCGGGAGGAATTGGTATTGTATCATCTTGAAATAGCTCGTTTGGTTCTTCAACGTCATTGGCCGTACGAACGCGTCTTTCGGGTTGAACGACTTTGGCACCACATCATTTGTGATGATCTTTCAAGATATCCCATGCTTCATAGTGGACAAACGCAAACCCCCACATTTCTTTGAATATTTTATAACAACAAGCTAGCCACGTCGAATTGTTTTCACCACTCATCCGTTCATGTTCATCGACAATCCTGGCGAACATGTTGCAATTCCATGTCAACGTTGTCCACTTTCCCATGATCATATCCTTGTTACGTTTGTGGGATGTATTGCGGTTGTATTCACTTGTAAAGTAGCTAACCGTTGTTGTTTTGTTGTGACATTTTTGGAAGAAAAAATGGAAGTGTTTATGAAACTGTTGTTAAATTGTGATTTGGGTTGAATATTTGAAAAATGTTTTAGTTAAAAGTGGTATTTATAGGTGAAAAGTGGGGTATTTTTTAGCCGTTTACAACCATTGCATAACGTTCAAATCTTGGAAAAAAAGTCGAATAACGGCTAGTTTGGTGGGTTGACTGATGGACGAATGGCGTCGCTGCCGGTGCAAAACGTCGGTGCCATTCGTGTTTTTTTTTTTAAGCCAATGGCGAACAAACAAAAAACTACACCGCGCACTCTTATATTTGATTTTTTGGATGTTACTTATTGTTTGTATTGTTATTCACGTACAATACCTGTGATGAATAGTTTTTGATGATGAAGGTGTAATTTTTTTTTTTTTTTTTTTTTTTTTTTTTTTTTTTTTTTTTTTTTGGGGTAAAGATTGATGATCGAGGTGTAAAGAAGTGTGACTCTGATAATTTTTTTAAGTGGTGTAAAAAAGAGTTAATTTTGTTCAAATTTTATTTGCTTTTTTCTTTTTATAGAAATTTATAGTACATTACAATTTTATATAAGCACATCAAATCTCAAATATTATACTCGACATTATTATTGATAATATGCAACTAATTATAATATCCGTGCGTGTACAATATTTTGGCATATGGATTTTTATGTGTATATATACCTTATTAGTTCATTGGTCGTTTGGTTAGTTGGATGAGTTTGTTATCTCGTTTTAGTTGTTTAGTTCGGGATTGATTTTGATTAGTTATTCGGTTTGATTATGTTCTAGTTTTGATATGGTTATGAACCCCAGGGTCACGGGTTTACATTTACGAGTCGGAAGGTTTTACTTACTTTAAATTCTTCAATTCATTGGCTTATATTTATTTTCTTATCGTTATAATTGTAATCCATGATAAAAGCATGTATTTTTGACCATAAACAATAAACCAATATCTTGCTGCAATCATATTTTTGTTATATTAATATGTGAGACGTGCAAAACCGATGAAACATTTCACTCCAATGATACTAATAATTTTCAACAATTCATCAACTTTTTTTTAAAACACATTCTTTAACCCGTCATTAAATACGCTCTAAGCTACTATTTTGTAACATGGAAATAATTCGCATGCTTAAGTCATATGACTACTATTATGTCTAATCTAATAATTGTTCGATACATGATTTACATGATTTATCTTTCCTCAAATTTATCATTGATCTTGCCAAATGTATGAAAATATGCGTTAGTCACAAAATTAAGCATGACAATTAGTCATGCCAATCAATATTCTCGGTAACAAACTCCTGTAAAATTAGTATTGTATAAAATTGACCTTTTCTAGAATACCCAACTAAAAAGACAAAACACCCATCATCTTATGTTCAACCATCATTAAGTTTTTTTCAATTTATTGGTATTTTCTAGTTAAGTCACCAATTTCCATTCAAGTTGGCTTTGGCTAGTATTTGTAGTATTTATTCCTATAGCAGACTTAGGACCTATTTGGTACCTGGTTTTTCATAGGTTTAGAGTGAAAGATTAAAAATTTTCATGAGTTTAGAGTGAAAGATTTTTTAAACATTTGTTTTGTTTGTTTCTAAACCTTTGACACGCCTTTGACACGAGGTTTTTACTCCAAAATTTCATTCCACTGGTGATTTTTTGAAAATATGATCAATCAAATGTATTTTTTATTTGATGATTTTTTCAGTCACATATTATTCTTTTTTATTTTTCTTATTTTAAACAAACTAGTTATACTACCCGTGAACGCACGGGGTTTTGACATAAAATTTTTATCATGTATTTAATACCGAATATATTGTTTTAAAATGTTTTGAACTTTACATCTATTAATTTAGTATAAGTCAAATTTATTTTGCAATAACAATGCCTATTAAAAGTAGTCGCAACACTCTTATATTCGGCTATTTAACAGTTCAAAACACCCCTAAAATTAGCAATTAAAATAGTCTGAAACACCCTTGAATTCAGCTATCAAGTCAGTTTCAAGCACCCATCAATTCAGCTATTAAAAACAGTCACAAACGAATTCTGCAATTAAAACAGTCATAAAAACCCTTTAATAACTACTAGTATTAAGACAGTTATTAAAACAATCATAATCACCACTGAACCTAACTATTAAGACGGTCCCAAAACCCTTTAAAAACTTACTATAATTAGTAGAAAATAACAGTCCCAAACTCTAATAACTTAAGCAAGTCCTACTTTAGTAAACCGGCTCATTCTTTTCGCAACAAATTTTCAAGTGAATAAGACACATTAGTTACATCTCTTTCTAGATCATATTATTTTATATTACAACAAATTCAAAAAGCAATCAACTCATCAAATACTTGTGAGTTTTTTTTAATTAATTAATTAATTAATTAATTTATTATTATTATTATTATTATTATTATTATTATTATTATTATTATTATTATTATTTTCAACTTTTGAATAAGGTTAATGCAACACATATAAGTGCCTGAGACAAAGGCATTTATATAACATTAGCTTGGTATTATGTGAGTTAGCCGTTTAACTACATGAAAATTCAAGAGACAACTTGATGTTAAAATTTAATAAGCACATATACTATATAAGCAAATAATTATATCAAATTTATGTTCTAAGTAACATTAAAAGTAAATCTGTAGTTGATGCATCAGGTGTAGTTTCGGGGGTTTATGGTTCCTACTTTAGCATACTTGGTGACGAACTTGTATTCCCAGTCTCTAATGTGTCAAGTTCAAATAAACAACGCATAAGGACCAACTGATATATAAAACATACTGAAAGAAACATCAATCAGCTAATACTCAAACTATTGGTACAAAACGTACATTTTTTTTTCTTCATTTCTTTCGAACTTAACAATGCGCACAATACACTTTCTGCTAAAGTAATAAAAAATAGAATGTGCAACCTAATAGAGCATATCACTTGTCAAAATGAGTAAATTAGTTTTGTATAACGTTTTTAACTCACAGACATGTTGAGGTTGATGTTGATGTTATTGTTTAACTTTAACTATTGATATCATGTTGTACAAAATGTGCGAGTTTAATAGCACATAATAAGCATTAATGAAGTTAAAATATGCTCCGTAAAGTTTTTAAAATATTTTTATATATTCATATATAAATTTTAAATAACAATTTAATGAGTCGTTGTTATAAGTAGAATCGCGTATATTTATTTTCATATCACAGTAACTCATGCTTACCATTTGATATTTATATTCCCGTTACTAATAATTCAGCCGTATTTAATATTCAAATCCGTGTACGCATAAATTAACCTTTTAAATAGAATAACACGATTCCTTATTTAAAAAAAAATCTAATTGATGAAAATCTAAAACTAACAATATTAAAACTAATTCGCATATTTACCGAATTTTGTAATTTTAATGGATGAAAGTCTAAAAACTAAGACTCATGTGATTTTAAACAAAGTTAATATTATAAAGTATAGGGGGTATAAAGTGTAAGGGGTTATTTGTGATTTTTCTAAAGTTATTAAAAAACATGGAAACTTATAATTTTACACTTTACTCTATATAAATTATTTAAAATTCAACCACTAAAGTTTTATTAATTACTTCATCTTTTTTTAAGTTTTTATTTTCATAAATTTGACACCTATATTTTTATGCATTTTTTTTCTTAACTAAATTTCTCCACCAAATTTATTAAGTTTGACCAAAATCAATTTAATTTTGACTTTCTATTGACCAATCACGTTGCTCGATTTCGCTTACGTGGCAAAATCGAACTCTCCTATTGGCCCAATTTTCTTTTCAATGAGAAGGGATTTACAAAAAACACTCCGAAATGATGTAATTCTTTTATTATATAAAAGATATATAAAATAAACTTATGGGTCATTTATTTCTTTATCATTATTTAATGCAAAATATATACTATATATAAATCAAATCTAACACTGTGTTCTTGACTTTTATTATTAAAGAAAAGTAAAAGAATATAAAATAAACACTTTTCTTATAAAAATGAGAGAAAACACTTTACTTTCAAAATCAACAAAATAAAACTACTTTTCATTTTTCTTTTTCTTTTTCCTCTAAGTACTGCATGAGAACACAACATATCTTATTTCATCTTCATTTTCTTGCTTAACTCTAACTCAAGAGCACACTTTAAATCTAAATTCTAATCCTGCCCTCATCTACAAACCAAATAGGCCCTTAAGTGTTGTGGGTCAACCAGATTTTACATTGCAATTTTATATAAGCACATCAAATCTCACATATTATACTCGACATTCTCATTGATAACATACAACTAGTTATAACATCCGTGCACACACGATATTTTGACGTATATGTATTTATGTGTTTATATACCATATTCGTTCATTGGTCGTTTGGTATGTTGGATGAGTTTGTTATCTCGTGTTAGTTGTTTTATTGATTAGTTCTCCAGTTTGATTATGTTCTGGTTTTGATATGGTATGTTGCGATTTCAGTCAATTTTATTGTAATTTATGTTTACAGACTTACAGAGTAACATGACATGACAACAACGTTACAATTTTCATTTTAACACCACAACACAATTCACACTCATACACCCCCGCACACTAATATATACGATAAGATAGAATGAAAATTCATATATTAAGTGTAAAAATAGAAGTATCTCGATACGCCAGAAAGTAATAAGTGTCAACTTGACACATTTTTGAACCATTATCATCCTTATTTTATATCAAGTTGCTAGTTTTTCAATAATGCTAATGCCATTTATCATAATAGTATTTGTTGCTTCCACCTTTAGCAACATTTTTTCATACATGTTCTGAGGTTTTTGAATACTAGTGTCTTTAGTTGAATACGTTCATATAGTGTCTTAAATTTTCTAAATGCTTATTATTATGGAACTCGAACCTTTGCAAGTCGTTCAAATCCTGTGCATTGCCGTTGGTAATTTCTTCACTGGAAATAACTATAAATAATTAAAGCAATACATGAAATAGTTCCTAAAATAAAAATAGAATGGAGCAAATAACTTTGACGAAGTCAATTGGATTGGAATCAATCTATGCTATCTATAATAGAAAAATGGTCAAAAGTGAAATTTTGAGTTTTCAACAATAGTCAAATGAGAGAGAAAGTGAAATGTAATTAATACTCTTATTAAAACACCCCAATACTTAAAAATACAATTATTTATTCACATTGTACAACCAAATTAAAGCATGTCTACCAAATTAAATACAACAAATTCAAACACAAATCGGGTTGACCCGGGACGCTTCAAACCCGGCGGGTTGACCCAGTTTAATTTGACCCATTTTCGACCCAACCTAGCAAGTTGACCCGGTTTAAATACAACCAATTCAAACACAAATCGGGTTGACCCAGTTTAATTTGACCCGTTTTCGACCCAACCTAGCAAGTTGACCCGGTTTAAATCGACCCATTTTCCGACTGGAATGGTTCAACCGATTGAACCACCCGGGTCGAACCGGATTTCAAAACATTATCTATTACTTAAAAGTACAATGATTTATTCACATTGTACATCCAATTAAAAACATATCTACCAAATTAAATACAACCAATTAAAACACAAATCGGGTTGACCCAGGACGCTTCAAACCCGTTTTTCGACCGGAACGGTTTAACCAGTTGAACCACCAGGGTTGAACCGGGTTTCAAAACATTATGTTTAATTCCCAAATCTTCAAACTTTTATTATTTTTCGTTTATAACCTATAATTTTTTTTTATTAGTAAACTATCTGTCACTATAAAATCCCGTTGCTATGCACGGGTACTCGTCTAGTATACTTAAAAAAAAAAAGAAAAAAAAATCCATTGTTTTAAGACATTATGTGATTATAAAACACACTTTCAAAAGGGTTTTTTCTAACTTGTGCTTGAATCATTAAATTAACACATTTGTTTCCGTAAATAACTTTATTTCAGTATAAAACGATCATATATTTGGTAAATATTATAAATTTTGAAAAATAATAATATCAATTAACATATAAATATAATAATTTGAGTTTTTTTTAATGCTTCAAAGCTTGTGTTGTTGCACAAGTAAGAAAATCCCATAAAATAAAAGTCCTAAAAGCCGTTATTTACTACTATCGTTGCCGCAAATATTGGAGTATCCAATGGACTAAGAATATTCCTTATTAGGTAATATTTTAATTATTATTTTTAAATTTAAAATTTAAAAAATTTGTTTTGTTGATATATGCTACACAAGTAGAAGATAAATAAAAAAATATAGATAAGATGCAATACTACACAAGTAGAAGATATATACGAAAAATATATATAAGATGCAACTAATAACAACGTGATTAAATTTTTTAAATGATTATTTTTAATAATAAACAAATATAATTAAAAATCATAAAAAAATATATATATATTAAATTATTTGTTTTTTAAAAAATAAAAATATATCATTAAAAAAATTTAAAAAATCCGCACGTGCGCGGGTATTATGACCAGTACTTTCAAAAACAACAAAAGAGAGTCTTGACTCCGAAAGTGCGAATGTTAATTTAACACCTTTTTTTAGTAAGTGTAAGTTGTACGTACATTTAAATAATAAAAGCGTAGAAATGCTTGAGATATAAATATTTTGTTGGGAATGTTAGTCTCGTGCTATAATTTTATGTTAATTTATGTTTGAAACTTTGGATTTAAATTATGCCAATAAACATGTGAGACCCTTTCAGGGATGCCAACTTCATTTCTGGCGCTATTATATTTGTGTTCCAAATAAGCAGCATTAGCCAATTAAAGAACCCGTACCAGGTCTCCACAGCCGAAGACCCGAAGTTGTGAGCTTCATCAGCTTTTATTTAATTTTCAAATAAAAGTTAACATGTGCCTATGAGTAACATGTCTTTTGATGTAAGGTTGCTATATTACGGTTCACCAAAAGACATTCTTCCCAAGATAACCTGTAATACATCAGTTGAAGCACAAACCAAAGATGATTACATAAATGTTCTGGTTTTAGGTGGAAGCAGTGAACAGAAGATAAGCAAGGATGCAAAATAATTAAAGAACGGAGTATAATTTTAACAATTGAATTCGTTGTGATATTGACAACAAGATTCATCTAGGAATTAGCTATATCAAAGATGGGTATTTGAAATCTCATGTAAAATGCAATGACCATGGGAACATAGGCGTTGTTCGATAACACGTTTCCTATCTTTTATGCTTATGTTTTACATCATGATTTTCTTGTATGGTTTTATTGCATTACCCAAAACTATGACCAGTTTCTAAGCTAAGAAAAACTAAATTCATCAATTGTCCATCCAATTCCAACTGCATATAAACTTATAAACTGGTAGTCTGGTACTATTTCTATTAGTATATCTAACTAAAGATCTAAAGATAAAACAAAAGCTACGGAAATCTTTTTGAAGTAGACAAAATATATATTCTCTATATTTATTAATGGTGAATGGAAGATTATACGAAGAAAAAGGATTAGTACTTGTTTCTAGAACCATTGGAACCCCAAATGGATTGCCAGAAAACAGGCCAATTCTTCTGAGCCTCATTCCATCCCAATAAAGAGCCTTCCCGCATAGGGTCCCAACTAGTGGAAACAATCCCATAACTAACACCAAACAGGGCTGTCCCAAAGAAGATAAATGACACAATGAAAGGCACCCAAGTGGGAATATCAATCTTCAATCCTACTTTCAGATAGTAAAAGAACGGAAAGAACAATAGTCCTATAAACAATGGTATCCCAACTGAAAGCCCAATTCTACCCATCATTCTGTTGGTCACTACTTCTGGAATCACACCTGCTTCTCTCTCTATCTCCTCATAGTCATTATCATCATCTTCTTCATTGTTGAGTTTCTTTGGGGTTAACGGCTTTTTGGCAATTTTCTTGGGTGGAGGTGGGCCAAAGCCTTTGGGAGAATTGAGTGAGGCTGAGATTGGTGAGAATTGGAATTTTATATTCCTGTTGAGTTTGTGGGGAAACTTTGGAACCGATATAGAAATTGGGAGTTTGGAAAAGTTATTTGGGGATGGTGAGAGATGGAATGAGTAGCAGGCTGTTGTTTCCATTTCTGGTTATGGGGTTTTGTTTCAATGCATTATATCTTCTAAAATGAATGGTGATGAACTGTGCCTTTGTTTCTGTTGTTTTGGATTAGAGGGCTTATCTTGTTATAGTTTTGAATTTACCAAACTAACCCTAAAAGGACTATAGGCCCAACAAGTATCTACCATTTGATATAATTTGACCATCTTGTGAGGTGTGTTTGGCCCAAGTGCAGTAACCCATTAACAAATGTGCTAAAGAACTAAGGGAGCAATTTGACAATTTAAGATCTTACACTACTGATAAAATCCTCAAAGAGTTCACCTACTTAAGAATCAAAGCCTGTTATTATTTATTTCTGAGCTAAATATCTGTTTAAACATAATACCATTAAATACTAACAGATATCAATGATTATGATCCACAGAATTTCCGAAAAGTAATCAAACAAGAGTTTAAAGCATATACTTGAATAGCATCCATACAAATTCATCAAACATGAATATATATTGACAATTAGAACCATCTGGTGAATCTTCTACACTATTCAATCTTTGGTAACCTATTTCTCTATATTTCATTCCATAGCGATGTCTTTGTGGAATAAGCATTCAGTTTATTAGAATTAAAAAATACTAAATGAAACATCTAGTTTCAGGAAAAAACAACTTTGATCACCTTGGGCGACTATCAAGACCTCAATTGGATGCTTTTTCTTCACTTTCTGGTTGATTCCTGGTAAAAAGGGTATACGCATGGTAGATATTAGTACAATGTTAGTATCATTCTTTTCAATAATGAGGAGTATGATCATAGAAATTTAAGACTGAGTGGGCAGCCCATATTAATTTATTTGAGTCCCAGCATGCATTATGCAATCAACAAGTGGACTTTCACATGAAAAATGTTAAATAAAAGAGTCAGTGAGCTTATTAACTGTCAACTTTGTGGTTTTATTTCAGATTAACCATTGTGGTTACACATGTGCACATAAAACACCAAGTATGTCATAATTTATTTGTTTTTCTTTGACATTTTAGCAAGTTTGGTGGTCAATTTGTGATGAAGCTGCAATTAAAAGATACTCCTTACATGTAATTAAGTTATGTGATAGCTACTCACCTAGAAGCAACTGTTTGTTATGTAGATCTATTAACGGCCCCTTAGACCATCAACAGCTCTATCCACAGACTGCAGAAGTTCAGGGATGGTTGTCTTGCATACTGCAATTATAAACAAACAACTTGACGACTGTTAGCTTTGTCAAGTTTTAATAAATTTAAGTTTCTTAATTGTGATTGTAAAGCAGTGCAAGTTGCAACCAAGACTCAACATGTGTTTTTCAAACATTCATACTTTACTAAGCATCCTTTTGGACCGTTTCATTATTTGCAATATAAAATACTCCCATTAAAAAAACAAAACCTTTTTTTGTTGACATTGGTAGATGGTTAACTCAAACCTGCTAATTAATGCAAACTACTTGCACATTCCTGGAAGTCATAAAAACATACCGCGATTAGTGCTGGCTTGTGATTCTGCTATCAGTTCCTTATATGATGCCTGAAAAAAATGTTGTCTTATTATACATGGGGACATCCTAATTGATGAAGAGACCAATCATATATTGATGCATAAATATTTGAAAACTACCTGCATTGCATCACGAGCTTCTTTGATTCGGTCATTCATCTTCTTGAATTCCTTCTCAGCTTCATTCATTGTTTGTTGGCATGCTTGGTTTTGAATCTTCAAAACAGCAAGGTAACAAGAAGTAAGAGACATAAACCACTTGATCAGGTGCTAGACAAGATTCTATAGTTGGCAGACTAATCATTCTACTCCTAGCTTGTGGTTTAATCTGAAACTTGCTACACATGACGAGCTCCATCCACAACATAGCATGCAGATTGATTAACAAAAAAACCCAGCAAGTTGACAAGCGGAAAGCAGAGTTTACTTTCGGGCCAAAATATAAAAGCAATACAAGAATCTCTCATGTCCTGGGATATATTAATAAGATCATTACATATATCTACCAATCACATTATAGAAAACCCACAGTAGTATTTAATATAGGTTAACAATATGTCAATATGTGCAAGTCACGAGATGAACTTCAAATAAACAAAGGCCGAGTAATACATAACATCATAGAACACAAACCTGAGATACAGAACATGATTAAACACTCATTGTTCACTTTACTACTATATCAAGCATAATCTCTAATTGCACCTGTTATCTACCTGGAACTAAAACCTTCACAGGCATGTGAATAAGCCAGAGTTTCTTGAATGTCTAGTTTATGTAATGAACACGATATAAAGTACCCATAGCATACAACAGATAACATATATTTCACTAAATAACATCAGTACAGCACTTTCAGTTTACAGATCAAATAAAATATTTTGAGCTAATGAAAGATACAAGCGCGGTGTCAAGTTACATCAATCTACAGTTCTACAGTCACAGATTTGGACATTAGGCTGCTCAAATGAGCTATTGATCTTATAGCAGAAAACATAAAAAACACCGCCTACTTATGGAAGAAGGTATCACTCTTCAAATGCAGAATACAACAACTAATAAACAATGTGCCATTCGTCACAACGCTAGAGTCAAATTGAATACAGAACACTAAACCTAGTGCCATACACATCTAGTAACTGCATTAACCAACCTAGTCTCATGGATCGATAATTTCAGTCACAAAAACGTCCAATAACCTAAAACAGATACAATTTTTCCTCTATAAACAATACATTCCTCATCACTTCCAAAGCAGTGTCATATTTGACACCTAGATCTCAAAAAAACCTGACTTTAATATCCGCACAGGACTTATCATCAACAGCAGAGACCTAAATTTTTAACTAACACATTAATAATTAGAAATAGTGAAAAGCTTCACTTCAACAACTAGTTTCATGAGACTTAAATATCTGTTAAACACATCCATATGCAGAAATAACTATTTATTCAACTACTAACTTTGTAACATTTATACTGCAATAACAATCACATTAACAAGACTAATTATAACTACAGACGATCTTGATATCAACAAGTGACAGAGCTAAAATTCGAATCTCAATAACATTTTATAAGCAGATATAACAATCACGTAACATCTATGCTGTTATAACAATCACATTAATAAGCATGATCAAACTATTTTGGAGCTAATCATAACTACATACGATCTCGAATTAACGCGCAACAACGAATAACTACATCTGCAAGCTATAATTCACATTCCGATAGAACTCTAAACAAAAACATAAAAGTCGACCTTAAATCGCTTATAACAAGGGTAACATAAATTAGCAGAATTAAACTATTCATAATCACATCGACAAGCTATTCCGATGCTAACTATAACTACATAAGCTAAAATTAACATTTCGTTGACATTCTAAACAAATTTAGAAAAATCGACCTTAAATTGCTTATGCAAGCTATCCTGTTATAACAATCACAAATAATAGCCAGATATAAGCTATCCTGATGCTGATTATAACTACATACGATCTCTATATCAACACAGAACAATATATAACTATATGTCTGTATCTACAATCTACAATCTACGATTCACATTTGTTAACATTTTGACCTTAAATCGCTTATAAACGAGAGTAACATTAATCAGCAGAATTAAACTACTAATTCAACAATTAACTTCATAATCACATTGATAATATTCTGAAGCTAATTATAACTACCTACGATCTCGATATCAACACGCAACAATATATAAGTATATAACTACATCAGAAGCTACAAATAGCAGAATTAAACTATTAATTCAACAATTAACTTCATAAACACATTGATAAGCAGTAATGCTAATTATAACTACATAAGCTAAAATTCACATTTCGTAAAACAACTATATAAAAATTGACCTTAAATCGCTTATGCAAGCTATCCTGTCATAACAATCACAAATAATAGCCAGATATAAGCTATCCTGATGCTGATTATAACTACATACGATCTCTATATCAACGCGCAAGAACATATAACTATATGCCTATATCTACAATCTACGATTCACATTTTGTTAACATTCTAAACAAATTTATAAAACTCAACCTTATATCGCTTATAACAAGAGCTACATCAATTAGCAGAACTAAACTATTACATTCAAAAACTAACTTCAATATCACATTAATAAGCAGTAATACTAATTATAACTACATATACTAAAATTCACATTTAGTTAACATTCTATAACACCTAAACTGTTATAACAATCACATTTATACGCACAATCAAACTATTCTGAAGCTAATCATAACTAATCCGATCTCGATATCAACGCGCAACAATATATAACTACATCAAGAAGCTACAAATAGCAGAATTAAACTATTAATTCAACAATTAACTTCATAAACACATGGATAAGCAGCAATGCTAATTAAACAAATACGTATATAAAAATTGACCTTAAACCGCTTATGCAAGCTATCCTGTTATAACAATCACAAATAATAACCAGATACAAGCTGTCCTGATGCTAATTATAACTCCATACGATCTCTATATCAACACCTATACGTCTATATCTACAATCTACGATTCACATTTTGTTAACATTTTGACCTTAAATCGCTTATAACGAGAGTAACATTAATCAGCAGAATTAAACTACTAATTCAACAATTAACTTCATAATCACATTGATAACATTCCGATCAAATTCTAAACAAATTTATAAAATCGACCTTAAATCGCTTACTGTATAACATGAGTAACACTAATTAGCATAACTAAACTTAATCACGTTGATAAGCAGTGACGCTAATTATAACTAAATAAGCTAAAATTCACATTTCGTCACCTTAAACCGCTTATGCAAGCGCGACTGAGACGCCTCGACATCCTTCACAATCTCGGAATGGGAGAAATCGAGATGACGCTTAATCGAGTCCACATTAGCTGCCACAATCTCCTTCAAGTCCGCGATCGAGTGAGGAGGTTTGTTTAGTGACGTCATCTTCGGTATTACAGGTGAGATAACGGCAGGTGTGACGGTGTTTTTGTTTTTCATTGGAGAAGAGTAGGTGGAGGTGGTGGTTTTGGTTGAGGTGTTTTTGAAGCAGGTGAAGTTGAATTTGAATTTTGGTGGTGAGTCGGTTGGGGAGTTGTTAGGGTTTGTTGTGGTGGTTGTGGTTGTTGTTTGTGGTGGTTTTTTGGTTGATCGGCGTGCCATTTTTTTGGATTGAGGGGAGAGTGTTTGGGGTGAGTGAGTGAGTGAGTGTGTGTGAGTGAGTGTGAATTTGGATTTTAAAGTGGGGGTTTTGATGGCGGGTGTTTGTGTTTTGGGCACACGCGTTTGGTGTGGTGTAACAAAGTCACATTTCATTCTTTTTTATTTTATTATTTATTGTTGTTTTTTTGCTTTTATAAAATTAGCCAAAAGATCGATCTCATATTAGTCATAGATTATTGAATCAAATTTGTCCATTATTTTTTATCAAAACAAAAGACATAAACTTTTAACAATATCTCGTAAACCGTTAATCGTTACGCGAAAAAAGCATACCATCGTGACGAGAATTTAATTATCTATCTATAGATATGCACTGCTATATACTTTCGATCATTTTTTTTCTTCAAAATTTTCACTCAGAAAAATCACACGTGATTTGTAAAAATCACATGTGATTTGTCAAAATCACATGTGATTTGATTTTTACAAATCATGTATGATTTTTACAAATCACGTGTGATTTTTCTAGGCGAAAATTCAAAAAAAAAAAAAAAAAAAAAAAAAAAAAAAAACGTTAAAAGTATACAGTAATGCATATCTATAGATAGATAATTTAATTCTCGTCACGATGGTGTATTTTTGTTGTAAGATATACATTGTTTAAAAAAAGTGAAAATAATTTTTTATTAATTTAGATAAAAAATGAATGGTTAATATTGATTCTTTGAATTTATAACAAATATAAGATGTATATTAATCTCAACTCTATAAAATTATTTGTCCAACTTTAAAAAATAGACTAAAAATTTAGATAGACTATCTTACTTTTGTTTAAGGCTATTATTAAAGAAATTAAAAAAAATTGATAATTAATTAGTTAAAATAAAACTGACATTCTTAAAATAAAACTGTAATGATAATATTTTAGTAAATTGTATGTTTTTTTATCGATAGACAATTATTTTTATGAGGGAAGGACTGAAAGAGTATATAATTTTGGTTGAAAGTGTAATTTGCGGCTCAAAATTCCTTCAAAAGAGTAAATTTGTGATTCATTTATTTGTTATGCTAAACAAATATCAATGAGGCAAATTTGCAATAGAAACATATCAACTGAGTAAATTTGATGGCAGGGGGTGTCGTAATGCATAGCCCGCGTCATGCTAAGGTGACAGGTGTCATGACGTCGCCACGACACCTCTTCAACCCCGCGCCAAGCTCAACGACGCCATGCACATGTTGTACGCCATCGCTTGCATTTTTTATATTATTTTATTTTTTTATTAAAATATTTTGGGTAGAAGTTTTGTTTGTGTTTGATGTGTGTAATACAGAATATGTGTGTTTCGTATGTTTTTAGTGTGTGTGCTGGCTGGTTGTGGTTAAAGACCGAGTATTTTCATTTTGTTAATGAATAATTGAATGTTATGCCTTGGAATATATAGTTTAACTACTTTATTTTTGTTTGGGTTTCTTTTATGTATATGCATTTTTGTATAAATTTTGATATTTTATATATAGAATTTAGCATCAAGATTAGTTAATTTGTATTTGTATTTTTAATCAAGGAAAAAATAGTTAGTTAAAAAAAAAAAAAAAAGGTGGGTCACTTGTTGCGGCATAAAGAGTGAGAGTCATGTTGGTTTGAGTGATGTTAGTGTTAAAGCTGATGTGACATGACATGACATGACAATAAAAAGCAGGTTTTAACATGTTGTGGCACCTGGTTCTCTAATACCTATATTTCGAAAATGTTACTATGTGTGATCATCAAGTGTATTTATCAATGTTTTGAAAACCGGGTTTGAAATCGACCCGGTCGAGTCACGGGCACCGGGTCTACTCGGTTTTCAATTTATTATATTTTTATTTTTGACCGGGTCAACCAATCCGACCGCTGGGTCATGGGTCAACCCGGGTTTTTGTTAAAAAGTTTTGAAAAAACGAAACCCGGCCGGGTTTCGAGAATCAGGTTGACCCGGGTTATTAGAAACCCGGGGTTTTTTTTACCCTTTTCTTGGCCGGAACCGGTCGAACCGGTTAACCCGGCCGGGTCGACCTGTGTTTCAAAACACTGGTATTTATTGTAATTCGTAATAATTTGACAATTTTTTATTACTTATTTTGAGTGGCAAATTTGCTTGTTTAACATATAATTTTATTTTTTCTTTCAGATTGTGCCACTGACAAACAGTCCAAACGAATTGAAGTTATTAATATAGTAAAGCTAACGTGATAAGTTGATAACTTTTACGCTCCGTCTCGAGTTCTTTTTTAGAAAAAAAAAATGATATAAATGATAATTTATTGTGTTTTTTAGTTGTTCGTGAACAAAAAGGTAATGATATGAAAAGGTTTAATATTTTTCTTAAAAAAAAAAAAAAAAAAAAAAATCGTCCAAATATGAGTGGATTTGAATGGAAACAAAAAAACACCTAAAGTATTGAGTGTATAATAACCAATATAAACCTCAGTATTTACTCATATCAACTCTTGTCATAAAATAAACATGTTTAGAGAGGGAGGTACGGTGGTGCCAAATGGTGGCACCAAACCACCAGCCCAACTTTTCCAATGGCTCACCATACCATGTTTCGTGCCAAATAGTCTCGGCTGTTACACAATAGCCAGTGCGTTTTTTTTTTTTTTTTTTTTTTTTTTTTTTTTTTTAGTGGGGTATGTGTGGACCCAACGGCACCACTTTTGCTTATGGCACCACATTTATACGAGGGAGGAGGTTTTTTGATGCCGTTGAAAATCTCGTGCTATAGGAATTTTTGGTGACGTGTCAGCACTTTTTGCCAGTGGCATCACCTCTATGACACCACAGTGCTCTTATATAGGTATAAATGTAATTTTTTTTTTCCTTCCCAACTCGAGAACAAACATTCTTTATTTTTTTTCATTTCATTCAACTCGAGAAAATAAAATAAAAAACAACTTTATTTTCTTTTCTCTTCTTTATGCATCATTTCTATCCTCACCTAAAAAAAACTTGAGACATTAGAATTTTTTAATATAAATGCATCATTTCTATCCGCAAAATTTAACTTTCTAATATATAGCCACTTGGTTCAGAAAATACGCACATCGATGCATCGCGGATTTCGTATTATGGCGTCTAATTTGAGGTCATCTCATATTGCGTACGAATTATACAGCAAGCTCTAGCGGCAATGGTCACATTACAGTTTGGGTCTTTTTCTTAAAATTATATCATGGAGAAGAAGTCCATGTAGTTTAAAAGCCTTTCAAAAAATGAGGCTTGTAATAATCGGCCCGAAAAAAGCACAATATTAAGTAACTTGGTGACTTATTTGTATGTTTGTTCCATTTACTTGATACTTGGCAGAAACATTTGAGGTCTGATATGTAGAAAGCTATGTTGAAGTAAAGCTATACACGACGCCACTTCTAGATAATGAGATCAGCCATTGAAAATGCACGAGATGAGAAATGCCAATTCTTATCGTCTACCATGATTGTTTTGACAATTACATAATAAGTTATAAGTTAATAACCATGACTCGTCTTCTAAACTTGATTGCCCCTCGAGTTCCCTGTCAGATAGAGGATAAGATATGTTACCTGTAGTCTCGAGTCTCGACCATTTAGCTAAGAATGGGTTGATTATGGATTGGGTTAATCTCTATCGGGTCAAACTGTTAAGTGTTTTAAATATCAAATTAAAATAAACGGGTCAAGCAGGTGGAAGGAGTCGAAAGTCACACAAAGTATTTCCTAAGCCATTTTATTTATGCATCATTCTTAGCACAATAATTACTATAAACTTCATAAATTTATACAAAAAGGTGTGTGAGCCGGCGCTTGGCCCAACCTGACCTCATCTGTTTTGACCCGTTGACTTGTTACTCGACCTATCCGCTCTCCCATTTTGCCACCTCTATCTGGAACCCAACGCAAACACTGTATCAAACAGAAGAATAGTAGTTTCTACCATATTAATCTTTGTTGCCAGAACTAGGGGTGAATATTTGGCCAATTGCTTCAAGAGGGGAAACGCTCCAACTCTCGACATGCTTAACAATCTGTCAAGCAAAACGGTGAGACCAACGCCAATAAATCTTACCAAGGATTTAAATTTGAAAGAGAACTATATTTATTCAATTTGGCTTACTCTAAACTGGTCGTCCAAATCATAGACTGTCTTCCCATCAATGGAAATGAGAGGCCTCCAAGGTAGTTTAAGATACGTCCTGCAATTCAAGATTGTATGTATATTTAATGTTGGAACTCTGATACGATCTAAATGATGACAAGTGATAATATTTATATCTTTAAATGAAAAATATAGAGTTACAAGTAGATAAGACCTTAGTCCCCATGATGCCATTACAGCCTCTCTTTCACCGTTCAGAACCTGTGTCATGTTGTTTTGCACATCATCAATGAAAACATATGGATAAGAATCAAACAAGGCTTTATTGATAAGAATAGCAGAGAAATACGAAATTGCCTACTTTCGAGAGATATTATGCAACTCTGTCTCTTGTTTTGGACTCTGATTGATTTAGCAAAAAACTATTATGATTATCTGTCAGATCACAATTTTCATCTAAACTATTCATATATAAAATACGTGAACGCGTAGTTAATTAATGGGTCATACCTTATTTTGCCTCATAAAAATACATTTTTCCGGTTTAGAATGAAAAAAATGCTTATTAACAAAATTGAAGCATACCAAAAATTTACCTATAGCATATTTAGAGGAAGAGTTTACCATCTAGTTACTACTGTATTTTTTTAACTAATTATGGTACATTTTACTTTTGCAGTCCTCTTACATATGATCTAGAATATGCCTCTATTTGCAAATGTGTATCAGCATGACAGCATTGTAGTATAAGATCAATCTTGTTATTTACGTATACTTGATAGGTTCTAATACCACATTTACAAACATCATTTTAAATATAGTTTCTCTTTATATTCAAATAAGATTTAGTAAGATTCAAAAAGAAATTTTTTAGAGTTTCTCTTTGTATTCAAATAACTTGTTAGTTATGGATTACATGAAATCTTTAATCATTAAAACAGCTAACACATATGAAGAATCGTGAAGATAATGATCATGATTATGCATAAACTACAAACTCGATTGTTACAAACCAACTCATTCCTTATAAAACTTGTGAACACAATATTCAAACTCAATCAAGTCTCGCATTTTATACAATCCTTTTAAGGTAAAGTTCATGCCCAATTGTTAATCATTTGTAAATAAAGGGAAAAAAAAGTTAGAAGTCGAAACACGACACCAACAGGATCACCACGTGAGACAATAAGCAAGATAATCTTGAAGTCGGAAAACGAGTAAATGATGTATCATACACCAACTACTATCCCATCATTCGTTTGTCACACAACAAGGATGTTATATGCGCACACCCTCTCGTTTCTTACACACATAAATACACCCTCATTTCCTCATCTTCCATGAGATCCAACTTACAACCTTGATTTTGTAAGATTGGATAGGAGAAAAGCTTTAGGGTTTCTCTTAAACCCGTTCACAACTTCACATAGAGCTATTTCCACCTCCATCTCCATTCCTACTGCTAGTTCATCTCCATTCCTACTGCTAGTTCATCTCCATTCCTACTGATAGTTTGTTAATGAGTGGTCCTTGGCAAACAGGCCTACACACATTCCTCACGTGCTTGTTGGTACGTACCTGTTGCTTTTGGTGTTGTTTATGTAATTGGGTTTGCTTAATTAGAGGGTGTTTATGTTTCTGTTAGTTGTGATGTTGTTTTCCTTATGAGGGTATGTACCATAAGGTGTCTTTGTATTTATGCTGGTTGCTTTTAATAATAGTTGGCCTTTCGAAAAAAAAAATTTATAAATCTACTTCCATGTGAGACTTTCTTACGAGAACCATTTTATCTGCGAGAACTGAGAGAACCACCAAAAACATACATGCACGCCTCCAATAATTCTATTTTTGCGCATATGTTCTAAAAACAACATATATGTTTTTTTTAAAAACATAGTTGTTTTAAAGAATTTGATAAGAAACTGGAAATACAAAATTTTTCTTTGAAGGTGTGCATGTATGTTCTTATAAGGCGTGCAACGACAATATTGCGGCCGCGTTTAAGGTTTTTGTAAAAAAAGGGATGAGTTCATGATGATATTAAAGAACATAGGTGGATACTTACGATTATTAATGATTTGCATGTATTTTATTTTATTTTAAAAGGCGTGCATGTATGTTTTTGGAGGTTCTCTCAGTTCTTGCAGATAAGATGGTTCTCGTAAGAAAGTCTCCCCTACTTCCATACATATACATATATATAGCTAGATTATAGATATGGCTCTTTTGGATGTTCAACACCCACTGATTTTGGTCTTTGGCATATTGGGTAACATTTTATATACTCTCTCTTAATATTTATAAGTTTTATATGTAGTTAGATCTTACTTAGATACCATATTTGAGAAATATAATGTAATGATGATTGATCTGTGTGTTAGATACCATATCAGAATTTCTAAGTTTAAATCTCATTTTCGCTTTTGACACATGCCTGTTAGAATTGCATCATTCATAAATTTATTTATTTTCGATTTTATTAGACATATAAAATTAGTGCAAGGTCTGATATGCATGATCAACCTTCCTTTTTGAAAACAATAGGTGTGAGTGTTACCATATAATTTACTAATTAAACGTCGAAATGAATGATCAATATATACATTTCTTTATGTTTGTTTGATCACTAGCTGATGGTGTTTTGTTGTTGAATGTGAGGATGTTACAGGTAACCTTGTGTCTATTTGTGTCTACTTTGCTCCAATGTAAGTCAACTAATGATTTAGTGTTACTAATAATAGAAAGAAGTTAAATATTTTGAACCAAACTTTAGAAACTGATAAATCTTTCGTGAAACTAAATATTGCAGGCCAACATTTATCAAAATATGCAAGAGGAAATCCACAATGGGGTTCGAGTCATTGCCATATGTGTTATCGTTGTTTAGTGCATTGTTGTGGATGTACTATTCGTTAATCAAAGAAGGAAACACGTTTCTTCTGATTACTGTTAGTGCTTTCGGTTCACTCATTGAAACTGTCTATGTCATCATTTTTATCATGTACGCTACGCCTTATGGCAGGGTATACATAAACTTAATTTCATTCTATAAGTTGAACTTCCATTATTCATCTCAATTAATTCTAACCTAATGCAAATAACTAATCAATGCTATTGTGCGCAGAAGCAAACTTTGAAGATCTTGAGTGCATTGATGGCATTGTGCCTTGTGATTTTTCTTGCATCGTTTTATTTATTACATGGATCGACTCGGGCTCTAGTTGGGGGTTGGATAGGTGTTGCATTTTCCATCAGTGTTTTTGCATCCCCTCTTACTATCGTGGTTGGTACTTATTCATTAATTGCTGTATAATTCGAATATAGATTAAGCGATATAACTTTTTCTTTAAAAAAAAAAAAAAAAAAAAAAAAAAAAAAAGCCCCTTTCATGTGAATAACTAAATTTAACATGTTTTTCAAAACGCGTCTATTAGCCCCATTAGAGACGACAGGGCTGATTAAGCGCGTACACATTAAAAAGGAATAATTTCCGTTATCTTTTGTGTGATTACAACAGTTATAGGTTATAAAAACCAAAAGTGTGGAATTCATGCCATTCATGTTATTATGCTTCCTCACGCTTAGCTCAATGATTTGGTTCGCCTACGGGATGTTCACCAAGGACCTTTGTGTAATGGTACACACCATTTTTATTTCAGATTATTTTTTAACTTGGTACATTTAATTAATTATAACATCATTAACTCGTGGATCAAATGTACATAATGCAGGTGCCAAACGTCCTAGGATTTGTGTTGGGCATGATTCAAATGTCACTATACCAATATTACAAACAAAAAAGCAAGACAGAAAAGAACACCGTGGAAAAAAAGCTCCCAGAACACATTGTAAACATAAAGATATTAAACTTGGAAGTAGTCCCCGTGGATTCTAGCCGGAGCAGTGGAAGTGAAGTCGAAGAGGAAAATAAGGTGGCGGACAGTGGTGATGAAGGAGTGGTTGTCGAGCAAAACAAGGGTGGAGTGAAGGTGGTGCTGGATGATGAACCTTGTGGGATTGAAGTAGTGAATGTGAAGCCTATTGTACTTGTTATGTGTGCTGCTTAATTAATTAAATGAAGCACAAAATTCAAATTCACTCACTGCGTGTATCTTTTCTTTTCTTTTGAATAGAAAATACTTACCGTGTTAACTAAATTAGCCTAGATGCAATTTCGCATGAGCCGTGAACCTGACACATATAGGTTAAGTTCCTTCATATAGGTACAGTTCTGCAGATTCTTGCCAGTTCCTAGGTGAGGTATCTAGAATAACGCAGGGTTTTGAAACAAAAACTGGTGCTGGATTACTGCCTAACTATGATGGTTCAAATTACAGAAATGCAATTTAAATATAACAATACCTTAGTAATGTTTCGTAATGAGATTGATGGATTCTCAAAGAAAGGTACAAGAAGTTTTAAGTTGCGCGAGTACAACTCTCTACCTGGAGAGATACACGTTATTAGGATATACTCGTGGATGCACGATTAGAAATATAATGGAAAATCACGGCATTTATGAGTTCAAATATGAAGAAAGAGAATCATATGGAAGTCCTTACCACTAAATCTAATGGTTGGATCTTCAAAGATGCAATCTTCTGCATAAATTTCAGGACTAAAGTTTCCTAAATTTAAGACATTGTAGCATCAGTTAACTATGGGAAATACTATATTGCATAGTGGCTGCAATAGACAGACAACATAATATTTAGTATTTTTAGTCTGTCGAAAGTCATAACTTGACTGCATGTAATTTGCTCTAGTAAGAAGTTTTATTGGTTAAAAACCATAAATAAATACAAGAAGGTACCTGTAACAAAATAAGCATTATCATAATCTGACTCCAATATAGTGATAATATCATCTACACAAGTAGCAGATGGTTCATACTTGTGTTCAGGAACCACTTCATACAGTCTGCAATATTAAAAAAAAAAAAGGCAGGCTAAATATGGTTTTATGACAAAAAGAAACCTTTGGTCTGACTCTCTCAACAGTGTGGTCTTTTATTTTTCATCTACAACCTCTCTGCGTGAAAAACTTGTTTAAGTTAAAGCAGTAATTGTCTATACGTTCTAGAAAAATTACACCAACCGATCAATCAATCATTGCTAACCATCAACAATTTCACCCGGTGGCGGAACTAGAACATTTTTTTTTTTGTGGGTGGGTGGGGGGGGGGGGGGGGCGAATTTATTTTGGGGGGCAGAATCGGAGATCTGTTTGTAACCTCAACTAAATTACCTCTAAAACCTATAATATTTACACTAGGTGCCGTAATTTTTTTTTTTTTTTTTTTGGGGGGGACCCTCCCCTGCCCCGACCGCCCTTGATTTCACCTTCTATGACATTCCAAATTTTCCTTTTTGACTTTGATCATAATATTTTGGTGGAAATTGTATCATTACTTCTAGATAGTCCTCGCTTCGACTGTGATATATTTACATCCCAATTGGTCACTATTGGTAGGTGTAACATACTTGGGCCGATTGGCACGCGAGGGGTGACTTTAGATTAAAAAAAAAAAAAAAAAAAAAAAAAAAATTAATAAGCTGCCATATACCTTGGACTATCTGATAACTTAATGTGGATAAAGATAAATTTTAACAGTGACAGATAGAACTTTGTGTTGATGCCCGAAACTATAATTTCTAAACTAGTCTTTATTAACTTGACAGTGTTTCTATAGACAACGCCACTTGATCCGGTCACAATTTTTAGTCCATAATCATTCTTTCGTTATTTTATGTTTTGGGCATAGGTTAATTTGTGGGCGTATGATTTTAAACACTCATTTTTGTCTTAGCTGAGTTTAGAGCCAGGATAACAATCCAAATTTTGATTGTTCAAAATGATATTAATTTAATTAAGTCTTAACATACACCAAGTATTGTTTAACATACCCCAAGTATTGTTTATATGGTTTTTGTTATATAATTCAATTTCAACTCTGGCTCAGTCATCTTAAGTCTTTTAAATATTTCCAACATTATCCTTTATAGTTTATACAACAACCATAGTATTGTCAACCCAAAACTTGTACTATACCATATTCAATAGTACTAATCATAAACATTAACATGTTGCTACAAGCCTACAAGGCTACAAACCCCCTAAATTGCATTAAAAAATTCAGGTACCAAAATATTAATTATAGCTTACTGATTTTTATTGAATGAAGAAAAGAGCCTTAAGATCTCAGTAGTTCCACTAACAACAACTTTCAATATCCCGGGCGTCTCGTTCGAACATCGAAACCCGTTACGAAACCTCTGCCAAACTTTCAAATAAAATGACAGGGTTTTGATGGGTAAAAAATAAAAGGCTTCACAATATAACAAAGGATGTAAATGAAGATATAAAATGAGAAACATTAACACATACCTGTTGTTGATGTGGTTGAGTAAGATGTAACGGTAACCTAGTATAGAAGCAGTTGGCTCCCGCCATATTTGTAACTGTCATTGTTTTTTTGTTTTCTATCTCTAAACCACATAATAATAATAATCAAATGGATTTCTTTCAAATAAAATAATTGGGTGGTTGGTTAAAGGGGGTGTTTGGATAAGGAAACTTTAGGTGGGACATGGCGTTGGTTTGATGTTGGATACATTGGGGTGTGCAAAACCGAATTAAACCCGAACCGAACCGAGAAAATCGACAAAACCGAGCCGACTGTAACCGAACCGACAATACTCGGTTCTAACTCGGTTTAGGTTTTTACTGAGTTTCAGTTTCAGGTAGGGTCGGGTCGGTCCGGTTCGAAGAAAAACCAAGTAATTTCGGTTTCGGTTTGGGTTTTTCCTGAGTTTCGGGTTTCGGTTTTGTCGGGTCAAGTCGGATCGGTTTTGACCGGATGTTCACCCCTAGATACAATCATATTGAAGAACCTAATCGAATGTTTAAATTGACTTTAATAAAAGTTGATTTCGAAAAGGTCACTTGAGTTCGAATTCCTCTTTAGAACTGATCAAGCATTGAACTCTTGGTCATAATATTTGACTTGAATTTCGTACGTGAAACTTGGCTTAGTTAAAATCATTTGGACTTGAATCTTTACTTTGTATTAAACCAAATGTAAACCTTTTTTTAATTTAACCCAAATACGTGCAACCAGTAAACACTTGCTACATTACATATCTTCTTCGAAGAAGAAATCAAGGTTCATATATTTTGTTTACATACGCTTGTTAATCATCATCATAAACCTACTAAAGGCCATGTTTCTTTTATTTTCCTTGGCCCTATTTACTAATGAGAAATATGACAATTTTTTTTTTTTTTTTCTTTTTTTCTTCCCCTTATCAAAATTTTCTTTTCACCATTTTATCAAAACACTCTTTTATCAAATCAAGATCTAATTGTTAAACTTAAAACACATATACAACCAACCGTAACTCATGAAAATAGTGAGTAATCAATGGAATCTTATACCCAAAGATATGAGATAATCTATAGATCTGAAAAAAAAAAAAATAAAATAAAATAAAATAAAAAAAAAAAAAAAATTAGTTGGTAACCATCTTCTTTATATCTATGATTCCACCATAAAAGGGAGTTGAAGCTTTTATGTACATGAATGTGAAAACGAAGAGAAATGGGTGAAGGGGGTCGGCGGGAAGGATGTCAGCAGTTGGGAAGGAGGTCGAAGGTTGGGAAGAGGTCGGCGGGAAGGAATGGTGGTGGTGATGGAGGATTGAAGTGTTGAATGTTGAATGTTGATGATGAGTGGAAACATCACCACTTTCCTTTGTGGTGAAGAAAATGTTAGTAAAAAGGACAATAAGCAAAAAATAAACACCCCCCCTGAAGACAAGATTATTATTAGTATATTTTGCTCTTCCCTGCGTCTCAAAACATAAACTTTTTCAACAAATATTGATAACGTATAATACGGATAGCAGGCTTAGTGGGTCTGGACTGTATTATACGCAACTGGGCCCCGACCCAACAAATAAACATACTGGATATCGCCAAAGCCCACGCCACGAGCAAGGCGCGGTCCGGATTACTAAGGACGCACGCGGATCATTCAAGCGACACTCCCGAAGTAAGCTTGCAGATCAACCCATGGTCCGAAGATGATCTACGTCCGCAGTCATGATTAAGCTGTGGACCCTTGCCCGACAAGGGTCCCACCCCGGCCACTACAATAATATGCGAAATACTAGGGAACCCTAGTATTTCGACCACCTATAAAAGGTAACCTTAGTACACATTCGCGAAGTATGACTTTCTCAAACATCACAATACACACATATTACTCTGACAATATGAATACTTACTCTTACGCCGGAGCTTAATCGTGGGGCCCGTCTCCACGGTAAGGCTAACGGCTTACTTTCATTTGTGCAGGAAATCAATCTATCACTTGGATTAGTGTAGAACTCACATAACGGACAGTCCATCAAGGACGGCCCAACGCGTAATCAAGCCCAATCTTAACCCGTCATACTTTTTGGCACTAACAAGTTGCGCCATCCGTGGGACCAGTGCACAATTGCGTTCTCAAAAATACTCATCATGAGCAATCGTTCCGGCAAAACCCCACCCGCATCTGCGTCCACCTAGCAGGATATGACAGGGAAGGATAAAACGCTAGGAGTCCAGGATAGACCTACACCTGATGCGGCTCCTCAGGACCCTGACCATCAGCCATTGTAAAAAATAAGTGAGAAAGCTCATCAAAAGAAAGTGTCGCGGAAAAAACTCAGAGCGATACAGATCCGTCTAGACCCTGAGCAAATTTCGCAGCGTGCCGAACCTGAAACATCAAAGGAAAAAGAAAACCTTAAAAGAAAAAGCACAATTGAACGATTTCTGGCAAGTCAAGAAGGTATGCGGTTGGAATAGCATGAAAACCCCAAAAAAGAGACGCCAACCAAACCAGGAGACAGCAAGAAGAGCCCAACAGTGCATCAACAATGTTATAGCAAACGACTATGTTGTGGTAAAAAGAAAGAAGCGGGAGGAGGTCATCAAAACCTCCAAAAAGGGGAATGAAATTCACCCCAGGAGAAGCAATGAGGTGTGCCTGCAAGACGCGGAAAGGTTGAGCGGGGTACTGGAGACGAAGAAACAAAGGACAAACAGTAAGGAAAATAAACATGTGAGGCCGCACGTACCTGATGAAACTAACCCGTTCACCCATAACATTAGCAAGACGAGCCGGTTAAAAAGACCATACATACCCAACCACATTAAATGCAGCTAAAGTATACAGCACGACCTCATGACTAAAATTTCTACTAAAAGACAATATATCGCAGCTCTACAAATTCCAACAACATAAACAATATTTCCAAATTCCAACTGAACGACCTTCGGCCTCCACCGCAACGCTGCACATTACTGTATAACAACACAAATTACCTTTTAAATATGGTCATCCGAACTTAACGCAAACACAACTACTTTAAGGGCATCATCTGAGATGAAAGCATGGTACGAGTAAGAACGAATGATAACTCAAAAAAACGTAACTAAAAACATGTCAGAAATTCAAACAAAACAATTTCAGCCAAATAACTATAACAAGTGATACCAAAAGGCTTGTGTCTCAATGTTACCACATATTGCGTGAGAAGCTTCTTAATCAAATAGTTGTGGGTTCTAGTTCTCCTTATGACATGAGAGATAGATGTGTGGTGTAAATGAACCAAATGGTTGTATGAGATAGTTAAAGTTGTCGTAAAAAGAATAAAAGAATAATGGGTGACGACACGACCAAACGCAGAGGCAATTCCTAGAAAAAACGCCAAGAGAGTAAGACCTTGTTGTAGCGACCATATATGGCCCTTTGAGAATGAACAAACGATACTGATGACTTTTGCATAAATAAGTTACACTTTTCTATACTAATTTATGTAAAATTAAGTTGACACTTTTCTCTCATCACGTTAGCATTTATTCCATTTACCTTTATATCCTTAGCAAGACTTAGTATCGGTTTTATCCTATAAATAGTACCCATGTACATAATCAAGGAACACCACTACAAAACCACAATCATAGGCATGGGATTAGAGACTGAAACCAAGACGGTAGTCGTCGGTCACCAGTGTCCTGATGCTATGGAACTATCACCGTCGACGGAGTCCAGCAACCATCATAGTCTCCTCCGTCACTTGAAAGTACTCCTACAAACTCCTCAATTGGTGATCATCTTTGCTTTGGTGGCATTTTTGTGCTTGTTTTTGTATCATTCGTCTTCTTTTGCACCATTCCCGGTCTACTATACGAAACACCACGATAATTCAGTAAGTATTTCGTCTTCATTTAACTTATAGTATTAGAAAAATCATTGTCAAAAAATGTCATATTTAAAATTTTTTTTAAGTGGTTAAAACTTGAATTTGATATAAACTAGAATCGAAAAGTTTACACTTATTATAATACAGAAGGATTATACAACACATGAACCTTCATAATGATAGTCTATAATTTTCATTATAATTCGTTTTACTTGAGAGATACTACTGGTATATTTTAGCTCTAACTTTGTGTTTTTGTATATTATTCTTTGCTAGGAAAATAAGATGGACCTGAAAAGCATACTAAAAAGGGCAGCAACAAGCAACGACAACACGGTTATCATAACTACTCTAAATGATGCTTGGGCTGAACCAAACTCGGTGTTTGACTTGTTTCTTGAGAGTTTTCGAACCGGGAATCAAACACAAAGGCTTCTGAATCACTTGGTTGTTGTTGCTTGGGACCAAAAGGCTTATGCTCGTTGCTTGAAGTTACATCCTCACTGTTATAATCTTAGTACAGATGGCGTGGACTTCTCCGAGGAGGCGTATTATATGGCACCTGATTATTTGAACATGATGTGGAGAAGAACCAATTTTCTACGTAGAGTTGTAGATTTAGGGTATAACTTCCTATTCACGGTACTATTATACTTTCTCTTTTATTTTTCACTCAAAACAAAGCCAGGTTTATAGTTTTTTTTTCAAAAATAAAGAAAAACCTACCATATCTAATATTTTGTTTAAATAAATTGTTCTTGAGTGTTAATCAATTTTTTTTTTTTTGAAAGGCTCTTGAGTGTTAATCAATATATGACATGATACAAAAGATAATACCCGTGCTAGTAGTCCAATAGTCGTGGACATGTAGCATATATAAACGCGGATGTCATATGTTCAAACATGACCAGTGTTCTTTAATCATGGCATTACGCGATTTATATTAGTGAGGACCGTAATATAAGTCAATAAGAGCCGCCAAAGGGCCGGTTACCCTTGTTTTACAGAAGAGACTGGTAGTAGAAGTTTACGATTAGAAATAGAAATGTAATTAACACAAACATTTTCATTTGAGTGTGCATTTAACAAATTCAGATAAATATTTTCATTCGAGTGTGCTTGTGCAACAAATAAATATGGAACATTACCAATACCTTTTTTGTTACTGAGTATATAACTACATATACTACTATATTAACAAATATTTTTTTCAATCAGGATGCAGATATAATGTGGTTTAGGGATCCATTTCCACATTTTCATGAGGATGGTGATTTCCAAATTGCTTGTGATTACTTTAATGGAAACCCTGTTGACCTAAATAACCTACCAAATGGAGGCTTTATCTATGTGAAGTCAAACAAAAAGACAATCCAATTTTACAAATATTGGTGCGATTCAAAGTTAACTTATCTTGGTTTAAATGAACAAGACGTGTTCAATAAGATCAAATACGGTCCTTTCATTCGCGACAATGGGATACAAATGAGGTTCCTTGATACGGTATTTTTTGGAGGATTTTGTCAGCCAAGTAGGGATTTTGACAAAGTGTGCACTATGCATGCAAATTGCTGCGTTGGGTTAGAAAACAAGGTACAAGATCTCGGACTCTTGCTCAAAGATTGGCGAAAATACACCAATTCAATTGTTAATCGGACTTCACTCCATGGTTCTGTTTCTTGGACGGTTCCTCAATCGTGCAGGTACTTTTTATATATTTTTTGGCTAGTTATATCGTTATTTGATTGATTAATTAGTACTTTAGTACATCTAGAATCAAAGAGATCAACCTTGGTGCATGCAATGCATGCAACTATATCTTTTACGAGTACATGCTTAGCATATCTTGTGTCAATCATTTAAGTTTTCTTTTCTTGTTTGTTTTGTTCAGGGGATCTATGCAAAGGCCTCGTGCTCCCAAGAAGAAAAATGATCACAATGGTAAGAGTTGAGGGCGAACGGTTATAGTTGGTTTGACATAACATTCCGATATTTGTAAAGAGTCCAAAACTACATTAATGTTTCATAACACTAGCTAGCCGGCCAATATATAACTTATCGTTTTGTCAACCCGTGTATTATAACACGGTTGTCATAATCGATTTGCATAGTAAAATGATTATTGTAAATGTAGATATATTAATATTGCCATATCATCATGTGCTGTGATCTTAAGGTTATGAAATAGAAACAAGAAAATAGTAGCAGGATAAATCATTTCTCATTTTCTCCGATTAAAGCATTGCTAAATATCGTTGTTTTTTTTTTTTTTTTTTTTTTTTTTTTTTTTTTTCCTCGCAATAGGCTTGAGTGACACATACACTTGAAAGCTTCTACTAGTCTATAAATGTTATATTGAAGATGTATAAGATCATAAACCAACAAAGCAGGTACATGCAAATAGGCCTAAAGTTAATTTGCATGAGATTTCGATGAATATCACCTAACCTAGCTAGAACATGCGTGATATATATTGCTGATGTTGAACTACATTATACACAATTAAAAGCCATCAAGTTTAGACGTTTTTTAGTTTCATTTGTCAACAAATAATTAAGACGTATATGTGAATTATAATGAACATAACGCCTACAAAACACAGAGATATTGCACTTTGTCAATGATAAAAACAAATGGTCTTTAGAGAAGGGTGATATCAAAGGAATAGTATAAAAAAATGTGCTCCATAGTGATACACAATGAACAAACATATATTTCTATGTAGCAAGTTGGTGCATATATGGTTGATGATAACTTTAAAATAAAACAATTTATATACTTTTCTTTCATAGATAAGCTAACGCTTCGCTATCAATTACGTTAGCATTTAGTTGACCATTTACTTTATATATTCTTTAACAAGAATTAGTATTGGTTTCATCCAATAAAATGTGCTAGCTAATTGGCAGTCCACATACACAACAAAGAAACTCCATATTCCAAACCATCAACCACCTTATGGGTTTAGAGGCCGGAGCCAAGATCACGGTCATCGCTTATCAGCGTCGCAACTCTCTATCACCATCATCGCCAACGGGGACCAACAACCACCATAACTCGAAATACCTCCTACAAACTCCTAAATTTGTGATCGTTTTTTCTTTAGTAGCTTTTTCATGCTTGGTTTTGTATCATTCTAGTCTCAGTGTGCAGTTCTATTATAATCCGTTTGCCACGAATCACCATAATAGTTCGGTATGTATTTCACGTTCATATGCAATTTTACATATACGTTAGGCCGGTCTAGTGATAAGTTTAATGGAGCATGAACTACTCGTACTATGTTTTCTTATCTTTGTGACGAATTTAAGTTAAGATCAATGGACTATGAACTACTATTTGCATATTGGATGATCTTTATATTCCAACAAAAATAATTAAAGTAATATTATGTATTTCATAAGCTTATACTAGTAAAATACTTTTAGTCTATTTTGATTTCATTTCATAACTTCAAATATTTTTCATAAGTTCAAACTTTTAGATTGGTGGGAAAATGCCAAAATGGTCAGATGGTTTTCTTTGGTACAAGAATTAATTACTCTCTTCATAAAAGGCTTTAAAATTGGTTTTAAAAGGCTTTTGATACGGTATACTAAATAATAGCTCAAAAAATAAAATGTTTGTTATTAACCAATGAAGATGCTTATATGCTTATTGACATTTAATTTTGTTACTTACATGAATGGTAACGTTTTTCAAACTGTATCGATCATGGGCTCATGGCTAGTTATAAGACTTTATGATATAAAATTGATTGCGCATGGCTATAATAATACAACTGAACATACCAGATAACTTTAGGTAAATTGTAAGGATAACTTCTAGTCTACTTTCTTATACAATTCCAAAGCATTCTTTTCATAGGCTTACTAACTAATGGATACAAGTATAGGGTATACTGGTACTAAGCCTAACTTTTATTTTTCTTACTCGCTGACAACCTATTGAATTTCCATAATTTTATAGTAACAAGTTTTTTATATACCATGTTTTTTTCTACTAACCAAACCACGAACATGTGTTAAGTGTTATGTCAATAAATAATAGTAACCGTGATAGCAATGGGCGAGTTTGTCAAAATTGAGCAATGACAGACTCACACAATTTTCACAATACAAAATCATGTCTCATACAAATTTCCTTCACATATTAACTGTTCAACAAAATTTTATTCAATATTACATGGATAATACCAACTTTGAGCGGCCTACCAAGTGGCGAATAAGTCGGTGCTCCATTAGACGGATCGGGTTTATCAGACCACATACGTCATCACCTTGATATGTTACGGTATATTTGATAAATAAAATGTATGATTCTTGTTCAAATATTCTAAGTACCTTCTAGAAAGATTATGGTTAAGTCATACAGGACCAAATAGTATATTGAAGTTTCCATACTTAATTGGTGCATTCGATTAATTAAAATCTCATTATATTCTACATTGAATTGGATATATGTTTTATCATATGAAAAATGATCAGGAGAGCTAAATATGAGATTAATTTTGTACTTAACATGTGTTGACTTAGCTTATTGCATTGTGAACCAGTGGGCATGTTGTTACTACCTATAAATTATTGACATGTAAATTTAGTCATAAAACTAAGCCTATAATTAAGTCTTCCTATCATTACTTTTATTATATACGCTTTAACCAAGCCAGCTATATTGACCTCACATAGAATGACGATTTCATATTGATTTCTCTCTTAAGTTTTTTTCCCTAAAAAAGGTACAAAAGATACATTTTAGGACCACTTTGATATTTGGAGCTAACCTCTATTACATGTTTTCATTTCGTATTAGTTGAGAAATAATATAGTACTATGTTTTTGTTCTAATTCGGTTTTTGATTATTCTTTTATTAGGAGAACAAGATCGATGAACTAAAAAGCATACTAAAACAGGCCGCGATAAGTAACAATACGATTATAATGACTACTCTAAACGATGCTTGGGCGGAACCAAACTCAATGTTCAATTTGTTTCTTGAGAGCTTTCAAACAGGGAATCAAACACAAAGGTTTCTAAATCACTTAGTTGTTGTAGCATTGGACCAAAAGGCATACACTCGTTGCTTGAAGTTACATAATCATTGTTATTACCTTAGTACAGATGGTGTGGACTTTTCCGAAGAGGCAGATTTTATGGCAGCCGATTATTTGAAAATGATGTGGAGAAGAATCGATTTTCTTCATAATGTACTAGACCTAGGGTACAATTTCGTCTTCACGGTACTAAGTTTTCTTTCATTCGAGTATGCGATTAGAAAAAGTTACACAACAATAATGTTGTTTTTTGTCAACTGAAATAATTCCAGAAGTACAAAAATATTAATTAATCATTATATTTAATTAGGATGCAGATATAATGTGGTTTAGGGATCCATTTCCACACTTCCATGAAGATGGTGATTTCCAAATAGCTTGTGACTACTTTAGAGGCAACCCGATTGACCTAAACAATCTACCAAATGGAGGTTTTACTTATGTAAAGTCAAACAACAAGACAATCCAATTCTACAAATATTGGTATGATTCAAGGTTAACTTATCCTGGTTTACATGACCAAGATGTGTTCAATAAGATCAAGTTCGACCCCTTCATTCATGAAAACGGGCTACAAATCAGGTTCCTTGATACGGCTTACTTTGGTGGATTTTGCGAGCCAAGTAGGGATTTTGACAAAGTGTGCACTATGCATGCAAATTGTTGTGTTGGTTTGGAGAACAAGGTTCATGATCTTGGAATAATGCTCCAAGATTGGCGAAAGTACATGCACTCGTTTGTGAGTCATACAGAACTCCTTGATACTGTTTCTTGGACGGTTCCTCAATCCTGCAGGTATTCTACATTTTCTGGGTCGTTTTACTTGATTGATTAGTACTTTAGTATACATTGGTCATATCAAGATAACAATCGATCAACTCAACAAATAAAGTAGTATGGAATAAAAAAGGTCAACATTGGTGCAATTCTACATTTTAATAATGTCTTAAGCTACAAAGAATATTAGGTTGCTTGTGCAAGAAAAAGTCATCAATAATACATAGCAAGCAAGTCCAATTGCAAAACCTTTTAGTATGGCATTTGAATGTTGAATGTGGACTTGCTTTGGATAGTTCATCACAGGACAAAATTAACAGGTTGTACAATAAATAAATAATTCTAATGCAAGGTTAACAATTTAACAAATTTAATGACAAATTGGTTTGGTTTTTATAAATATGATAATCAGTAGGATTGATGTTCTTCTCATGTTGATATGTTGTGTGAGTGAGTAAATTACCGGGTCTCGTGTTTTACTTAATTGTGAACCCACTATTTTGTTTGTTATCTAATTGGTTTAACAATTAACATGACAAAACATTAGACACAAACTTTAAGGATCTTTAATGTTTTTCCTTTTCAGGGGATCTTTCCAAAGGCCTCGTACTCCCAAGAAGAAAAATGATAACGAATCTAAGAGCTGATCATCTTGTAAACGGAATGATCAAATCGTGTAAACTCACATTTGTATCTTAATTCTTGAAAATGAAAATAGGCAAGTGTATAGTTGGTGGGGCGAAAAATTGTGGTTGGAGTGACATAAACGTTTTTATATCTGTAAAGAATCCGAAACTACATTGTTTTGTATACCACATTCACATAATTGTACAAAGTTGTAAGATATATGTTTTGGTCTGATACTCTGATTATGTGCTATAGAATGTTGCTACACACTCTAGAGTAGTGACCGAACCAGGATTAAAAAGAACCGATTACACAATTTTCTTCAAAGTATAGTATAATGCAAAAATGTATAAAATGAACTATTTCAGTCAAATGATTGAGTTTAATACTTATTAGTGAAGTAAGTAATAGAAATACAATTCTTTTCCGGTGCATTTTTGTAAATTTAGGATATTTTACAAAATTAACAATCAGAATAAGATTACATTGGAGTCTCGTGACACCGTAGGACCCTTAGTTCAGTCCTTGTTCCAGAGTCGGAATGGACTATGAAAAAAAATTTGTAAAGATAGAAAACACAATCGTGGTTTCTCGTAGTAAATAACCAATCTAGTGATAAGTAAAGGCCCGTCACTTAATTTTGGGCTAATAATATCACATAAAAGAACGGGTTTAGTACTTTATTTAACCCAAAATTAAGACCATTCACTGTCTTCTAAGTTCTAACTCAATTTTGAGTTTGAGTAATAACATGTCAACATGATTTCATGTTTGTGCATTTTAAGTAGTGTTACATTTTTTCAAGATTACTTGTCTAACGTTTGAGTTATTTTGGAACTATATTTTGTACTCGTATTTTCTATAAGATTCAAAATTTGAGTTCATAGATTCATACAACGTTTCTGTATATAAATCTTTACTCTTAACAACCAGTTTAGTGATTAAAATATGTAGTAAATGAATTGGCACAGCCAAGTAGCCAACTCATTTAGGGATATTTGGAATAGTTATTAGAAAATGTTTTTCTTGAAACTATTCAAAAGGATTAATATATACAAACATCTACCATGCAACCGACTAATATTTTAACACATGTTGGTATCAAATCAGTTTTTATATAAAAAGACTTTCGGTTGAGCAAAAGTGGAATAGCTATATTATTGCCGCCAGTCGCATAACATTAAATTAACCACTTTCTTTTATAAGAAAAATTACACGCATAAAGTTTCTCCTGAAGAGATACTTTTTCTATAACTATTATTGTAAAACAAGAGTTGAGTGTAATATATACTATAACGGATTAACGGATTAGCGGATTAGGATCCTTATGTTTATTTTGAACATGAAGCGTAATGTTCAAATTGGTGTGAGTAAGTATTTGTTTTTTCGTTAAAAAAAAAGTATTTGTTTTTAAATAAAATAAAATTCTTAAAATGATGGCCCATTTTTTTTCCCTCTCACCAAAACACTCAACATTACCTATCATGTTCAAAACGAATATGAGAAGATCTCTGTCCATACTATAACACCTATTTTTCTAATCAAAACTAAAAAAAATCACTTTTAATAGTTTTTACCAAATAAAATATTTTGCAATTGGTAAATCGTTAAACGATAAAAAATACGTCATTGCGACGAAATATTTTTTATCTTTTAGTAGACGTGCATTTCGATATACTTTCGATTATTTTTTTTACGAGTTTTGTTTTAATGTTAAAATTTGCGTCTGGAAAATTATATGTGATTTGTTATTTTAAAAATCATGTATGATTTCACAAATCACAAATGATTTCATAAATTACGTGTGATATTAAAATAACAAATCACATGTGATTTTTTCATAAATTTCAACAATCAAAAACCAAAAAGTCGAAAACTTCGTTGAAAGTATGTAAAAATGTCCTTTTATAAAAGACAATTTAATTCTCGTGTCATGTGATATGATTCTTTCGTGTAACGATTAACGGTCGTGAAATAATTATTTTTTTTATAAAAAAGGATAATAGCAATTTGTTAATTGGATATTTAGCAAATTTGTACTAGTAAAAAATTGCGATGAAACTCAAAAAGTGAAAAAGAAGAAAGAAAATTCAAGAAAACGAGTAAAAAAGAGGCGCGTATTATAAATAAACAGTTATAGTAGAAAACTGCGTAAAATCTAATCATTTCGTATGACTTTACAAAATTGGTGTGAGTAAGTATTTGTTTTTAAATAAAATAAAAGTCTTAAAATGATGGCCCACTTTTTTTTCCTCTCACCAAAACACTCAACATTACCTATAATGTTCAAAACGAATATGAGAAGATCTCTGTCCATACTATAACACCTATTTTTCTAATCAAAACTAAAAAAATCACTTTTAATAGTTTTTACCAAATAAAATATTTTGCAATTGGTAAATCGTTAAACGATAAAAAATACATCATTGCGACGAAATATTTTTTATCTTTTAGTAGACGGGCACTTCGAGATACTTTTGATGATTTTTTTTTCGAGTTTTATTTCAATGTTAAATTTGCGTCTGAAAAATTATATGCGATTTGTTATTTTAGAAATCATGTGTGATTTCACAAATCACAAATGATTTCATAAATCACTTGTGATATTAAAATAACAAATCACATGTGATTTTTTCATAAATTTCAACAATCAGAAACCAAAAAGTCGAAAAGTTTGTTGAAAGTATGTAAAAATGTCCATTTATAAAAGACAATTTAATTCTCGTGTCATGTGATATGATTCTTTCGTGTAACGATTAACGGTCGTGAAATAATTATTTTTTTTATAAAAAAGGATAATAGCAATTTGTTAATTGGATATTTACTTATTTAGCAAATTTGTACTAGTAAAAAATTGCGATGAAACTCAAAAAGTGAAAAAGAAGAAAGAAAATTCAAGAAAACGAGTAAAAAAGAGGCGCGTATTATAAATAAACAGTTATAGTAGAAAACTGCGTAAAATCAAATCAAATCATTTCGTATCTTTACAAAATTCGGTCACTTTTCATACCTGCCTTTTTCCAATTTCTTTCTTCTAGCTATACCCCATCTGATCACAAACAAAAGTTATTTGATCACTCTCCTTCATCTTTTTCAATACTAACCTCCTTTTTCCAATTTCAGTCAAATAGAAATGGAAGCTTTAAAAAGGCAAGCTAGTAAATTTAGAGAACAAGTAGCCAAACAACAGCAGGTATCATCATAAGTATTGCTAAATAACATAGTTTGGTTTGTTTATATTTTTGTATGTCGGTTTTTGTTATCCTAAAAAATGGGATATTTTGATCAAATGTTTTATAAAAAAAACGTGTGTGTGTTTTTATTATTACTAAGCGAGTACCCATACACAACAACCGACGGAAATTTAAGGTGTGTTTGTTTAAGCTTATGGCTGTGTTTGGGAGAGGCTTCCAGGGGCTTAAACTTTTAAAATAAGCCGGCTTATAAAATAAGTCTTGTTTGTCAAATAATCAGTTTGGATGATATTATGTTAGAGTAAATAAGTAGTTAAAAATAATTGGCTTAATGTGAAAGTGTGGTACTTGCTTATTTAGCTGATAAAAAATCTAAATAAGCAAACAGAAACACCTGCTCAAATTGTTTATCTGATTATACGCGAGTTAAGCTTTTTTGACTAAGCTGTTTGAAGTGGCTTATTCACAACAGCTGTAAAAGGACAAACAATTTTACTAAGCAATCCCAAATGCCCCCTTTGCATAGAACTTGGCACAATATGTCACACCATTATACAAACATACAAACCCATATGTGAATTTGTAAAACGGATGAGGCTTTCCATGTTCAGGTTACCCCCGGAGGGTGAGTCTTCGACTCAGATGTGCGGGTATTCCCGTGACCGTTTGTGACCCTTTCCCTGCCCACCCCCCATATGCGTACCTTACCACTAGGCCATATGTAAAATTTGTGATATGTGGAATGCCACACAATGAAATAGTGTCGTTGTTGGCCTTTTGTGTGTAATGAAATCAGCTTGTTGGTGTTTGTGTACTTAATGAACCTTCAGTTTTATATTCTTTGTTCTGATATGATTCAGTGATTATCGATAGTCAAAGACTTGAAATAATTGACCAACAACTGGCAAATTGGTTTTACTTCCCAGTTTCGCCACTTCGTTTCCTTATATAGGGGCAGTAAGCCGATTAAACATGCTTTCACTTAAGTCACTACCCTGTGTACCAATGTAAATGTTTATAATTCTTACATGTGAGATCTATGGCCAAGATTCCACTTCCCACGCATTTGGATGACACTCACTGACTTATAAATGGCTTTGAAGAATCATCATTAGAGGAGGACATGTGTTGTAAATCATAAAGGATAGGATTTTGATCTTGAGCTCATTTTTAGGTTAACTTAGCTAACAGATGACGGTGACCATCAATAGCAGAGATGGAATGAATACATGTGATAGTTTTTTAAAAGCTTACAGCTCGTTAGTGGGTAGTTTATTGTAGCTAGTGAGATTATAAGATATTGTGTTCTAGAAATGTGTAATTATGTATCCAGTAATAACTTCACACGTGCGTATAATGTGTTATATCTTTATGGGCTGCATGAGAAGCTTCATAAGGTTTAGGCTGCATATAAGATGAGTTAGCAGCGGATGCATCTTGATTTAAATTCACTGTCCTAGTTGTACCTATAACTATACGAGCCATTAATGTCTCCTTTAAGTATATCTCAACCAACATAAGAGTTTTTTTGTAACAGAAGACTTCATTTTTGGTGGGACTATCAATCTGTATTCTGTGGTGTTGTTTGTATGTCAATAAAATTCGTGAAGGAAATAAAGCTCTTAATGTATGCGGGACCATTTATTTTGTCAGGCTGTATTGAGTCGACTCAGTAAAGATGCAGAAATATTTGATAATGAGGAACTCCAGTGTCACCAAAAACTTCAAGATCTCTATAGGTCTACTAGGGAAACTAAGGTATATATGCTTAATATTTCTTTCCGAACTTTTGTAATTGTTTGTTTCTTATGTCCAGCTATCGAGAATCAATGGTTTCTGATGTTAGTTAATACTCTACATTCTTTGTTTTAGCATTTTCAAAAGGACATTGTTCGTGGCGTTGAAGGTTTTGTTTCAATCGGCCAAAAAGAAAAGCAAATAGGTGCGTGTTTGGTTATTTTTCTGTTTTATGCCCATCTCTTATGGCAAAATGCCCATTAATACCATCATGTCGTCGATTTCTTATTAATGTTTGACATTTTTATACGTTTTGTTAAAATGGAAGATGAATAGTTTGCCTTTATATATGTAGCAAAAAGGTTGGCTGAAGACTGTTGCAGATATGGGACTGAGAATGTAAATGCTGATTTCCCCCTTACAAGAGTCGCTGTGGAACTTGGCACTTCTTATACTTCTATCGAAGACAAGATGGAAACTATGCTTGAGATATTTAACAATCAGGTAGCTTCACCTTTACTCATCAAGGATCACTGTGATGTCGCTTTGACCTTCATAAAAGTAAAAAAAATATTGGTTGCATGTGTATAATGAGCTATTTCCTCAGGTTTCTTATATTTATTCTTATTCCAAATGTATTATTAACCTCATTATCTGGTAGGTATCTGAGCCACTAAGAGCATCAATAAGATGTGCACCTTTGGAAGATGCTCGCCACTTGGCACGCAGTTGTGACAGACTCCGCCAAGAAGTTGAGACACAGGTATGCTTTAGTTTGATATGGGGAAATACTTGTTGTCATGTATATTATTTTATTAGATTAATGAGATTGATATTTTTGGTCAGGCAGTGGAAGTATTAAGACGTCAAACAAAGGTCAGAGATCCTACACCAGAGAGTGCCTTGAAACTTCGAAACATGGAAACCAGGTTGAGTGACCTTAGAACTTCCATGGTGGCGCTTCAAAAAGAAGCGATATCTGCTATGTTGTCTGTGGAGGAACAACAGCAACAAGTAACCTTGCAAAAGCTTATTTTAATGGTAATGTTAATTAGACCATGGATGGTTCAGTAGTGTTTGGTATATAGAAAAATCGATGTCTTCTGTCACTAAGACCAGAGGTGCAGAACCTATGGGTTGATTCGGATTATTATTTATTTGTAATGGCTCATACAGGTAACTGTAAGAAAATTAGCTAAAAAATGAAGAGAGATGGTTAACTGTGTCATATGGTTACAAGTCACTTCTAGATCATTTATGTAAATAAACTGGATCATTATTTAGATAATATGTTCTTTTGTTATCATATTTGATACCTAAATTTATTAAAGTTTAATTTATGGACAGAAAGTGTTTTTGGTCAACACAATCTGATCCTTTTAGCACTTGTACCGAGAATGACTCATTTTGACCTTTTATGGACAAAAATTGTTTTTGGTCAACACAATTGTATCTGTTTAGCACTTATTTTGATGTTTGAAGATGTTCTTTTAGTACTTGTATTGTATTGGATGACCATATAATGCATATATTTTCCACCGCCTTATTTATTGTTACCGAGAAATTGTTTAACTTCATAGGTGGATGCTGAAAGGTCTTATCACCGTCAAGTTGTGGCTATCCTAGAGGAGCTACATACAGAGGTTGGTCATTAACAATAATTTTCTTGTTGGTAGATGATTTTTATATATTTCAGCTTTTATGTTTTGAAGGATTTTTATTATCATCATTTCCTGGTCGTAGATGATTTTGGAGATGCAATTACAACAATCATCTCAATCTGCTTCTGAGAAAGATAATCTTGTTCCATCTGGCGATGCCACTCAAAGTGAACATGACAATCATCAGACTGAAAGTCAAGAAGATGACTATTTTATTGGAAAGGTAAACATGATATGACTCCATTAAGCTCTTAGTTCTAACGAGAAAATTTAGTTCGGTCATTCTAATTCTAGTTATTTTCTCTTATTAGGTCATTCATCCATTTGATGCTCAAGCAGATGGTGAGCTGAGCCTAATCGTTGATGATTATGTTATAGTTCGCAAGGTATCGCTCTACCTATAAATTTAGTAATGCAAAATGGGCGGGTCAGGCAACAAGCTAAAATGGGTATTTTAGCACGGGTCAAAATGGGTCAGTCGGGTGTATGCGTAAACACTTATTTATCCATCTTTATTATTGTGTTATCTATGCTTACAAAAGCTATACTGTTACAGTTTACCCCAACTTGTTGAATAAAGCGAATTAGGATGTTGTGGACACTGACAAAAACACTTTCAGACGACTTTTTGCCCATTCAACCTGCTTCTCTAGTTAATTATTGTTATTTTACCCGTTAGACATAAAAGATAAATCCAAATTGACCCCTTAGATGTATCATGTATGTCAGACTATTTAATCTACCCTTATGCATACAAATGTTAAATGATCAGTTTGGACTGGTCCTTTATAGGTGTCTCCTAATGGATGGTCTGAAGGCGAATGTAACAGAAAGAGAGGGTGGTTTCCATCGGCTTATTTAGAAAGGCAAGATATTCAAAAATCCACCTAAGTATAGCATATCTGCAATTCATTTTGTCTCTCTTATGGTCTTATGGAAGTGTATATTAGTAATAGCCAATGTATTAATTGTATATAACTGCAAGGATTAGCACTTTGCTGCTTGTATATTGGAGTGATGAACATGGTCTTGTACAGGCTTGTGACTTTTTTTACCCTGTTTTGTTATATGGTATAATCATATAAGTTATGAGTTTACAAGTGTATTAAACTTTTGGAAGGCTGATAAGCATAATTTATAGTGCCCGTGAGTTGATAGCTTATTCAAACTAGTTTTATGCTTAAGCAGATGTGTTCTAAAAATGTACTCATTTAGCTTATTTAAACTAATTTACTCATTTAAGCAAATAGCCATAAGGTGTCTGCAGGTAGCTTGCTTGCTTTACTTTTTATTTTTTATTTTATTTATTTATTTATTTATTTTTCAATGAAATAAGTTAGTTATAATCATTAGTCACAAATATATTTTTTTTAATAAAATATTTACGGTATAAGCATTAGGTTTGAGATAGTGACGGACACCTTAAATATTATTTGTCATTTTAATTAAGATCATTTGGCTAAAAGGCGAACTACAACATGTAAATTTGTAAGATTTATATTTGTAAAAACAAAATCGGTTTAAATATTAACAAGATTGGCGACGGTCGCCGCGTTGCCGGCGTGCCTGTTTATCCGGCTAAATGTTTTTCCAGCGATTGCACAGCTATTAATTTGCTAAATTTATAATTTAGTCGTAATTCGTTGCACCTATTCTTTTTGTGATATTTTCCTTATACCTATTTTGCATTATAACTTATACAATTAATTTTTTTATTTTCTTTTAGTGGATTTTTTAAAGAGTTGTAAAGATCAATTATTTTGTAGCAGATAATTTTCCAGCGATTCTTTGTAACGGTAAATTATCCGTTTGCGATTATTTAGTGTATTTTTTTTCGGATAATGCCTTTTACTTTTTCATCATCGTACTGTTATTTTATGTTTAAATTGTTTGATCAGATAAATTTTTAACGTTTTTGTATTATTGTTTTTTTATTTGTATTTATGTTTTCTTTAGGGTATGTATGTATATTACTTGTAACGACAAATAATTTTGTAACAAATTTGCGATTATTTAGTGTAATTTTTTTCGGATAATGTTTTTTATTTTTCAATGATCGTACCGTTATTTTATGTTTAAATTGTCTTATTAGAGAAATTTTTAACGTTTTTGTATTATTGTTGTTTAAATTGTCGTACCGGTATGTATGTATATTACTTGTAACGACAAATAATTTTGTAGCAGATTTGCGATTATTTAGTGTAATTTTTTTCGGATAACGTTTTTTATTTTTCAATGATCGCACCGTTATTTTATGTTTAAATTGTCTTATTAGATATTTTTTTTCGTTTTTGTATTATTGTTGTTTTATTTGTATTTATGTTTTGTTTAGGGTATATATGTATATTACTTTTATATAACCTTTTTATATAACTTTTTAAAAATGTTTTTTTTTTTTTGGGGGGGGTGTTTGGTTTTCCCTTACTCGATATTAAAAGGGGATCTGCTTCTTCTTTCATTTCCACATTTCCATCTAAACCCTAAACACAAATCTTTATTATTAGCTTCTACTTTTATAATTCTTTGTTTGTACCATGGCTGCACCACCAACAACTTCAGCATATGCCCTTGCTCGTACCCCTAATTTCCAAAATCTGACGTTTGCTGCTGATTCCAATGAGGTGTACGATTGCTTGAACGCGGCGTTCACACAGGACTATATCCAGAATGATCAGCTTTTGATGGTGCTTGGTCAGCAAAGGGATGAGTTGGCTGCGAAGGTTAGGTGGTTGGAGAATCATGTTCAAGAAGCTGAGCGTTTTATACTATTTCATGATGACGGTGAGATTGGTTTGGAACGTTTGAAGGTTACTTTGAAGAAGGAGAGGAAGGTACTGGCTCGTTTGATCGATACCATGGATGCAGCTCGCAAGGGAAGGGAAGAGAAAAAGATTAATCTTTTCTGGTTCGAGTGATTGCAATAGCTCATCTTGGGTGGTAATCTTTTGGGTCTTTTGGTATATGTATGGGGCTGTTTCTGTTCTGGGTATTTAGTTGTTTTTATTGCGAAATATGATGCAAGCCTTTAGGCTTTTTGGGTATGCTTGTTAGGCGTTGTATGTAATGGCATCATCTTTTAAAGTATGAATGATAAGAACATCTTTTAGTATTTATATAAGCTGTGTTGTTTAGTATTTATAATGACTGTGTTGTTTATTTATCATTCAAAGGCATTCAGTCGAACGAATGGACGAAATTGCATTAGCTTTTGCGTATGATATTGGCCAATGAATTAACTTTGAAACGAATCGAAAAACTATGTGACACAAACAAATGCTATGTCAAAAAAATGTTTCAGTTATTTAGGTCCAACAATTTAATCCAAAGATTATGCGCCCGTGCTAAACTGCTAGCAATGTATCACTACAAACAGAATGGCATCGGTACAATGTAATGAAATACAATGTGATGTGCAATATCTGTTAATGCAAAGTAATTGTTTTGTTGTATCGTAGATTTTAGTTAGGTAGAAATTCTCAAATGTTTTTGGGTAGTAGAAATTCTGCTCAGATGTGATAGGTGTTATGCAATGCTGGCAGCGATAAGTGGTCTAGGCTATGATTCGTTTGTATTATATGCCTGGTCTATAATGTATGAAAAGTATGAATAAAACTATCGCTTCATAATATGTTAATGCTTCGGTTCTTAACCATTTCCTTTGATTCTATGCAAGGATATTTTGTTTTTGTTACGTAATCTAACATAAGTGACGTTGCCATATAACTGCCAATAGGTTCGATATTTGTTTACATATAACATAGGTTTTGAGATACATCAAAGGAAATTACATCTAAGTAGCAAAAGTCGTTACCAACTGTTTTTAAAGTACACTTAGCAGTGCATAGATTGTTATAATATTATACATAATTCGGTGCAACACTCTTGTCACGTTTGCACCATGCAGCTTTAAGATGATCACTCTGTCTTCTTTGATTTCTTCTGAGATGTTGTTTCTTGTGCATCCTTGCCTTCTGTAAATAGGGTTTTTCTGACAGATCTTTTTGGCCTTTCATTTTCAGCTTTGGATGTTTGAGACGTAGGAGTTTGCTCTGGTGGCGGCGCGCCATCAGCTTGCTTTAGCTCAAAGGTGTCAGGCGTTCCAGCTTTTGCAATGCTAGTGCTTCCTGGTGTATTGATTACAGGCGGTGCACTATTTTCAGATTTGGGAGTTGACGGTTCATGCACAGGTATTTCCGCTGCTACATTTTTGATATCTACATTGGTTGATGCCATAGTGATTTGACTTGAAGAACTTGCAGCACTTTCAGGCAATGATGACACAGCTGATATCATCAATGGCACGTCATCCCAGCAGGTATCAAGAATGAATACTTGTTTATCTTTTGTACTTTCTGGGTCATAATGCAGCTGAAAAATTTTGCGCTTTCCTTGCAGAGACAGCAATTCTGGAGGATAATCATACGGGTCCGGGTTAGGTATGTTTTGCAACAATTCTTTGCAATCTTTTATCATTGAGTTTGCTTCGTTACTGAAGCATGTCATTACTCCGGTGCCAGTGCTGTCAGATAGTACAACTCTAAAGCAATAACTGTTTAGATATTCAAAAAGTTGTTTGTTAGTAATTATAAATCCGACACGTAAAAGTGCATTGCTTATTATTCATTACCTGTAGATCGAGTCTTTGTCAGTTGTCGGTTGCTTACAGTGAACATGCGGATAGCGCTCTGAGATTTTTGAACCGCAGTCAAAGCATTTCTTGAAAAACCATGCCCTAGGTGTAACGAACCCAGTAATTGTAGCAACAACAGTGAACCGGACTTTCTGTAATTTAAATATAAGAGCATGCATTATTTTTTTATTTGGCGGAACTCATGTTAAAATTATTTCTTACCCTTTGATTTTCTGGATTTTCTGCAGCCAAATCCGCCAAAGTAACGCGGTTCCTTTCCTTTTCGTCTTCTGGATTTGTGCATTTTTGGTGCTGGATATTGAGTATTGTCGGTGGGTCAATGAATTCTGCATACCTGTATAATCAAACAATGTAAGTTTAAGTTCTTTTAAAAGATAAAAGAGTTTGTTAGTTATTAGGCTTACACATCGCGAATCTCTTTTACTTCTGGTATGTTAGGGTTAAAGTAATATGACGTTGCATTGGTGCTTGACAGTTGAGGGCCTGTATTAATTTATGCATGTTAATTTAAAAAAAAAAAAAAAAAAAAAAAAAAAAAAAAAAATTGAACTTGAATGTTAAGCATAAACCTGAAAGTCATAATCATAAAAATCAAACCTAAACGGTAAGTGTAAACTTAAAAGGAGAGTGATAAATATTAATCAATAAGGTGACCTCCATAGTCTTTCACTAAGCATGAGCTGACTGCTATGATCACTGGTTTCTCTGCTTGCTCATATTCTGTTTTCCTAAAATTATGAGCATCTTGGTTCCATAAAGTAAACCGTACTGTACGACCACTGTTAGAGTAAGGAAAAATGTGTGAGAATGAGGATGAGGTTACCTTTTAAAGGTAAGTTTTAAAGACTTACTCTAAGTTTTGAATACCAATGTCTCTCCAAACTGTTGAACCTTGTGCTCCTTTGGTTGAACGCTGCACCTCAGTCACATATTGCACGGCTCCAATATAATCTGCAATTAGTAATAGCAATTTAAAAATATATTGTTACTAAGTATTTGTATAGCTATGTGCTTCAAGTACCTGTTAACAACCCTTCTTTGACATCTACTTTCGAATACAGGTCCCGAAAGTAGCTGAAGTTAAAATAATGGTTTGGGAAGCCTGTGTCTGGTATGTCTTTGATATCTGTATATGTTCCAAAGACCAATGAAAGCGAATGAGGAACAGTTTGCATCCATGTTTTTGCAGGTTGAAAACCAAAGCCGGTGATCTTGTAAGTTTTGTTCATCTGAAGGAGTGCATCAAATTTAGGCTTTTCACGTAAGTTCACAATTGCTTGTATAGCTCCTCCCTGTAAATTAAAAATTTATTAGTTAAGGTTATATGGATTGTTCTACCTATTGTAGACAACATGAGACTTTTGAACTGCGTAGGTAAGTCATAGAATAGTGATTTGCACCTGTTGATCAATTAACATGCAACAAAACACGACTGGCTTTCCTTGCTTATTTGTTGGCACCCATTTTCGGTAGACTTTGACATATACAGGCTTTCCAATATCTGTTTCTTTTAGGTTATTAAGGCCAATGTCATCTGAAACAGACACGATTGCCTTTCCTGTAGACTGGTCTGATGGTACAGTGATTGAACTATCGTCCATTTTCCTACATGTTAAGAAACAAAATGTTATTCTAAATACATATACATATAAGCAAAGAATTAGATAAATGCATACACACAAATGCACACTCAAATGCTGTATGGCAGTCAAACAACCACATAACAGATGCACATAGCAGTAGAAAATGTGCCTAATAATGTAACCCTTACAAAGAAAGGTATTCGGTAATGAACCTGTGCAAGTGTCACGGTGTTTAAAAAATCTTTGTAAACAACATTTTTTGTCGTATTCTTATCGTTGTCTGGGCATTGTTTGATCAGCATTTTCAAACCTTGTGGAGATGTTGCTTTTGACAATGCAACATACAATTGGCCATGGGCAAAAACAGGCTCGGGTAGGTAAACGCCTATTTTATTCAATGACTGCCCTTGGCTTTTGTTAATTGTCATTGCATAACAAACTTTGACCGGGAACTGTTTTCTTTTAAACACAAATGGTAACTGGTCTTCTTTATTGATAAGGATAATACGTGGTAGGTAGACCTTTTCACCCATCCTAGTACCGGTTACAATCTTAGCCTGAATAAGTCTTGTATACACCTGAGTCACAATCATTCGTGTACCATTGCATAATCCACCGCCTAGGTGTAAGTTCCTTAGTAACATTATCGGTGCACCTACTTTGAGTGTGAGTTCATGTGGTGGCATTCCTGAAAAAGAAAGCGTGTTTAGGTATTCTTGAGGATATAACAGTTCTGTCGCTCCCCCATCATTTGATTTTGGTATAGCTTCATCAACACTTGTAAAAGTATACGTCTCGCCATGTAACATGTCAAGAATAGCAGAGTTGATGGTGTCTGCAGTTTCATTTCTCGGGCACACAATTGCTTTTCCTTGTAACGATGCTGCATCTGGTGCTTGCAACGTTTGCTCGTCGTATATAAACTCTATCAGCTCTTGGACAGCTGTTTCGCTTTCGGGAATGCAGTACCTATCTGGTATTTGCACCCACTTCGAGTTCTCTGGATCAGCTTCATCTGTTTGGCCAACGACACCGTTCCCAACTTGCAGTAACCATTCAGAGAACGTCGCAATCTCTTCGGCTTGGTCACGCGAAAGACCTAGTTGTTGCAGTCGCATATTTTGTGTCAGTTTCATGATTCTGAAATATGGCCATAAGTATGACTGTGTTATGCAAGAAGAAATAACTTGATTGTTTGTAGCTTTCTTCTTTACAGGCAATGTTTGCCTAAAATCACCGCCTAAAATGACTGATTTCCCTCCAAATATATGTGTCGGCCTATCCATTATATCTCTTAATGTACGGTCCAGTGCTTCAAAACACTTGCGATCATTCATTGGAGCTTCGTCCCATATGATTAGATCGGTTTGTGCAAGTAACTCTGCGACCTGTGTCTTTTTTTTAATACTGCACATTGATTCGTCTGATAAATCTAGCGGTATCTTGAATCTTGAATGAGCTGTTTGCCCTGATGGGAGTAATAAGGCAGCAATACCGGAAGAAGCGACTGCCAAGACGATCTTCCCTTCTGATCTAAGTGTAGAAATTATGGTCCGCCAAACGAAAGTCTTGCCTGTACCTCCGTGACCATACACGAAAATGAGCTTCTGCTGATGGCCATTGACTGCGCCTGTCACTTGTTCAAAGATTAGTCGTTGGTCAGCATTCAGATGACTAACTAATCTGTCACTTTCACTTTTCAACAATTCACGATTATAGGACCTTTCTTCCATGAGTGCCCTGTTATTCAAGATCTGCAGCAACTGAGGTGGAGGAAGATTAAATCCAAAATCTCTGACCGATTTTCCATAGGAAGAAAGTATTGCTTGCAGCTCGTACATAAGACCATCGTGTAAGTCTTCTGGACTAACATGAAGATCTTGTATATGTAAGACTTCTGAAAGTATTCGGGGGATGTCTTCTGACATGGCTTGCGCATGTGACTGTAACAGTGCGATTGGGTTGGAAACCTCGCAAAAGATAAGGAGCTGACAGAAAAGGTTTCTCATGTAAGCTGGGGTAGCTGAGAAAGAAGCTTCTTGTAAAGCGATGTTCCATTCCTGATCACCACCCAATAGGCCCATGGCTTCACATGCGCCTCTATTTGTAGGATATACAACCTCATCGACTGTACGGATATGTTGGAACGATGTAGAACCTTTTTGATGGCAGAGTAACAACCTTAAGTAGAATGCATCTCCAGAGTTAGGATGCACATATGTTAAACGGCCAATAGAAACTCGGCCTGCACGTTGCCTTCGTTGCCAGTATTTTCCGTCCTTGTGCCATACAAATTCTTTTGGGAAATCTAAGTATGTTAGATGTCGGCCGTCTGTATAGTAAAGGTTGTACCTAAACCATTCAGTCAGCGTTGTTCTTTTGTTGTGTTCACTGTTCACCACCGCTTCCAACCGTTGTTGCCTTCTAAAATTTACCCGTTGCATATTTTCAAGGTGAACTGCAAGTATCTGAACCGGCGGATCCCTGCTATGTATGTTGAACCCTAAAATTCGCCAGCACGCTTCATGCGGCCCAATAAACCTAGCATCCTGGAAATTTTTTATTTCATCAATGTGCAACGGACGGTGGCTTGTACTTGGTGTTGCACTCCCAAGCGTTCTTGTAATATGAGTCACTATTCGGTCAGTGCCTTTTGCAATATACTTAAATAGGTATTTTATAAGCATTGACCACTCACAATACTCAACGTTAATGTGTGCGTAGAAACGCATGCACAGAGAACGGTTATGTGGAACAACACACCCGTTATCAAGGCTGACATTTTGCCTGATCGTTGTTATGCCTAAATCTCTTCTACGGTAATGCACGTATCCCTTCTCATCAATAAACGTCTGTGCACAAAAAGGTTTAGGAAATTTCTTAGTACACACAGCACTGTTTCTCATACACGGTGCCGCTGTATTCACCGCCCCACACGGACCGTGCATCATAAACTCTGAAATGACTCTGCAGCCTTCAGGGTCAACCGATGGGTCTGGAAGTTCTGCAGAAACATACGTATCTACATCTGTGTGTGCTCGCACACGGTCACTTTCTTTGATCCATAAGAGCAAATGACAATGAGGAAGGCCTCTTTTCTGGAACTCAATCGTGTATAAAACTGCAATAAGATGGCAATTATTAGATATCTTGCAAATGTATTAGTCTAACATACATTAGGCAAATGTAGATTTTAAGTGGCACCTGCTTCGACACGACCAAAAGGCTTTGAATCTCGTAAAAAAGTAACCAAATCACGTATTTTTCTTTCAAACACACGGTCTACTACATCAGGCCTGTCAGCGGCTACAACATGCGGGAACTGCTCCATATACTCTTGGATCTCTGGCCAGTTAACATTACATGTAAACGTAATAAAGAATGATGGGTTCCCATGCACACGGCATATGGCTAAAGCATCCAAATAGTGGCTATACATATAGCGGGGGCCTCCTGTAAAAGACGAAGGCAGGATTGTTCTCGAACCGGCATCCGAACCGTCTTGGTCACCGCGCGAGATGGCATCATGCAGACCTGCCATATAATCATTACGAATATCGTCCTGATGCTCCCTGACAAAGTCAATCCGAGATTGCTCGATGCTACAGTAAGCTGTGACGACGTACTGCTGGAAAAGCCTGCCACTCCTTGGAAGCAACCGATAATCATTGAGGCGGTCGTGTAGCTCGTACGCATAGTACATTTTCATTGACATCTTCTTTGGAGGGTCAAGAGATGCACTCCTGCTCAGTAACACGCGTCCCAAATGGTACCCGTCTTCACCGAAGAAAAAAATTAACGGAAACTGCATTGACATATAAGATGCGTTTAACTTGCTAACTGATTTTAGCTGTCGATCGTGTTGTTCCACGACGACATCAAATTCAGTCTCCACGTCTGGCCCACCTTCAAAAACAATTACACCGATGGAATCGCCTGCGGGCAACTCATGCTGCCTTGACCCGACAACACCAAACAAACGGATCTTAAATTCTGGAACATCAGCCTCTTCAATTTTATCTCTAGCAGTCCTGAACAACTGTACCAACTCATTATGCTCGTCTAACAATTCAATCAAATTCTCTACAATGTCTGCGCGTAGCACTTGGCCAGCTCTCTGAAAGAAGTCCATACGATTTGCAACTTCATTTTGTGTGTCATAGATATATAGCTGCAAGAATTGCGGTCGTGTATTAGGTTCTGGTAACAGAGAACCTATCCGATGGTAAAGCTGGCCGGATATTTTAAAAACATAAGGACCAGCACCCATATTTATAGAATTGTCTATCTCTGCACCGAGTGATGTCATTGCAAACATTTGATTGTAAGAACGAATATTCTCTTGGAAATGCCGATTTGTAAAAAGATCTTTTATATACTGCGGGTATTCGTTCTGACTATCCAACTTAACCTTGCCGTTATTGCAACACTTATGGTACTCGACACGGTTCCTCTGAGGTAAAGCAGTCCTCTCATCATACCAAAACATTGCACTGCAATGACGGCAAACCTGGTCACATCTTCCCATACGTACATATGTATCGGGAGGGCCTGCATTATACGTAGGAACTCCACTTTTAGCATCACTCTTGTAAATGGCACAACAGGTAACCATATTTTGCATGTGAAACAGGCATACATAAATGGCAACATACCTTGCCTAGGCCTCCTATTTCTGGCACGCATATTAGGCGGAACTCGGGGTGCATCTGATGAAGAGCCAAAGGTAACTGCAACAGGTAAAAAGTAAAAGTTTTAGCATAACATTTTCTTTGTTAGATTCCTCTACATCTAATTCTTTGTTTCAAACCAAACAGACCTTGAGAGCGCCTGCGACGATTATTCCTTCCTAAGTTACCTCTCACTGTACCAGAGGTCTGTGAGAGCTCATTAGCAGGCGGAACTCGGGGTGCATCTGATGAAGATCCAAAGGCAACTACAAAAGGTAAAAAGTAAAGGTTTGACCATAAGATTTTCGTTATTAGATTCCTCTACATCTAATTATTTGTTCCAAACCAAACAGACCTTGAGCACGGCCACTACGACTATTCCTTTCCAAGCTGCCTCTGACTGTGTCAGAGCTTTGAAAGGTTTCATTAGATGAAGGGCCAACACCACAGAGTGTAAAAGCATTCGGAACATGGTCAGGTACAACTCCGGCCTCACCACCATCTATAAAAGAAATATCTTCACCACCTGTAATAAAGACATATAATATGTTATTATCACAGATACCAGCATTTGTAAGAGCCAAGGAAACATCCAATGAAAGGGAAATTACAATGGAATTCTGTGTCATCAATGGGTGAAAGTGCTGTTGAGCTTGCTCCCCCAGAACCAAAGGCATCTTCACTACAAAGGCCTGTTACCTTCTCTTTTCCTTTATTCACATAACTTGCAGAACTGGATAAGTTAGCAAGCTCGCTAGGCTGACTCCCTTGCACATTGCATTCATCTAAAAGAAAATGCAAGCAAGTTTTTTTAAAAAAAGCGCAACTTTTAAAAGGCAAACACCCGAATGTAGGCATTGCAACATAAGTAACAGGAAATCTACCTGTTATTTCTTGCACTGAACCATTCCATACATGAGCAGCATGTGAACCACTCTCAGAAGGCCGATCCGCAAACATGGGAGTTGCACAACCACAATCACTACTTACATCAAAGGTACCATATCCTACATCACTCTCTCTCATTAACTCTTCTCTGTGACATTCCACTCCCTCACCAAAAGTACTAACTTCTATAGATTCTAAAGTAGGCACAGAAGTAACCCTACGAATAGCCTTTTTTTTAGTCCTCATACTCTACAAATTTTATGGCAGTGGAAACTTCACAGACTCAACCATCTTTTTAACTTGACAATATATAAGGCAAAAGAAAAAATCAAAGTATTAGGTATGTATCATGGATGACCATATTCAGTAGCATCATACACACAGGTAGCATTCACAAACTCAAGCAGTTTTTTTTTTAACAGTAATGCATGCATGCAAAATCAAGGGAAAAAAACATAACAAAACACAGCCTACTCATGCACGGATGGAAAAACAACCACAAAAACCTTTTGTAAATGCTTCTACCTTGTTTGCAAATGCAGCTTCTGGGTATGATCTTTGTTCCTTAAAATTTTTTTTACCAGTTTTTAATAGTAAAATTAAAAACTTGGGTTGAGTATGATTATGTTTGTTGCAGGTTAGAAGGTTCTAAGAATGGGCAGCCATACATACCACACGTGCAAGTTGATTTAGTACATGTCCTTTCCATGAAATCCTCCTCAATTTCAAAGATTTGGTGAAAAAATATATGGATAAGCACTTAGATGATGGACACGTTTCATAACTGCCCAATTATGTATCTAGGAATGTATTTTGTATTTTTATATTTAAGAGTATTTTTGTATTCAAGAGTGTATCTTGTATTTGGAACCGTATATTGCATGTATAAAACAAACTGGGCCACAAACAGGCCACAACTGGAAGGCCGAAAATAAGCATGAACTGGGCCACCTGCTTGGGCCTTTTTTTTGGCGGGAAAACACATAGCAAAACGGCGTCGTTTGCTACTAGGTTTAATATAAACCTTAATTTTACATGCACGTCAACTCGTCAAGTGGTTGCATGTTTAAAACCCGGCCACAATGCCTAGAGTGATTTTTATTTCATTTTGGATCTTTTAGCATGATATGTAATGACATTATAGTTTAAGATAGAACAAGTATTCACGCTGAAAACCAAATAAATCTAAAGAAGGTGATAGTTCGATTATTTAAACGAGATTGGATATTTACAGGGCGACTCTAAAAATAAACCTTATACTCAAAGTTGAACCAGTTGTATCCTAATATAAATTTCTCAATTTGTTGACACACTCTATAACTAAACTAGTTACATTATGGAGTTACAACAATATAAAAGCATTTAAAAATAACATGCAAAATTATAAACATTTTTGTAGGTTAAACACATCCAATACATCCTCCGTTTTAAAATTATTGTTCTCATTTTTATTTGAGATGTCTCAAAATAATAGTCATCTTCTTATGTAAACTAATCAAATAGTTTAGTGGGTGAGAATGACATTTTGATTAGTTGAAAATTGTAATGGTTTTACTTTTTAAAACAACATATTTTTTTATCCGAAGGCAACAATTTTAAGACGCAAGTTATATATTTCACTTGAACATCAAATAAATATACATTCTAAACCCTATTAAAAAGCAATTTTTTTACTGTCGGAAAAATGAAGTGAACAATTATACTAGGAGGGAACAGTTCAATCGAGACTTTAAATTCTCTAAAAACTCAATGAACCAATCTTTGCAATTTTTTACTTTTTATAATCAAGAATAAAAAAGCTTACTTTCATCCCTTACTTTAAAAATTAAATATATCATAAATCGTTAATCGTTATACGAAAAGAATCATACTATCACGACGAGAATTAAATCATCTTTCTACAAAAATACACTTTATATACTTGCGACAAACATTGTTTGTTTACTTTTTTGTGAATGTTGAAATTTAGGTCTGAAAAAATCACATATAATTTGTAAAATCACACGTGATTCATAAGAGCAAACGGTGTGGTGGTAGTAAAGCCCGCCGAATCCGACGTGGCAACCCTTTCGGCGCCGCCAAACGCTTGCCGTGACACCAGAGATGCTTGGTAAGCCAACTTCACCGAAAAATCGCCAATGAAGATGGCAATTTTTTTTTTTTCTGCTTTTTATTTATTTATTTATATTATTATTTTTAATTGTTTTTGTGCGTGAGTGTTGTATATCAATCAGGTATAGATGTATAGTGGGGCCTAAATGGCATGTTGTGAGTGAATATGTGTTTTCGGGATGTGAGTGTTAAAAGTAAAATGATGATGTAGTAGCGAGTGGGGCCAAATGGTATGCTATCATACCTTTTACTCTAACATAACAATCACATGTGATTTTTTTCAGATGCAAATCTATCTATTCACTAAATCAAGAAAATTAAAGAGTACGTGTCATAATTATAGACAAAACATATAGATTTTTATTGACGTGGCTGCTTCCCCGTTAATTTCTCACCATTTACCTACCACAGCTTCATTCGAAATAACCCACATTCTTAGATTGTAACTGTTTTCACATGTATTTTCAAACACTCTCAAACCCCAAACTGCTTTTAACAAAAGCTTAATTAGTTGATAATCAACTTCTGATTTAGGATAAACCATAATAGGATTACCGTTAGTGCTTTTTAAGAGTGTATTGTTGAAACAAGTGATTAAAGATTCGTTTGGTAAGTTTTAAGGTTTTAGTTTTTCACTTTTTGTTTTGTTAATTGTCATATCCTTTATGATTCTATCATCTATATGTTAATATACTTATTAGAACATCTTTGGATTCTTATAAAACAAACAGAATACGTTTGTGGCTGATGTCTATGTTTCCAAAACAAAAAGTTCATTATAATTTGTCTGTTCCAGCAAAGTTTTATAATTTACACATATCAAGTGTTTGATGAAATGTCTAATTGAAAGAAAAATAAAAAGTGTGGAATTTCTGAAATTAGTGATTTAGTTTCTGAATTTTCTTTGTTAACAATATGTTCACAATGTTTCTTCTTTGGATGGTCGTCAATATGGCTTTTATTGTACAAGGATAAATGAGATCATTATTAGAGTATCTTTTTATCCGTAACTAAAAGAACATGAATGAGTACCTATTTAACTCGTGGCAGCTTCATCATAATGCTATTAAGCTATGTACAAGTATCTCTAACCAAATTAGCAACATTAGTTTTTGCTAACATTATCTAACTTTGAGTTAGAACGTACTGAATTAGTTTATCCATGGCATCGGCTAACATTTCTACTTAAATGAGGTACATTATTATTTTATATGAACTTTTATTTCGGGCAATTGAGTTTACATACTTGTGAATTGGTTAGGCCAACCAAATTGGCATTCGCATGTCTCTTAATCTTACTATAAATGGGGATCAACTTCTTTGTTTTCTCTTTCTCTATATGAATATAGAACTACAGGGTCTATTTCCTTGCACTTGAAAACCTTATATATTTTTTCCTCAACTACCATTCAACGACCCTTATAATCCAGTCATTGCATTGATCTATTAGGTGATTGTGTGAGTTTTTATGCTACAAAAGTTGCCTTTCTACAAATTCACAATTCCATGCATGCACTGCTGCACCAAGAATAATTTGTGGTAAATTTGATTCTATTGTTGTGGGACATTGTTCTGTAGTTGGCTCTTAATAGTGAACACGGCGTGCTAGACAGTTTGTTGAAGTTTTAAATAATGAGGGAAAGATTGTTGCGTATGCTAAGCCTCATTTTATTGCTGTAAGGACCACATTCTTTAAGTCTTTATTCCTGTTCCAAGTCTTTAACTGTTGCTTTGTTATCTTGAATTTAGTCAGTTATTTTGCACCAAGTAATATGCAGTGATACATCTAATGTTTCGGGTTCAGAAGCTGATGATTTTGCATCCCAAAAGCAATAAGGAGTTTTGCACATCTTAGGCTAATTTAACTCCTGTTCTTGAAGAAGTGAGTATTGACTTTTTTTCATCCTTATGTAATTATTATTTTTTTCCGTTGTCAAAGTACAACTTAAATGCATTCAAAAGAGAATGAAATAAGACGTATCTATTTTGTTGTTGAGTCAACAGAAAGGATAGGTATACTAATTTGGTATATTCTAATAATGTCCTCGGTACAACAAAGTTTTTTTTTTTAGTGAATATTAATTTAGATAACTTTTGTAGAATCGGCCCCTAAACCCCTTTAACTGTATGAAAGATCTGCACCTCAGCATGTATAAAAATACAAATAAATATTTATTTACCAAATCAAGTAAAACTTACATATACAAACTGAACTACAACTCCCCTATATGCTTTTAGTTTTGGTTTTAATTATAGTTGGTTTAAGATTTTAAGTATGAATACTCATTCTACTTTTAGTGTTCCAAAAGCAGCAACTTAACTGTTTCACGTTCTATTATAGGCCAAGACAAGTGAAGCTACAAGCTATGCTGGTCAATTTTCTGGATATGTACTCTGTTATGCTTACCTGGTAGGTATTGTTTTATATTGATAGTAAAACATCAAGTTAATATTTTTTGCGTGTTTTTCAGTCCACGGGGGAATTAGGATTGCCGTAATTTCAGTTTTCCCCCATGGCATCAAGTATATTACTTAATTTTATATGTTCGGGAATGTAAGAATTAGTAAACCCGTTAGGCCATTAGGAGCAAGACCATAAGGGTTATTACGTAACTCACGCTCAAAGCTGATATTGTGTATATATATACTCATGTATTCCCTGTAATAATAATCAAGTAGTATAATTACTCTCTTACCATTATTTATAGGGGATATCAAAGCTCTTTATCTCAAGTAACAACACACATACCTTTTTGAACATTGTGATTCCTCCATGATAACTAATTTTTTAGAAATTTCTTTATTGAACATATCCTAGACCACTATCATAAGTCTATCTCAATAAGTTTCTCCACAGAGTGGCCTGAAATTGTCACTCAGAAAGTAGAACCCAGGAAAAGCACTAGCTGATGTTGACCATGAATCGCGATTCACAGAAATACTATATAAAAAATGACAACATATCATAGAATAATACTACGTATTATATATAGTCTACTGGTTGGAGTATTTGCCTTTTATTCGTCAAAGATATATAGGTCTTACTAATGTTCATTAAAGTGCCTTACATAAGCCCATCGGCACATCATGGATGCCTAATATTTTATAAGTCCCATTTGCACATCAAAGATGCACTTGTATAGAGATTCCCAAAAAAGCTGGAAGGTCTATAACAACTCACGCATTTAAACAATGGTAAGCATACAAATGCTAATTATTTTTTAAATATATGTTTTGCCATCAATAGTCCATTTAGTAACAGTTAGTTATTTGCTAATTGCTATGATCATATACCTTTTAGGTTGACTATGATATGGCTTTCGTTATTTCTGGTAAAATATCTTTGGTATGGAACATGACGCATAGCCCTTCTGGTGGTGCAGGTGTGTTCAAGGGTTTCCCGAGCAGGACCATTTCACTACTATGGCGGGTGGAGCCAAATGTTGCCACTAATGACACGAGAAGTGCAAGAGACTCGCATGTTTCTGTATGTATACTCTTTACATTAGTTACTTTCATAGTTAGTCATATGCTCTAAATGCCCTCCTAAACATAAATATATTTTGCATATTTCATCCAATATGTGGATAATTATGTTTCTTGAACTTAGAATATGACCCACACGGGTGGCGATTGCTTAATATATGGGTATCATATGAATGCTTTTGTTCAAGTAGCATATCCATATTTCAACTACTATCATCAAGCAACCTTTTTCCAACTTTATGTCATCAATAGCTAAAGTTCTATGCTAAATGAGTAACATGTTTCCAAATTTGGTTATCATATGCTCTTCAATGTGGCATATTCTATCATACATAAACAAGTAATTGATTTGAATAGATAATACGGCCAGGTTGAGTAACTGGTAAAAATGAAAAGAATGTGTTCAAGTCGGTCTCCGCTTGAGCATGTCTTTCTTTTATGACATTTCTTTGTTTGTCTTTCTACGTATCTTCTATTAAGCAAATTTACCCTTTTGTGATTAACTACATTATAAAAGTTTTCTTACCAATCCTCCTCGATGTAAAATGAAAAAACCAGAACACATGACCATCTTTTTTTATGTGGCATGAATGGGCAGATTGGGTTCGGATCAAGACATGCATCTCTTTTGTTACTTTTTTGACACTCTGCATCCTTTAGCTCGAGTAAAAATTATGTTGCGGATACCAATACAGTTGCATCCTTTTTTTTGTGGTGGTTGCTTTTTACTTGAATATGAATCTTTATTTTCATTATCCATCTCCAAGGCAGGCGGGTTGGGTTAATGATCAAAATGGCTGAATGTGTATGGGTCGAAAAAGATCAAGCTGGGTTGACTTGATATCACTTCTGTTTAAAGTGCCTAGGTTTCTTACTGGTTTCCAACTGTTTAAAGTGCCTAAGTATAAATTAAATAATACACATCTTATCTTTAAGCATATCTATCGTGTTTTGTATAGTAGCTAACAAATATTAAATGCAAACTACACCGCTATGTTCATGGATGAAAAGGTTTGTGCTTTTGTTGAATAGATTTGCTACACAATGTTCATATATCAATCGTGTTACTAAATTCGTTATTATATGTTTCTATAGGGTGACAGAATACAAGGTTGTGTGGATAGCATGTTCATCGAAGAAGATAGACAACGTTTACGCGAGGGTGGTGAGTTGATCATGACCAATTTTTCTGTGACCAAAAATATTGATAAATGCAAAGTTATCAATAATCCATTTAAGATCGTGTTGCATCAGGAGACATATGTAGAATCTGTGAACAGGTTTATCGGTTCATTGAATGGTTTTCGCTTCGTACAGTTTGACGATATTTTGGACAAAAATATCACTGATAACCAATGTGTAGGTATTTATTATTTTCATGCTTCAAATATTGGTTGTTTGCTTTTTATTCAAATAAATGTTATGGAGATAACAGCATAGACCATCTTGGAAACATGTTACTAAAATGTAAAGTTTCTTGCATTATCTTTTACCTATGAAAATGCTTGTGAAAATTTTACTCAACAAAGAGAAATGCAATTATGTTAGATTCAATTGTGAGTAGTTGGAAAAGTATTTTAACTAATGTTATGGAGAATGGTATAAGCAGGGGTTCTCAGATTCAATGTACATTATACAATGACAATATGCATGAGTTAATGACTTTGATTGGAAATGATACGCATTGTCCTAAAATATTGATTATTCAGTTTGGAACCATTTGCACATTTGGTGGCAATTAATTATTTATACCATAACGTAATTTTTATAATCATATTTTTTACACTTATAAAGTTCTAACTCGTCTTTAACATATTTTTTGGCTAGACTTATTTACCATTTTCAATGTGTTGTTTGTGTTATCGAATTGGATTTTGATGTTTTTATTTGGGTTACTTCAATCGAAATGTATGTTTGTTGCTTTTTATTTGGGGTACTCCAACTTATATTACATATGATTTTTAAATACGTAACCTGTTGCGTGTGAATTCTGTTATAGTTATTGAACATTCACACTGAATACATCGTTTTAAAATTCTGATAAGCTATTGAGAAAACCGTCCATCGGACGGGTAGAGACCTAGTTTTAACACTAAAAAAAAATATTCAAAATATATCAAAGTGTCTGTTGATAAATGATAAAAAAATTCTCGATGCGATGGTATATTTTCAATAGATTTACCTTTACAATATATTTTATGTTAAAAAAAATAATTTATTATTATTATTATTATTATTTTAATAAATAAACATGACTTGTTCATCGAGTCTTACACGACGTCTATTAGTCGGTCTACAGTAAATTAAATTAGTAGTAAAAAATAAAAAGTAAAAATGCGTGACTAAAACAAAATGGGGGAAATGAAATGAATGACGCAGGCGATTAGGTCAGACACCGTAGCCGACCTCCTCCCCTCCCTCCCTCAGCCTTTCATTTAAAACCCTTCTCTCTTTTTCATCTCTCCACAAACACGAAAATAAAACTAAAAAAAGTATGACAGGGCCTTCATTAGCCTGCAACGCGTGCAACACAGAATTCAGTAACGATAACGATCAAAAGAATCATTACAAATCTGAATGGCACCGTTACAACATCAAACGCAAGGTATAAATAATATCTTCTTCATTAATTTCAACATCAATTAAATCATTTTCATTTGTTAGCATACTAAATTACTAGTATGTAGTAGGTTGTTCGTGACATAAATATGAAAATTATAGCCTAAGTAGTTTTGATTAGAACTTGGATCAAAAGTGTAGATTGGCAGGGACACCTCACCATAATGGTACCCATCAACCCTACCCAGCAAAGGTTTGATGCCTGTGAAATACCTCCGCCCAATACCCAACCATGCTGCGGAACGGAATCGAACTCGCGTCCTTTAGTTGGATCAAGACATCACATAGTTGGGCTCAGGCTTCTAAGGTAGCTGGTTGATATCATTAGAGCTTATGGTCCCCAAGTGAGGACTTCCCGGTTGGTCACCCAACCTGGTACTACTCTCACCTAGGCTCGATTAACTTAATAAGCTTCACCCAGTGGACCACAAAGCCCCATGATTAGAACTTGGGAATTGTTGTTTTTATTTTTATCCAAGTGTTAGGAATTTGTTTCAACTATTTTTGTGTTGTTGATAGATGTTTGGTTGTTAGTTGTTTAAGGTTAATACTTTGTCCGTGACAATGTCCAAGAGCTTGTGTCCCAATTGGCTAGGGGTTCAAGTCCTGCTTAGGACGACATGTGAGATAGCTTGTGGTGTAAATACTGTTAGATAGTTGCCGTTCCCAAAATAAAAAGTCGAGGAGCTAAATTTGTTAACAGTTTTGGATGCTTTACAATCGTCTGCTTCTGATATATTAGTAGTTTAATGGAAAGATGATTAGGAATGAATTCGGGATTTGCATATGATGTTTCGGGTATTTGTGGGCAGATGGGTATTTGAACTGTTTGGATAAAACCGAACTGCTTCTACGTAGAGTAATCAGTAATGTTTAAGGAGTATTTCAATAAGCAAGTTAGGACCTTATTTCAAAATGCTTGTCTGAAGTGGATTCAAATTACCTTTTTACCCTCTTAAATATAACCTAAGACTCTTGATTAATATGATTTGGTTGATACTTGCTAACAAATACAGCATAAGCGAAACAAACGTGTCAAGTGCTTTTTTCAAGCAGCTTATCTGATTGACTGGTTCTGCCTATAAGCAGAAAGAATTAGAATCTGAAATGCCCTCTTTGTTTAGCTTATCTTCTTGTCATATTAATTTCATTATATGTTAAATATCAGATTGCAGGGGTACCAGGAGTGACAGAAGCACTCTTCTTAGCCAGACAGACCACACTAGCTGAAGAGAAAAATAAGCTGAATGCGCCTCCCATGCTGTACACTTGTGGTCTTTGTGGCAAAGGATATAGAAGCTCCAAGGCTCATGCCCAACATCTGAACTCTCGGGCACACATGACACGGGTAATCCAAGATGGTCATTCAAATGAGAATATTGCAATAGTAAAGCCACTTGCACCACGTTTGGTGAACAAGCTATCCCAACACGAAGACGAATTTGATGATTTCAGTGATGGAAGCGATGAATGGGAGGAGGTTGACGAAAACGATGACTTGACTGGTGAAACAAATCATATGGATATGGACGGAGTAGAATCTGATGATGATATGGATGAGGACGAAGATGAAGTGGATCCGACTTGTTGCTTTATATGTGACCAAGAGCATGAAACTATTGAAAAATGTATGATTCATATGCATAAGCGTCATGGTTTCTTCATACCTGATGTTGAGTATCTCAAAGATCCACAAGGCTTTCTTACGTATCTTGGACTTAAGGTACATCACTTGCAATCTTTCTTAAACACACGCCTGTATTTGTTACTTTGTAACACGAGTCTTACTGTCATGATGCTTTTGCAGGTGAAACGTGATCACATGTGTTTGTATTGCATTAATTGCTAACCATTCAACAGTTTGGAAGCGGTTAGGAAGCACATGGTGGCAAAGGGTCATTGCAGAGTTCACTATGGTGATGGTGATGATGAAGAAGAAGCTGAATTAGATGAATTCTATGATTATAGCAGCAGGTAGCTATGATCGAGTCTGTTTTATCTTGAATATATATGTAGCCCTGTTTCATATGTTCCTCTATATGCACCGTCTGTAACATGTGTAGTTAATAGACCATCATATAAGTGTGAACTGTATGAGCTAATCAGGCAAATAAACATATTGCATGGGTCTACCATACACTTAAACATCTTCATTGACACCCACATTTGTAAACATAAAAACTAAAAAGGCGCAATTTCAAATTATCTGATGCAAGGGTACAGTGCACAATTCACTAATGGTTACTGAAATAATTTATTTCTGTATTTTTAGTTACGTAGATGGAAGTGGGAAGCAACTCGTTACTGCTGATGGCACAAGTGACGGTATAGAATTCGGAAGTGGTGGTGCTGAACTCATCATATCTAGAGCTACGGATGAAGGAATATCAACAAGAGCAATTGGTTCTAGGGAATATCTACGTTATTATCGTCAAAAGCCACGCCCAACTCCAAATGATGTTGCCATTACTGCTGTCATAGCCGCAAGGTGAACTATCATACTTGATAAATACTAAGAGTAAACATAAAATTTTATACAAATTAAAATGTGTTTCTGATTGTGAACGTTTATGTGAGTCCAGGTATAGCACCATGGGTTTGTCAACAGTGCAGTCAAAAGAGAACATGGTAAGAATGAAGGTGATGAAGCAAATGAATCGGTCAGGGGTAGAGGCCATGCGATCCAAGATGGGCATGAAAAGTAATGTGATCCGCAATCTTCCTAAGAACGTTGAGTATTAGGACTTCTAAACGACACTAGACTCTTAGTTCTTGTTTTTTCTCATATGTTTCGGTGACATTTTTATATAATACAGTAGATGTTATTGGTCTTGATTATATGATAAATTGGTGTTTGTAAGCTTTTTAGCCTCTTTGAATCGAATGTGAATGGTTTATAATATGTCATTTCATATCTGTTTTTTCAAACAAGTGAGCCACCAAGCAAAAATCAAAGTACTATTTATTGTTATGCTTAGGTGCGGGTAGGGCGTTTTGGGCACCTACGGCGTGGCACCGCCACACCCGACCGGCGACCTTGGTCGTTGCGCTATCTCTATGGAGCGTGTTATCTGATTTTTCCCTTATATTAAATCGTATGTGTGTGTTCCGTCATGTTGTGTGTTTTGACTTGCAGGTGGAGGGAGTAAGCCGAAGTTTTTTTTTTTTTTTTTTTTTTTTTTTTTTTTTTTTTTTTTTTTTTTTTTTCAATTTTGACATGGTTTACATTGTCACTTCTAGAGTATTTTTCTTTTTAGATGGTTAGTTTGTGACTTTCAGCTTACAAACATAAGCTCCAACTATTTGAATTTAAGAGCTTAAACTTCGACACTAGCTCTTATAAGCTCCTGCTCCACTAGAAGTTATAAACATTGTATGTGATTACAAGATTGATGATAAAGGTATAACAATTCATGTAAATCTGACCGATAATTATCATGTATTTTATGTTTGCATAAATTATTCATTTGGATATATATGTTACAGCAAGTATGTTTGACGCGAAGCGTTTAATAGCATTTTAGAGCGTTTATGGCATAAAGCTTGTTTGATAACAATCATTAGCATTTGCAATTTTCTTAAATGCTTTTATTTCTAATGCTCATTTAAGAAGAGTTCGGAAGTAGAAGTAGGGATTGTAAACCAAATTATTTCTAGGGTACGTTTGGTATATCATTTTGAAGTGGGTTTTGATTTGATTTGACACTTAACAATTGTTTGGTTAAATTTTTGTCCATCGGGATTAGGATGGGTGATTCAAGTATGGGACAAGTTATCCACACTCTTCTTATAGAGGGTATCCAATAATTGACTGTATTGCTGACTTGTACAGTATGCATCACGGGTTGTACGGTTTGACCAAACCCCACTATGTGATTCAAGTATAAGAGTTTTCTAAAATAGATGAAAAGATAGGATCTAAGAAAAGCAGTGGGCTCGTATTTTTTTCTCTATTTCTCAATCAACCTTTAATATAATAAAATTTACACTATATTATAAATCATCTGATACTTTATAAAAAAGAAAGTCTTAAAATTTCAAGACAAAAACATATAATAACCCCTCATAATAAAATTGTTAAAAAAAAAAAAAAAAAAAAAAAAAAAAAACAAACAAACTACTAAACTTATAACCATCAATTTAATGCTAAGATTTAAAAAATAAAAGTACTAACTATTTACACTATTAATAATTTAGACGTTTTACTTTTGAAAAACATAAATCTAATACGTTATAAAGTTTTCGGGACATGCTAAATAAGAAATGTTTAATATGAAAACTATTTGCTCGACATAAAAATAGTCGGCCGATACCCGCCGCTGTATTGCTCGACATAAAAATAGTCGGCCGATACCCGCCGCTGTATTGCGCGAGTAGCTTCTAATAATAACTAATATATTTAATAAATCTTTTTATTTTTACATCTATTAAAATATACTCCTAATCCTACCCCAAAATCCAATCCTATACCAAACGCACCCGTAATGCTCATTTAAGAAGCATTCGGAGATAGAAGAAGTTTACAGGTCAAAAATTTTGTCTCTCCGGCTTTAAACCCCTGATCATCATGACAGGCGGGGGGCCATGCAACATCTGCAACACAGAATTCAAAAACGAAAACGAGCAAAAGAATCATTACAAGTCTGAATGGCACCGTTACAACATCAAATGCAAGGTATATATATATATAAACATTTTCTTTTTGTTACCCTACTACTAATTACTAAATGTGAATTTGTATATGGTTGTTTGTGATGACACTTGCTGTTATTATTTTCGTAATGTAAGTTATGGGTGACACGTCATCTCTTTCTTTTTTCCTATAAAAAAGATGGTTGTAATTTGGGGGTTATAGGTGCAGTAGGACCCGCAGTATCTTTTTCACAAAAACTGTTCAAAAAATTATTTAAAAAAAAAAAAAAAAAACGTGTATATACTTCTTCTTAGAGGGCGAGCAATCCCGACCGAATTCCGAAATCCCCAAAAAACCGTCCTGAAACTGGGCTAAACCGTCCCGAAACCGAGCTACTCGGGTCAGGACTTGGTTTTGGTTTTTCAGCTAATCGGTTTTCGGGACTGTCGGGACGGGTCGGGGACGGGACAAAAACCGAAAAAACAAACCAATATACCGACCGAACCGACCCGACCGAACGGTGTCGGGACTAGTCGGGTCGGGAGTCGGGACTCGGTTTTGGTTTTCCAGTTAATCGGTTTCGGGCTATGTCGATTTCAGGTCGAGACGGGTCGGTTCCGGCCCATTTGTTAGACTAACGTCAACGTACAAGTTATCACTTTTTGTATAAATCCATCTAGACCCGTTTGGGTCTATATTGCCAGCTCTATAATAAAATGTAGGACACAAACTTTGAGGATGAAGTTTATATCTGAAAAATCTTGATTTTTTACAAAAATTTAGACTATGGGGCAAAAATCTCATGGGGTATTTGTTTAAGCTTATATGTGGGCTTATGAGCTTATTTGATACCGCCTTATATATTTCATAAGCCCCAATTTTTCGGCTTATTTTGAGACTTATGAGTTTATATAAGTTTATCATATCATAATAAACTTATATAAGCCAACAAGTCTCAAAACAAGCCTGAAACATAAGCCAAAACACAAATAAGGTCATAAGCCACATATAAGCTTAAACAAACACCCCCTAAGTCTAAGGTGTTACCATGAACCCCCGAGACCCCCATTCCTTATAACATGAGTTGGGGGGTATGGTAACTTAGAGCCATAGGCCAAAATTTTACCCTATAACGTGCGGGTAACGCCCCACACCTTGTTTTCTAAGTGATGGTAAGAATGTGTTTCTTTTACTTTTGTGTAGCTTATTAGATATGTTTGCTTGTTAATGGTTTTTAGTAAGTAGATAACAATGTTGAAGAGCTAAATTGTTAACAATTTTCGGACGTTCTGCTCGTTTGCCTTTCATATGATTGCAATATATATTGATTTGTATGCTGAATGCTGTAGAGTAGATTTTTAGATAGGATGCCAAAGAGATACTTTAATTGATCGTTTCTTACTTTGATGTATTATACCTTAAAGCAAAATATGGGTATTATGTCACTTGTAACAAAGTGCTTATTAGCTTTTCTCACTATGTCACTTGGTATTAAACCAATTTTTTTTCTTCGTTTAAGAGGATGTTTGGCTATGCTTATTTAAAGTGCTTATTAGCTTATTATATCGTCATAACACAATAAGTTTAAACACTTGTAACAAAGTGCTTATTAGCTTTTTGAACAGCGAAAAATGGGCTTTTTGAAAAGCACCTTTTGTATAAGCTATAATTTCTAGACTAAGCTAGTCCAAACACCCTCTGAATCAGGAGTATTTGGAAAAAGAAAAGGTGAAGGGAAATATACCATTATTGTAATCGGTTATCTTTTAACGTACGATTCATAGTTTTCTTATTCCATCGTATGTGAAATATTAGATTGCAGGGTTTCCAGGAGTGACAGAAGCACTCTTCTTAACCAGACAGACCACACTAGCTGAAGAAAAGAATAAGTCGAATGCGCCTCCCAAGCTATATACTTGTGGCAAAGTGTGTCGAAGGTCCAAGGCTCATGCCCAACATCTTAACTCTCCGACCCACACAACACGGGTGATCCAAGATGGTCATCTAAATGAGAACACAACAATAGTAAAGACACTTGCAACACGTATGGTTAGTAAGCTATCCCAAAATGAAGATGAATTTGATGATGTAACTGACGGGAGCGATGAATGGGAGGAGGTTGACGAGAGCGATGAATGGGAGGTGGTTGACGGAAGCGATGAATGGGAGGAGGTTGACGGAAGCGATGAATGGGAGGAGGTTGATGGAAGCGATAAATGCGAGGAGGATGAAGAAAACGATGACACGAATCATATGGTTATGGATGGAGTAGAATCTGACGAGGATATGAAAGAGGATGAAGTGGAACCGATTTGTTGCTTTATGTGTGACAAAGAGATTGAAACTATTGAAAAATGTATGATTCATATGCATAAGCGTCATGGTTTGTTTATACCTGATGTTGAGTATCTTAAAGATCCACGGGGCCTTCTTACGTATCTTGGAGTTAAGGTATAACGACTTGCAATCTCTGTCGGTTTTCCTGTAATAGTCAACAAATGCTCATATTTCTCACAGTTGTCTTACTGTCATGATGCTTTTACAGGTGAAACGTGACTACATGTGTTTGTATTGCAACATTAATTGCCAACCTTTCCGCAGTTTGGAAGCGGTTAGGAAGCACATGGTAGCAAAAGGTCATTGCAGAGTCCACTATGGTGATGGTGATGAAGAGGAAGAAGCTGAATTAGACGAATTCTATGATTATAGCAGCAGGTATGTATGATCAAGTCTGTTATCTCTTGAATTTCATATACGCAGCCCTGTTTCAAATGCTTCTCTATATGCAGTTTTGCAACATGTGAAGTTAATAGACCACCATAGAACTGTAAACTGGAAACTATATAAGCTAATCGGGCAATAAACACTTTGCATGGCTCTATCATTTACTTTTACATCTAAATTGACACTAACAGACGTGAACAAAAAGTGGCAATTTCCAATCATATGGTTTACGGGTTCAGTGCACATTTCACAAATGGTTAGCTGATATGATTTTCTTCTGTAAATATAGTTACATAGATGGAAATGGGAAGCCGCTCGTGACCGCTGATGGCACAGGTGACAGTATAGAACTTGGAAGTGGTGGATCTGAACTCATCATTACTAATGCAACTGATGATGGAATATCAGCAAAAGCAATTGGTTCCAGGGAATATTTACGTTACTACCGTCAAAAACCACGCCCATCTTCAAATGGCGTTGCCATTACTGCTGTCCTAGCTGCAAGGTATAAACCATTATATTTGATAGAAGTTTAAACCAAACATGAATTTTAGCAATATAAAATGTGATTTTGATTGTGAACCTGTATATGACTCACAGGAATAGGAACATGGGTTTGTCAACAGTGCAGTCGAAAGAGAATATGGTGAGGATGAAGGTGATGAAGCAGATGAATCGGTCAGGGGTAGATGTTATGCGATATAAGATAGGCATGAAAAGCAATGTCATCCGTGATCTTCCTAAGAACGTTGAGTATTAAAACTTTAATCTAAATACGACACTAGACTCTTAGTCTTAGTTCTTGTATTTTCTCATATGTTTCACTGACATTTCTGTAAACAGATGTTATCGGTCTTGATTATGAGAATGTGCGTTCTGTAAGCTTCTTAGCCTCTTTAAATCAAATGTGAATGGTTTATGATATGTCTAGCTTTGTGGGTGTCATACCCATTTTGGCATCTTCAAAAAAGTGACCATACCAAAATCACAATACTACTGTTTATTGTTATGCTTAAAGGGGAAATAATCCCTGAAGCGAACTGCAGAGAATCTTATATGCTGCTAGAGTGCTAGCCTGCTAGGTTATACACAAACCAAAAGTAAACTATGCATCCAAACAATCCACTTTTCCAATCGAGTCTGATACACTTTTGTAACCAGACATGAAACATAAGTATGAATTAACGTGGTTATAGTTATTAACATATATGGGAATAAAAGGTTAGTTTTGAATTACCAAATGGTATTATGTTATGCCTCTGACTAGTGATGTTGTTAACTATTTGTAATGGTTAATCACCTACATTTGTGTGGCAATTTTATTAGCGAGTAATGAGTTGATGAACTTGAGGTACTTTGACTTCTACAGTGGTATCGAAGCTATAGATATAAGTCGTATAACCCACCTTTTTTTAATGTTCTGCTTATAGTTAGCTAAGGCTTGTGAAAAGGGTTAATAGAGATGGAAGATTGTATAGATTACATGAGGCTGGTGAAAACACTTGACCAAGCTGTTGCTTTTATCTTTTTAGCCGTTGTTTTAGCGACTACATGCTTACATCTTGGTCTCAAGAAATCCAGTGTGATGCAGACTCCTTCTCAACATCAAATCTTCGGAGATTTGCTTTGTCACAGGTATGCTCCACAAGCTAAAGCTAGCAAAATGATTCATATGGGTTTGGGTCAAACAAGTAATTTTAATAAGGGTTTTTATATTGAGTATTAACAGACTTGCTTTGTTGCTCACCGATTTCTTAAATCTCAAGGTTTGTGAGTATTTCAAATTATTTGTCTAGTCATATCTTTGATACTAACTTTCTTGAAAGAAGCAATTCCAGTATTCTTGTTTAAGTAAACTTATTACAATCAGCTACTAATAAATTCAGGTTTAATAAACTCGTTTCCTTACACCAATTATGGGTGTCTGAATAGTATAAGTTTTAGTATAAGTTTCCTTACACCAATTAGAGTGCAAGAGTGCATACGAGGACGGAGGATCCTTTGTATGCTCATATTGTAATGGAGATTTGCAATGGAGGTGAATTGTTTGACATAATCATCCAGAGGGGACATGATAATGCTGTTTTATTATAAGTTTTTAAGCGATCCCAATTTTCATTCTCGACACTCAATTGAATTTTGTGATTATTTGGGGTCAAAGAATTAGATAGGTAAAGATTAGCCGTGAGAAACCGGTTATTGAGATAGATGTAACATTGTTTAACCATCTTTAGCTTTAAGCAACTTGATTATGATGTGATTTCTCAAGCTGCGATAATCACTTTGAAAACGACATCCCTATGCATTATTATCACTATGATTGCTGTATGATTTACTTAATGTCGGCATCTCACTTTCAAGATCTTTTTTCGTTGTGAGTAATCACATTGTTACAACAGGGATCTATAGATAAACTACCTGATCCCCGCATTAAATTCACTACTGAGAGATGGAAAATATCATGGTTTTATGACAGTTTGATAAAGTAAAGAGCAGTAATGTCACTTAAGATATGGATTGGAAGTTCGGTAGCTATAGGATGTTGACATCGACACCATGAAGGTACGTATACTTTCACCAATGAATAGTCAAAAGGAAATTGTTGTAGGACCTTCTGAAGCTGAGGGGTTTTAGTGTGAGAAGATGTATACAAAGGAAGATGTTGATCAGTTATTAAGGAGAGACTTGTGGGAAAAAGTTTGATTCAATGTTCTCTTGACCCGTTTTGTGTTGGTGATTTTACATCACCAATATGATTTAAGTGTAATGGATTGACTTAATTGACCAATGTGTAATCATAATAAATGTTCAACAAGTCGGGATTGTGCGGAGTGCACACTTGTATGACGTTATTGTGATTATCGCCCCGAATCACGGGGGTCCGGGGGCAGCGCCCCCTGTAGCGGGGTTCCAGGGGCGGCAGCCATGGTAGGAGGGTCCAAGGTGCGGCAGCCCCTGGCAGAGTGGCAGAGTCCAAGGGGCAGCGCCCCTGGGTGAGGTCGAGCTTAAAAATAAAATTTCCGGTATTTTGGACCTTAATTTTACCCTTTAAATTTAACCGTTCGGTGGTTAAATAACTGCCTTGGCAGTTACAACCGAGTTGTGATTCATTGGTCATATTTGCATCTCTATTTTGGTTCGGTTTTCATAACATCAAAACATATTCTCTGTTCAATAATTCTGAGTTTTATCCGATTAAAGATTTCGATAGAACCATCGAAATACTTCTATCTGAAAGTGTTTACACGACTCTCAGATTACTGTGATCCAAATAATTCTAACATTTTGACCCGTTAAAATCTAGAACCGATGCATTTAAAGCTTGACCAATTGTAAACTCAAAGTATACCTATACCAACATGCTAACATAGAAAAACAAAAGTCCTGTAGAAGTAAATTTGTTAGACTTGATCTTCTTAGAGCTGCTGAAAAATATGATGTGTTGGATTTAAAAGACGTGTGTGAAAAAAGTTTAATGGAGGATCTGTTGCATTCAGTATCTTGAGAAGTTTGGTAAGATTTACGACATTAGGGAAGAATTTAATGCGTTTATATAATCTTTTGGTGTGGACGGTTTCTAAACTACGATTACTTTCTAAAAGGAAGTATTCTGGTACAACATTCATCTAAGATGGGTTGTTGTTTTGTAATTTAAATGATTGATTTGTGTGCATGTACAAAATTGTTTCAATGAAAGGAAGCATTCAATTATGTTTACAAGTCTATGTTACAACTTTCAACGGAATTTGGATTAAAAAATTAACAAAATTAAATCCTTGTGCCACGTTTAGAATAAAGGCGAGAAGCACGGCTCTAAGGTAATTAGGCAAATCAGCTCAACCCAAGGAGCTCTCATGATGTAAATAAAATTTTGGAGTACAAATAAAATTTAAAAGGTTAAGAACTTGTAGAAATTTTGCGCGACAAGATGCTTGTGGTCTGTCCAATTCAATTATTGAACCTAAAGCAAACTGCAGACGCAAAACATAATAGTGTTTTTAACACATACTATTGCTATACACTCTAGTATATAATCAAAGAATATGTTCATTCTTAGGCCTATGTGGGATATAAGGTAAATGTTGACTCGTGCATTTTTAGTATTCCAATCCAAACATTTATGCGTTCGTATATCTATTAAAAGCTGAAAGTAGTGATTTTAGGTTTTATTGTTATGCTCAAAATTAAAGGTATTTAGTATTGGAAAAGAATAGAAAGTTATTCATTAGCTTCGTTCAACTCTTCCTGGAGATACCAAAGTTAGCTCGAGATTGCCCTCCAATAGCTTCGTCAACATTCGTGTGGTCTCATTCCTCGGAGCTCGCAAAACAATAAGTCCTGTAGAAGTAAATTTGTTCGACTTGATCTTCTTAGAGCTGCTGAAAAATATGATGTGTTGGATTTAAAACGTGTGTGAAAAAGTTTAATGGAGGGTCTGTTGCATTCGGTGTCTTGAGAAGTTTGGTAAGATTTACGACATTAGGGAAGAATTTAAGGCGTTATACAATCTTTCGGTGTGGAATGGTTTCTAAACTACGATTACTTTTGAAAAGGAAGCATTCTGGTACAACATTCATCTAAGATGGGTTGTTGTTTTGTAATTTAAATGATTGATTTGTGTGCATGTACAAAATTGTTTCAATGAAAGGAAGCATTTGATTATATTTACATGTCTATGTTACAACGGAATTTGGATTCTTGATTAGTATTTTTAGTTTTTTACACTTATGTGATTGTTTTATTGTGTTATCAGTGACGAAGTTTATGCTATCCGAATGAACCATGCATTCACATTATTTGCGATGATTAGGTTTCGTCCGGGTCAGGTCTTGTTATCTGTGAATGAAAGGGCCTTGTGCAACTTTTTATCGGCTTATTAGTATATTTGCTTATTTTGGAAGAAATAAACACTTGAAAGGAAGATGTTACCTTCCTTTTTGATTGCATACCTGAGCAAAAAGATCACGAATAAAAAAATTAACAAAATAAAATCCTTGTGCCACGTTTGGAATAAAGGCAAGAAGCTCAGGACTAGGACATAAAGACTCGAGTCAAACTCAAGCTCGGCTCTAAGGTAATTAGGCAAATCTTGAGCTTCAACCCAAGGAGCTCTCAATCTCTTAAATAAAATTTTGGAAATTTGCTAACGACCGTTAGGTTAAAGGACTAACGGTGCAAACATTGCTAACGACCGTTAGGTTAAAGGACTAACGGTGCAACGTAATTAACGACTAAACTAACTAGCTAAGAAAATTGGACCAAAAGTGAAGTCCACGTGTACTTTTGGACTGATCCGTGCGATTTTTTGAAAATTGGACCAAAAGTGAGATTTTGATACAACCACAAGGACCAAAAATATAGTTTACTCTAAGTTCAGATAAATATACAAATTTTTCAGATAAATTTAAAAGGTTAAGAACTTATACAAATTTTTGCTTAGTGAAGATGTTTTGGTCCAATTCGATTATTGAACTCGAAACAAATTCCAGATGCAAAATATAATAGTGTTTTTAACACATACTATTGCTTTACACTCTAGTATATAATCAAAGAACATGTTCATTCTTCTACCTATGTGGGATATAAGGTAAATGTTGACTCGTGCACTTTTAGTATTCCAATCCAAACATTTACTTGTTCGCTTATCTATTAAAGGTATTTAGGCCATTGGCAATGCATGCGGGGAGGCTCGGTACGGTATCCCCACCGCACGGGAACACCGCCGCCCTCCCCATTTTACCGTGCAGTAGGGAAGGTTTTCGGGGAACTTTACCGAACGAATATAAACGTTATGCATTTAATAAGTTGAACGTTGGGGTGTTTTAAATGGTACAAACGGCTACTTTTTTTGAAGTGTATATATACACATTTTACTTTTCAAATGTGAACACACAACAAAAAAAAAACCATCCGTAGCAAAAAAAAAAAAAAAAAACAATCCGTAGCAACAAAAAAGAAACATACGCTTACACAAAATGGATTCAAGAAAGAATAGAGATCCGAGAAAAAATGTTCGTGGATCAAGAAGTGGATCGAGAGGCGCAATTCGTCCTCGAGTTCAATCACAGACCGGTCACGATGGTTCGTCACAACCCGGTTACCGACCAGAAATGTACCCGCAATCTCCACCATATTTCTACACCCAACAACCTCTCCCACAACTTCCTACAAACTTTGAGCCGTTTGATTATCAATGTACACAACAACCCCCACAACAACCCCCACCGTAAAATCCTACTAACTTTAACCCGTATGAGCCACGTTATACCCAACAAAAAAGGCGTGAACGGGTTAGTGAACCATTACCCATTCATGAAGAAGATGATGATGACGAATATTATGACAATGTTAATGTTGTACCCGAGACACAACAAATTGAGGAAGAAGAGGAACAAGTCCAAGAGGTGTCGCGGCCTAAAAGTGGAAAAAAAGCCTCTAAAATTTGGACGCCCGATGAGGAAGAGGCGTTAGCTAAGTCTTGGATCAAAGTTTCGGTGGACAAAGTTGTTGGCGACCGCCAAACAAAGATGGGATTTTGGAGGCGAGTTCTAATGCATTTTCAAAGCCTTGTCCTGAGAACCGAACGTACTTATCATATGTTGAACTCGAAATGGACTCCTATGCATCAAATGATCGCTGCGTTCAACGGTTACTACATACAAGCGGTATATATATATATATTTTTTTTGTTTCGAGTATATATACTTTTTTTTTCGAATATATAATGCTTGTTTTATATATACATGTTTTTTTTTTTGGTTCGAATATATAATGCTTGTTTTATATATACACATTTTTTTTTTTTTTTTTTTTTTTTTTTTTTTTTTTGTTTCGAATATATAATGCTTGTTTTATATATACATGTTTTTTTTTTTTTTTTTTTTTTTGTTCGAATATATAATGCTTGTTTTATATATACATGTTTTTTTTTTTTTTTTTTTGGTTCGAATATATAATGCTTGTTTTATATATACATGTTTTTTTTGTAGAATCGTTTGAGAGAAAGTGGATTGAACGATCTTCAAGTTTATGAGAGAGCACAACTTGATTTTGAGAAACAATACAACAAAGCTTTCGCGCATACCAAAGCGTGGCACATCCTCAAAGATCAACGAAAGTGGCAAGAACAACCGGTGGTTAATCAGGCTGCGGAATCCACGGGGTCAAGCAAGAAAAGAAAGTCGTCGGAGTCGAGTAGCGCTCAAACGTCAACAAGTGAGACGCCAATAACCGTAGAGGATTTCGACTGTGACTTACCTAACCTCAACGAGAACCCAACTCCATCACGTCCATCGAAAGGGAAAAAAAAGACGATTTCTGAAGATTCAAGCCGAAGCTCGATGCGTGATACTCTTGCAAGTTACACAGCCGAAAAGAGAAGTTTAATGCAGCAACAACTGGAGGTGCAAAAGAAAAAAGAGAAGTTTAATCGTGACATAAGGTTCGTTATGGATCCGCACGACAATATCCCAGACGAGGCTTTCAAGCAATTCGTCATCAACAAGAAACGTCAGATTTGTGCACAATACGGGTGGCCATGTAGTTTGTAGGAGTTTAGTTTTATAGTTTTAATAATATTATGTAACGCTTTTTTAAGTTTTAATGGGATATTAGACTTGTAATAAAAATATGTAATGTTTATTTTAATTTTAATGAATTTTAGTTTTTAATAAATTTTAATAGAATTTAAAAAAGAAAAAAGAAAAAGGAAAAAAAAAAAAAAAAAAAAAGTGAGTGAAGGGTGAGTGATGTGATGCCAACAAAAAATGAGTGAGTGAAGGGAAAAGTGGGAGGGTGATGTGGTATACGGGGATTGGTTGTTTGTGAGTGAAGGGTTAAGGTGTGAGTGATGCATTGCCAAGGGCCTTAGTATTGGAAAAGAATAGAAAGTAGTTCATTAGCTTCGTTCAACTCTTCCCGGAGATTGAAATTAGCTCGAGATTGCCATCCAATAGCTTCGTTCAACATTCGTGTGGTTTCATTCCTGGGAGCTTGCAAAACTTTGGCCCATCCATATATATGTGACCAAAAGGATGATTTGTACTATAGTATGTAAGATTTTAACTAAGAAAATGGGTCGATATTAAAGGTCAAGATCACATGTCGAAGTCCAGTTTGTTTAGTGCAGTTGGCAATAACTTTAGTAGACTTTATGGTCAATACATTGATTAAAGTTTGTGGAAATCGGAAAACCAGTTTGAAATTTGGTTTCTAAGGACACCTTTGTGATTTAGAGAAAGCCACCTATGTGATGTTGAGATGCTTTAAAGTAAGAATACTGGTCTATATATCATAGGTCAATATCACGTGTCAATAGTTGCGTGCGTGCAGGATGAACTCGAAGGTTAGAAAACTTTAAGTTCAAAAAGTTTGTTGGATATGGAAAGTTAGTTTGAAAAGTTCTGTTGTTAAGGTCAACTTCGTGATGTTGAGACGCTTTAAATCCTATTTTGTTAATGTAAAAACGGGGAGGCGAATCTTGTTCCATTTGAAGTGAAGGGCTTACACAAAACAGCACAACTTCAAGTGCACTAACGTCCCTAGGCAAAATGTTACTCATCTGAAAGTATCCACACGGACATCATCATAAGCTCATCCAACGGAACCATTGAGGCCCACCGTGCAGTACTTACAGCACGCTCACTGCTCTTTCATAGCATGTTCACACACGACCTTAAAGAAAAAGAAATGTCTGCTATTAACATTTCCGACATGACCATTGAGGCTTATCAAGTGTTTCTTAGCTACATATATACAAATATAGAACACCAAGATTTCATCAAGCATAGACTTGATCTTCTAAGGGCTGCTGATAAATATGACGTGATGGATTTAAAAGGCGCTTGTGAAGAAAGTCTATTGACACGAAGAATGTGCTTAAAAGGCTGCAAAGTGCTTCTATGTATAGATTACCAAAGCTGAAGGTTTGTTGCATTCAATATCTTGTGAAGTTTGGTAAGATTTACGACATTAGGGAAGATTTTAAATTTTTAATGCATTTATACAATCCGGTGATAGGGATTTGATTGGTGAAGTTGTTAATGAATTGCTTTCTGTTTAGAAAGGTTTCTGAAAAGTCAATTGGTACAAGATTCGTTCTTTTACATGGTTTGTTGTCATATGGATTATTGATTTGTGTACATGTGCAAATTCATTTCAACGAAAGGAATCAATATGGTTACGCTAATAACTTTAAGTTCTAGTTTAGCGACTTTGATTAGTGCGTATGTGTAATCTTATGGGTCATGCTCCAAGGACCTTTGCCAACACTAGTTCATTCTTGAAAAGATTATATCAGTTGCATTCTTTTGATTCGATTGTTATCGGAATAATTGAACATAAACTGTTAGTAAATGCTTATATGGGTCAACCCCCATGTCACTATTTCTTCCACTTTGTTCAATCGTACAGTTAAAGGCCAAAAATATTTTAATGTTCCCTATCTATTTTTTTACTCAACAATGAAATTTCAGTATATATATTACTTTTTTTTTAAACTTCAGTATATAAATTACTTGCTATATCCAAATAGGCATATCGAAACTAGTGACACTAGCTTATGGGAGCTTACGACCCGACTTATCAAAAGCTTTTGTAAGCCCAAGCTTCCGGGCTCACGACAAGCTTTAAACGAGCTATATAGCTTGTTTACTCATAAGGTTAGGGCGGTTAGGCTATGTATAGTGTAAGTCAGTTTGACCAAACCTATTCAGTGGTACAAAAATGTTTATGTATAGTCTTGATGAACATGTTTATCTTTAAAATTATGAACCGATAAAAATACATCCTTAGACTTTAAGCCCATATAAGCGTATACACATTAGCCCATTGAAACCAAACTCATATTAAATTGGCTTTGTAATAAGCACAGGTTATCTACCACTACCAGTGCTACTCATGTTTTAGATGTAAAAGTTTTGGTTGAAACTTGAAAGTGGCAAGGCCTTTGATTGCAAAAGTAACCACCAATCTTCTTAATCAGAAAAAAACACTCTTTGTTCCACAAACTAGTCGAATGCATACGTGTTAGATCAAAATGTGTTTAAACTGTTTTCTTGGTTTAATATTTCTTATAACCTATACCTAAATCATTATATAACGTCATTGATAACTATATCATCTAATTTTGTAAAAAATAAACGCAAAATATGGACTCTCGATCTTTGTGTATGTAAATAAAAGCTTTGCTATAGCTAGAGGTGTGGGGGCCCAGTTAGGGGATGTTTGATAGCCTCTTAATGGGCCTTATCATGAATCATTAAGTGGGATTGATTAGTTGATAAACATTTTTCCTTCTCTTAATCATTCCACTAAGGGCTGAATTAGTCAGCATTAAAGACATGCAAAATGATTAAGCACCACAAAAATTACATAAATGTCATCTTCGAGTGTGTCCAACAGTCAACTTTTATATATGCTTTTGATCATTTCTTTAAGAGTAAACTAGTTCTCGTGATTTCATAATCAAATTGATGAGTTATTTTTTAAATGATAACGAGTTTTTTTTTTTTTTTTTTTTTTTTTTTTTTTTTTTTTTTTTTAAATTAGTTCGTAATAAAAATTGTTTTATGATTTTTTGATAAGTCAATTTAAATTTTATTGTTTACTTTAACATTGTTTTCTTTATATTATATTTTTATTCGAGTAAAAAAAATTATTTTTTTTATAAACTATATATTTTGCTCAGTACAAATCTAAAAACAAGGTTAAATTGGTAATTTAAGGTAACTCAGATTGCTCATTCAGAATAATTATCAAACAATAATTTTTACACAGAATCAGTTTCACTCAGCATATTGGAATCATTCAGCAGCTTTGATTCATTCAGCGCTAAATTATATTTTTTTTTATCAAACAGCCCCTTAGTCTCTCGGCTTCCCACTAATTTCTTGTAAATCCTATTTGTTTTTAATAAAAGTGATGTTATAATAAAAAATAAATAAATAATAATAATAATAATAATAATAATAATAATAATAATAATAATAATAATAATAATAATAATAATAAGATTTATTCATGTTCGGTAATTTATTTGTTCAAGCTCAATTCTGATAAATTATTGAAAGTACCCAAAATATTATAGTGTTCTTAACACGTATCGAACATATACACTCTGGTGTATAAAGTAAAGAACATTTCTCTCTTTCATATATGTCAGATATAAGTTTGAAATGGGTTTTGTCAAAACAAATTAATAAGGTATGTAAATGTTGACTTGTGCATTTTTATTATTTCAATCCATAAAATTTATGTGTTCATTTATTTTTTGAAGAATGGAAGCTAATTGGTTGATGTTGGAAAAGTTGGTGAATAACTAACTTCTTACAACTTTAGTGTGACTGATATATCGAATCTCAAAATAAGATATTGGAAGCCATAGGACGAACAATTCAGTTGACGAAGTCTAAGACATAACAACAAAATAAATTAACTATATGGGTCGCGCAAATTTTAGACTAGGTCGAGAAAAGTTCGGGCTTTTATTGTTTAAAAAAGCATGGACAGTCATGCTTTTTTTTTTTTTTTTTTTTTTTTTTTTTTTTTTCAGATATAGCCGATAATGATATAGTAGGGATCACGAGAATGCATTATCCTATACTGATATACTCAAAGGTAAGATCACATAAACGCGATTAATGCGATTTTGTTACTCAAATTATAAAAAAGTTGTATAGGTGTAAATTACTCAACTGGCGTAAGAAAATGTAATTTTCAAATCATAATTTATTTCGATGAAAAAAATATTTTATAAAGGTTTAGTTTTATCATTAATATACTCAAATGGTATAAGAGAAGGTATTTTTCAAATCATCACTTATTTTGCGTTTATATACTAAATAATTATTGATGTGAAGAAGTTGTTTGATCAACTCTTACTCAACACTTTGATTAATGATTAAAATCTCTGATAGGAAAAAGCTTTTGATGAAATACATAAAGCTTTTCTTAAAACTAAATTAAAGATTAAAAAAATAAAAAATAAATAAAAATAAATAAAAAAAACATTTTGAAATTTACACGGGTGATGTCCAACAGAAAAAGTTAGAGGTCTAACAAGAGTTATTTTTTAATTAAGAGTTTTACTAACAACAGCTTTAAAGGTGAGTTAAGAGACTTTATTTTATTACAATTGTTTTTAATTATACAATTTAACAAATTACAATCAAGTATCAATTATATACTAATTATTTTTGAAATTTTCTTCATTTTTTTCAAGATTATCATCAATTAGATCAATTTATAGGTGGTATTCTAAAAAAAATTGCTGTATTTACTTAACTAAAACCTGATTGTTAGCAAACTGCAAACCTTTTAGCATTAAAGATGCAAAGCATATGCCAATTTAGGATCGTAGATTGTAGTACCAAAAGCATGAGCAAACAAACAAAAACTTTGGGAGACAATGACGTATTGTGAGGCCTCACGCAATTCAACACTCCATGTTCATGGGAATGCTTTTTGGTCCCTGGGCTATGCATAAAAAATCAAGTTTTACCCCTTTGAATGTTTTTGTGACACTCTTAACTCATACTTATCAATTGAAGATGTATACATGTTTCATAAGTCATATCATTTTTATTTCATATTTTTGTTCAGAAAATGGTAAATATAGCTTTAAGATTTATGTTTAACATGTTAAAAACAATGTTTTAATTGTTATACTTTACTAGCAGGGTCCCCGCGCGATGCAGCTGCGGGCACCCTGTAATTTAATTTTTTTAGCTAATAATTTATTTTATTTGCACATTTTTTGGCAATAGCTTTGCTGATTAGTTTTTATGGCAAAAGTTTGATGAAATTTTGCTTAGTTTGTATTATTTTATTTATTGTTATTATTATTATTATTATTATTATTATTATTATTATTATTATTATTATTATTTTTAGTAGTTTGTTTGGTTTGTACAATATGTGAACATATTTTAGTTTATTATGTTCTTTTTGACAATAAATTTATGGATATCAAAAATTTCGTTTAGCTCGTGTCCGTTCGGGCTCGAGACCATTTGGCCCATTGCCCGTTCGGGCTTGAATATTTGTATAATATGCTTTATTATTTGTATTAGTGACATTTAATGTAGGAATTGTATTTAAGTTGGTTGTACAATATGCTTGATAATTTGTATTTTTTATGTAAGGGAAATGATTTGCACACTCCATTTTTTTATTAGGACACTCTTTCGTATGCATTAAACTGTTGTACTGTGGATGCACACTGCTTTAACCGGTTGTACATATGAGTGTCCCAATCAAAAAATGAAGTGTGTCAATCATCTCCCTTTATGTAAGGGGTGTTTTAATAAGTGCATTAATTGTATTTATTGACAAGTTAATTAATTGTATTTAATGTACATAATGATTTATTTATTGTATTTAATGTTAGTATTAATTGTATGTTAGAATAAAATATGAGGGGAATTTCTATAAGTAACATTTGTTGTTGTACTTATAGCTTTATAAGTTGTATTGCTTAATTTTAAGTATTTCTATTAATAGTAGGCCTTCATGCTTTATCATATAGTATGATATTATCCTTCTGGTAATAACCAGCCCAATCATTTTCTCTCTGTATACCTTAAAATACTTACACGTTGTTTATATGAAAATGAATGTGTGATGGCTCCATTCATAAGAGCAAATTAATATTCGAGCATACTATTGATTATGAGAGTTGGGACACCGACTAAAGTCGTAAAGCACAATCAAGACGAAGAAATATCTTACATATGAACTTGTAAGTCATTATATTTCCACTTATTATATTCTTGGGACATTGTTTTAGTCGTATAACTTCTTTATCACAAATGTTTCATTAACCGGTCAAACCTGAAGAAATAGGTTTTAAGTTCAACCTCTACTTATGAGCCCTCTCTAGTCACCGAAACATATGCTCTTACCCGAAACTAGACCCTTAAAGAAATGAGAGTCAACATTTAAAAGAAAGTGTACGGATTAAGATTTTCTAATGTTTGTATCTAATGTTTTGTCATGTTAAACCAATTAAATGCAAATATATAAAATAGTAAGATCATCACCAAGTAAAATATGAGACTCATTTATTTACTTTCTCTCTTAAAACATTGACATGAGAATAATATGAGTGAGTTGAAAATGAGAACCTCAATTCTACACGTTAAAGATTTTCTTGCCGATTTAAAATTCCGAAGGTTTCCAATTATTATGACAGATTTTGTTTACCTCATATCATTATCCTTTATGATGAGATGTGATGTGATGTAATTCAACATTGACAGAAGCAGACAAGGTTAGGCCATATTTAGTGGCTACAACTTACAACTTAAATGACATTGAAACTAGACGTTTTTGTTTGTTGTAATGTTGAGCTTATCCATATAATAATGAATATATCTTCTCGGAGGCTAACCAATCAAATCGTGTTAGCATGTTTATTGTTGATATACATTTGTCTTTTTATATTAACTCGTCGCTATTGATCAACTTAATCTTGGCGTATCTTGACTCACCCAATATAACATAAAACATCTAGAAAATGAAATTTCCAAATATAAACTCTTTGAAAATAATATATGTTAAACCCGATACACAAAAGAAAAAATGTACAAGATGATAATAGTGTCGAAAACACATATGCAATAATGCAAACGCTTGTCAAGAAAATCAGAAAAAAGAAACCAAATGACGAACTTAGTGATAAACGACAACATTAATAATTGGATGACCGAAAAGATAATGAAGATATCTTCCCTGATTATCAATCAGTGTAGTTACTATTCATTTCAAATGTTTTATAATGGCATTTTAAAAGTTAGCACAATTTTCGGTCTTCTCTTCAACTTATATAACTTGCATATTTGTTTTATGTTTACTTATCTGCTTTCAGTTTGATACCCTTATACTTTGATGTTTGTATTTATATTAATTTCAAATTTTGCGCATTTGTTGTTATCGATTGATGTCAACATATCTCTTAAACAATATGTTCTCAAGAAAAAAGTAAGGAGAAAGTAAAAGTAGAGTAATTTAAGAGACGGTAAACAAATTGAAATGATGCAAAATTGTCTTTCACCCTAAAAGTGGAGTGAAAGTTTTTAATGCAAAATCCTATCACTTTCACTACTTTACTTTCATTTTACTTCCCAACTAAAACTCGAAAACACAACAAACATCACTTTCATTTAATTTATAACCTCCTATTAATCAACTTGAGAACACAATATTATATTGAAACAGGTTGATGAGGTCGTTAAAAAGTCTACTATTACTTAAAAGCAAAACAAAATTTTTGTAACAACGATAAAACACAGAAAACCTATAAATATAAATCGATCAAAATTCAAAAATATACATTATTAAAAGTTAAAACAGAATAGTCTAAGATAATTTATATACTCAGTGTAAAAGCAAGCTCGAGACCACAAGAAACTTATATTCGTCAATCGTCATCACAAAGGATTTGCAATTACTTCTCTGATTCGTTAGAATTATATAGCTATGTTTAATTAGTAAATAAATCTCAAGTTGACATTTCACTGTAGCATGAATAATTTTAAGAGATATATAACACTTTATATTTATTTAAGTGCTAGTATGACTCGACTTTCTCGAGTAACTTGAGCACATATTACAATCTTATTATATACTGTATAAGCTAGTAATTCACAAAGCTTGAACGTACAATCTTTTGATCGATGAATATATCACACTATCTCATAATACCGCTACCGCTAAACTAAAAACGCTTACATATATAAACAGTAAGAACAAAACTGATACAAGTAAAAGAGTAGACACAATGTATAATCTGTCATATCATGTTCTTTTTTACCAAAATTTACAAAGTCATAGTAAATGATGGACTAAAAACATTAAACATCATGAATCAAAACATTAGAGGATAAACCCAAACAACAAATCTAACAGTATCATTTTAATGATCGTAAACTCGTATACAAAATCTTTTTCTGGTACCAAATTACATCGGGTCACAGTCACCCCCTTATCCATCTCACTCTTTATAAACCCATACTCAAAAGTCACACTACATTATTGTTATACTCATGTTAATTAATAATTATTGATAGTTGATATTAATAAAATTTATGTATCATTTGTTTTTCTTGAAAGATGCATTTTTTTTTTCTTTCTTTTGACTTTTTGACTTCTCTTCTTTTGAATGACCAAAGAGAGAGTCGCAAACAGTAACAGAGACACCTGAGTTAATCCGTGTACATTTAAGTCGCCCATATTAAGTAAACTTAATAAAGAAATTCTTGTCTTATTACCATAGTTTCTAGTTTTGAAATCGTAACTTGTAATAGGGGTGTTAATAAATCGGGTAATACCCACAGGAACCGAAACCGAACAACACCAAAAAAACCGAACCGAATCGAATCGAATTTTTCAAAATCAAGCCGCACAATGAGATATTCGGTTTTCAGTTTGGATACGGACATACGGTTTTGCCAAAATGTCAATAGAATCGAACCAAAAATCGTAAATCGTATTCATAAAAATACTTATATTTTTAAAATGCTTATATATGTACATAAAAGAAAAAAGAAAAAAAAACATTAAAATTTTATTTTAATATAAGTTAAAACATTTTTACAGCTTAATTTTTTTCCTTCTAAAAATCTATATTATTAAATTTTTGAAAAAGTATAAACTATGTAATTCGGGTTATTCAGGGTCACTCAAAAATCGAACCGAATTCAAATTCAATTTTCAGTTGAACTCGGTTCGGGCTTCGATTTTACTAAAATATATTTTTAACTTAACCGACAAAAAAATATTTGTAACTTAACCGACTAAGCCAATAGTAATCCATTTATTTATTCCAAAACCTATTTAAACCGAAAGGTATATTCAAAACTATCATCTACACACTGTAAAACCCTAAAAACAATTCATCATCGTCACAGCTGTCGCTAACAAAAATGGTGTCTCTGAAGCAGCAAAAGCGGTTAGCCGCAAGCGTACGCGCACATGAGATCTCCATGGCTAATTTTCGTAATATCATATCTCTCTTCTTTTTCATCTTACTATTATTATTGTTATTATTCACCTTATGTACAGTTTTATTATATATATATATATATATATATATATATTGATTTTTTTGACGCCATAACCTATTCTGTTACTATTATTATTCACCTTATGTATTGTTTAAATGACTACTGTATTATGTTATTAAGTTATTTTGATTATTATTATTATTTTTTAGCTGATTGAAAGTCATCTTTATCATCTTTAGCTGCTGTTTTGTTGTTCTATTAGCATCTTTATATCATTTTATTATCTATTTGATGACATCATCACCTTATGTACTGTTTTAAATACTAGTTAATTTGTTGTTGTTGATAGATAAAAACTTACTATGCTCAATTTAATTGTTGTTCACCTGATTGTTGACGTCGTCGCGCGTCGTTACTGTTGTGTTGATTGTGCCATCACCATGGCATGTGTTTTCTGACTTTTCTCTTTTTTTTTTTTTTTTTTTTGGTTAGCATGCAACACCTGCAACACAAAATTCGCTAATGAAAACGATCAAAAGAATCATTACAAGTCTGAATGGCACCGTCACAACATCAAATGCAAGGTATAAAAAAAAAACATTCTTTTTCTTTTCTTTTTGCTACCCTGCTAATTGTGAATTTGTATATGGTTCTAGTAGTATAAAGTGGGAAATGTTATACCTATATAAGAATTAAAAATAAATAAATAAATCCACAATGATGTGTCAAGGCACTTATTGGTCTAATGAGCTTTCTGACACATCAACGTGTAGAATTTATTTTATTTTATTTTTTTGTGAAATTTCTATGTGCATCTAGCATTCCTCGTATAAAGTAGGTTGTTTGTGATGACAACTTCTTGTTATTTTTGTAATGTAAGTTAAGGGTAACGCGCAATCTCTTTTTTACTTATAAGATGATGCTAATTTACGGGATATATGTGTAGTGGGACATTTTTATCTATTTATTTTTTTTTTCTCACCAAAAAGCCATAAAGAGAAAGAAAAAACAGGTTGTGCAGACTAAACAAACAAAAAGTTAGAGATTAGGGTCACTCCGAAAAAAGTCGGTATTTTTGACAAAAAAGATAAATTATAGGGCTAAAATCCTTGTTGTTACCATGAACCCCGAGAACCCCCTTGCTTATAACATGAGTTTGGGTTTTTAGCTAACTTGCGGGTAATGCTCCACACCTCGTGCTCTAAAGTGATGGTAAGAATTTGCTTCTTTTATTTTGTATTTAGCTTATTAGATGTTTGGTTGTTAGTGGTTTTTAGTAACTAGACAATAATTTTTACAATTTTGGATGTTGCTTGTGTACCTTTTATGTAGTTGCAACACAGTACGAAAGGAGATTTGGAAATGAATTAAGGCTTTATTTATTTATTTATTTTTATGCTGAATGGTGTAGAGTAGATTTTTATATAAGATAAGGAGATAATTTGAGTGATCGTTTTCTCACTTTGATGTATTAAATCTCAAAGCAAAATACAGGGATTTTGCATTCTATTTAATTTCACTTGGTATTAAAATAAATCTTTTTCGTTTAAGAGAATGTTTGGCTATGCTTATTTGAAGTGCTTATTAGCTTATCATCTCGTTAGATCACAAGAAGCTTATGCACTTATAACAAAGTGCTTATTAACTTTTTGAAGAGCAAAAATAGGCTTTTTGAAAAGCAGCTTGGAAATAGCTTTTTTTGTAAAAGCTATAAGTTCTAGACTAAGCTAAGCCAAACATCTTATGAATCAGGAGTATTTGTAAAAAGAAAAAGTGAAAGGGAAATATACCATTATTGTACTAGGTTATCTTTTTAGTTTTTACCTTACAATTCATAGTTTTCTTATTCAATGGTATGTGAATTATCAGATGGCAGGAGTTCCAGTACTGACAAAGGAACTTTTCTTAACGAGACAAGCCACACTAGCTAAAGAAATGAATAAGTTGATTGCGCCTTCTAAGCCATATACTTGTGGCCCTTGTGGCAAAGGGTTTGGAAGTTCTGAGGCCCGTGCCCAGCATCTTAACTCTCAATCCCACAAAAGACGTACGATCCAGGATGGTAATCTAAATGAGAGCACACCAATATTAAAGACATTTGCAAAGGTGATCCAGGATCTTAACTCTCAAGCCCACATAATGAGACTAACCACACTAGCTAAAGAAAATAATGAGTTGAATGCGCCTTCTAAGGTATATACTTGTGGCCTTTGTGAGAAAGAGTTTGGAAGTTCCGAGGCTCATGCCCAGCATCTCAACTCTCAATCCCACAAAAGACGTATGATTCAGGATGGTCATCTAAATGAGAGCACACCAATATTAAAGACACTTGCACCACATATGGTTAATAAGCTATCCCAAAATGAAGATGAATTTGATGATGTAAGTGACGAAAGCGATGAATGGGAAGAGGTTGATGGAAGCGATGAATGGGAGGTAGTTGATGGAAGCGATGAATGGGAGGAGGTTGACGTAAGGGCGATGAATGCGAGGAGGATGACGAATAAATAACTTTTTAATCCATGTGTACATTACGCATAAATTATATGCGCAAAGAGAATAAAATAAAAATCACTCAAACTTGTGGTACATGTATATAATAATGATAGTCGGATGCCGATTAAACCAAGACCAACAGAGAGTGAAAAGCGAAACAAAGACCAACAAACCGTGATGGAATTAGGTGGGTTTCGAGGTGTTTTGGAACACCTATGGACTTTTGTGTCGTAATGTTAACTTTTTAAAAAAAACCTTGATTTTTCTTCAATGCACACTGTTTTTACAAATTGTGTTTGTAGTCTTATTTAATTTATCATACATGAACATGCAAGGTTTGTTTTTTTTTTTTTGTTTTTTTTTTTTCCAATTATTATGTTGATTTTGTTTTCTTTCATATCATTATCCTTCGTGATGTGATGTAATTCAACATTGACACTGAAACCGACGAAGTCACAAAGGTAAAGTCACTTTGCTTGTGGAACTTGTTAGCATTGTTACTTTGTTAGCATGTTTCGTTGTTGATATACATATTTTTTATAAGTAACTCGTTGCTATCGATCAACTTAATCTTAGTGTATTTTTGACATTTTAGAAAAACTTCTAAAAATGAAAATTTCCCAAATTTACCTTTTTGACGACCAAAAGTCAACTAGGAATATTCAAAGGATGATGGTTTTGGAGATTGTTAAACCTGAATACCTGATGCAAAAACGCAAATGTACACGATGATGATAGAGTGTCGACTGTCGAGAATACATATGCAAAACGTTTGTCAAAAAAATCCGAAAAAGTAACCAAATGACGAACTAGAAAAATGAATGAGGTCGTTACATTAATACTTGGATGACAAACGACAACATCAACAATTGGATGACTAAAAGGAATGGGGTCATGGCAAGATAATGAAGATATATGTTATCATTAGACATTAGTTGTTGCTAACAGTTGATATGATTCTGAATATAATACTGTCTAATGATAACATATAATGTTTAATGATATCAACTGTTAGCAACAACTAACATTAATCACATATAATATGATTCTGAATATAATCTACAATAATATGAAAAAAAATATGTCTATGAGAGGCCGATCATATAATTTACATTATAATATTAATCACATTTTGAGTGTAAAGGAAGTATGTACATATATAAGTAATAGAGGATAACTTGACTATAATTTTTGTAGTCAAATGGCTACAATCTTTCACTAAAATACATAAGCAAATGAATTAGGGACTCAAAGTAAAAAGTTAGGGACCCACAGAAGGACTCAGGACCACAATTTGTAGCACAGATTGTAGATAATTTGCTACAATTCAATTGTAGCTAATATATTCCTTAAGTAATAATAATACACGAATAAAACTTTTTTTATATCAAAGATGATATGAAGCCCATTAATATAGGGAAATGATATATACACATAAAGTTTTACTTTGCACACATAATTTAGTGCATTAAATGGTTGTTCTCATGTATTGAATGTTTGTTTTAACACATCAATTTTATATGTACAAAGTAAAACTCTATGTATAGATATCATTTCCCATTAATATGTGTACTTGGATAAATGATACTACGTAGTATATTTGAAGGTGTATTATAAACAAAATGATGGGAGCAGTACTGGAACGCTTCACTATGAAGCATTTCAATCTGAATGGAACGTGCATATGTAATTTTATAATTGGGCTAGCTTTAAACCCTAGATGATTTTTTGCCAAACAAGATTTTTAACCAAACTGCTCATCCTTTGTCGCTTTTAAATGCTTTCAAAAGTTTGAAGTCAAACATGATCTAAATGCTCATTCTCAAGCATTTAGCATTTAACATTTTTGTTTTGTTTAAAATGCTACTTTATAATTACAGTTACATTACTAAACTCATTTTAATAAAACAAACATCTATTGCTAACTGCTACTAGTAACTATCATCACTCATTTTACCAAACATACCCTAATTTAGTGTAATAAAACAACCAACTTCACTAATAAAACACACACACGCATAAAACACAAAAACACACATTAGACAACTCGGTCGTCCACAAGACCGAGTCTTCATTTTTGAAGCTTGAAGACATGTTCTCCTTTCGAGCCGTAATAAGGTTGCATGTGTGCTATTTTGCCATGTAGGACGAAGACCGAATCTTTAGGCTTATTACGGCTAGTCTTACAATCTCATTATATAAACTATAAGCCATTTCTTGACAAAATTTGAACCAACAATCTTTTGATCGACGAATATCTCACACTATCTCATAATACCGCTAAATTAAAAGCGCTTAGGGGGTGTTTGATTTCGACTTAACTGACTTAATATGAAAAAAACTGAATTAATTAAGTCATATGAAAACTGTTGTTTGTGACTTAATAAAAAAAGATGACTTAAATTATTAAGTAATAAAACTGAGGTTATACAAGTAAAAGAAGTAGATACAGGGTATAATTTGTCATATCATGTTTTCTTCACCAAATTTTACAACTTCCTAACAATTGATGGACTAAAAACATAAAAACATGACATTGAAGTGCAACAGTACAAGATAAGCCCTGACAACACACATCTATCTAACTAATAATCATTTTAATGATCCTATCATAATTATCCTCGTATATAAAATCTTTAATATTTTATAAAATCACCATCTTCCCAAACTTCGGATCATTTTCTGATACCAAATTAATAGGGGTCACAGTCACCCCCTTATCCATCTCACTCTTTATAAATAAACCCATACTCAAAAGTCATACATACTACTACATTATTGTTAATACTCATATTAAGAAATGAGGATTGAAGAGGGTGTGGAACAAGTGTCAGCTTCACGTAATCATCTTGTGTTTGCTTATTATGTTACTGGTCATGGTTTTGGTCATGCTACTCGTGTTGTTGAGGTGATTATCATTGTTTCTTTCATTTTTTATGATTTGATTTTGTTTTTAGTATGACCCTTTTTGTTTGATTGATTTATGTGTGATAATCAGGGCCGTCCCATTGATTTGGGTGGCCCAGTGCGAAATCACAAATGAGGCCCCATAAATCATGAAAAATTTAACAATTATGGAAAATAAAAGAACAAAAAGTTCTTTTGATATGTGGCCCGGATCAACTTTGATAATATTTAACAAAGACACTAAAAATTTAAAACATTATATACTTAAATATTACTGTAATATATGTATACTAAATTGGGGCCCTTACAATGAGGGGCCCTGTCATGTTGCACCAATTGCACATGCTAATCGCCACCACTGGTGATAATCATGGTCAAAAAGATTGTTTCTTTAGTTGTTGTTGTTACAAATTGATGAAATGATCATTATTGTTGCTGCTTCAAGAATCATGTCATTAGATAATGATTTGCTAAAAAGATTGTTTCTTTATTCCTTATTGTTACCTCAAATGATTATTTTGGCGATAAAAAGAATTGATCATTATCAATTTTTGTAAATGTTGGTGACGTTAATTAGTAGGAAAGATTGTTTCTTTATTCCTTAATGTTACTTCAAATGATTATTTTGGCGATAAAAAGTAGTAAAAGAATTGATCACTATCAATTTTTGTAATAGTTAGTGAATTTAATTAATAGGTTGGAAGTTGTGATTATGGACTTATTACCAGGAATAGTCACTTTTCAAGAAAGTTAGAAAGTTGTAAGCTTTCTGATAATAAACTAAGGTAGGGTCTAAAGTTGTTTGTATCTGCAATCTATTATTTAGATAGAAAAATATTAGGCTAAATTGTCTCCTCTTTAAATAGTTGTAATTTACTAATTTATTAAATTGAAGATATTTTGTTTTTAGGATTATTGTGAGTTCATTGTTATGTAATAAAAATTAAGTAACTTATATTGATGTACTATATATTTTCTTTTGAGCTCCATGTAGGTTGTTCGGCACCTCATTCTTGCTGGCCATGATGTGCATGTGGTGACTGGTGCACCAGACTTTGTTTTCACTACCTTAATAGAATCTCCACGGCTTTTTCTTCGGAAGGTGAGTTTGTTGCATCCACTAGTAAATCGTATACTAAAAAAGTTATTATTTTTTGGAATTATGTTGAGTGAATTACATCGTGTTATAGCTGGTGTTGGATTGTGGCGCTGTTCAAGCAGATGCTTTAACAGTGGATCGACTTGCCTCCTTGGAAAAGGTGTGTCAAATGACTAATCTTTATTTCAGCTGCAAATTTAATTTTATGATCTTCTAATTTATTAGTATCATTTTTGTATGTCTTGTGGTTAATTTAGTATTCAGAGACAGCTGTTGCACCTCGTGAGTCTATTTTGGCTACTGAAGTCGAGTGGCTGAACTCTATCAAGGCAGACTTAGTGGTAATTACCTGTCTATATATTCCTTTTCGTTATTTGGGCTTCTAGGTTGCTTATGGATTATTTGTGCACGTTGATTTGTTTTTATGAATTTGATGAACCATCTAAGTTGTAGTGGTATCATCAGTATTGTAGTTAACATTTCTGAGTGTCACTATGGTAAAAGACTCATACGGTGAAGATTATCTTATGGAACAGGTGTCAGATGTTGTTGCAGTTGCATGTCGCGCAGCTGCTGATGCTGGTATACGTTCTGTTTGTGTAACAAATTTCAGTTGGGACTTCATTTATGCAGAATATGTGATGGCTGCCGGTTATCATCACCGATCAATAGTTTGGCAGGTACTAAGGCATACCATTTTTTGTAATTAAACACATTACTTAAAGTAATGGGTTTTAACATTATGTTTTAACTCGTTGACAATTGATGCAGATAGCTGAGGACTATTCACATTGCGAATTTCTAATTCGTCTGCCTGGATACTGTCCAAGTACGTTGGTCTCAACATTTCGTGATGTGGTTATTAAATAACCTTGTTATGTATAACTTGCGGATGTAATTAGTATACTTATTTGGATAATATCTTCTACAGTGCCCGCATTTAGGGATGTGATTGATGTACCTTTGGTTGTGAGGAGACTGCACAAATCACGCAAGGAGGTTTGAACACAGTTTCTTTTATCCATGATGATTTTGATCCAACTCTTTTAATACTATACTTACTTCTGTATCTGACCTTCAGGTGAGGAGTGAAATGGGGATTAGTGAGGATGTGAAGCTCGTTATACTCAATTTTGGAGGACAAGTAAGTTAACGCTTCATCTACATCTCAAGGATGTGCATAGTTTTATATCAGTTGTATCTTTTATCTTCATAAGTAATGCAACGCCTATGAAAATTTGCAGCCAGCAGGTTGGAAGTTAAAAGAGGATTACTTGCCTCCTGGTTGGCTCTGCTTGGTATGTTCCCTTTTGCAATATTCACGATTATTCTATCTAGAGGGCTAAGGGTCGCATTTTTTAACCATTATATGTATGAATGGGTTGGATTGGGTTGTGTTTTATTTAGAATGCTCAAATCAGAAAATTTGTTAAAAGTGGAATTAGGGTCAAACAAGCTGAACTGGTTGAAAGTCACCTATAGTCTGTTCCTAATCCACGTAGCCTCCTAAATCCATTTATTCAAAGACTTGCATTATTATTGCAATAATATTTGGCTTTACGTAATTATAATTGCTTATTGAAAGCTTTAAAATGGACAATAGATGCTTGCTGATCTACCCAACCCGATCTGGCTTGTTTGACCCGTTTGACCTGGACCTGTATTGACCCATTCACCTGTTACCCAACCCTCTTACCACCTCTAGTTTAATTGATTGAAATATATTGTTGTATCAGAAACAAATTATTATTTGCATGCTTTCTAGGTTTGTGGGGCATCTGACCAGGAGCTCCCTCCCAACTTTATAAAGCTTCCCAGAGATGTGTATACCCCCGATGTTATGGCAGCATCAGATTGTATGCTTGGTTAGTGTTGGAGTGTTTATTCTTTCTTTTTGGTACTGATCACGCTAACGTACTTCGGTATATTGATAAGAAAATTAAAGCTTTTTGGCTCATTATGTGTGTGTTATTTTTCAGGAAAAATTGGATATGGAACTGTTAGCGAAGCCTTGGCGTATAAATTACCTTTTGTATTTGTTCGCAGAGATTATTTCAATGAAGAACCATTTTTGAGAAATATGCTTGAGGTATTACCATTTCTAATAATGTAGTTCGTATCATTTTATAATGAGGTAGCAAGATGGTTGGGTTGAAATGGGTCATCCTTTAGTACGGGTCAAAACAGGGCGGGTTGACCCGCAAACACTCTTTTCCATCTGTTTAAGTACTAAACATAAATGTTACTTTTAACTAAACAAAAAATTATCTAATAATCTGACCCGTTTAAGATGAAACACAGACCAAATCAACCCTTTAATAGATAAACATATTGAAAAATGTTCACCATCCAACATTATACGCAAGTGAACTGAAACTTTGAATCAGTATTATCAAGGTGGTGTTGAGATGATAAGGAGGGATTTGCTCACGGGTCATTGGAGGCCATACCTTGAACGAGCGACTAGTTTGAAACCGAGCTATGATGGTGGGATTAATGGTGGTCAGGTATATTCCCTTTTTTATATAGTAAATTTAATTGATCAAAAGTCTTAATCTTCATATAATGTCTTATTTCACCCGTATTTTCAGGTCGCAGCTCGTATTTTGCAAGACACAGCTAATGGAAAGAATTATGCATCAGATAAAGTACATAGTTCACAATTTCACATCATGGGATTTTTTTTTTTTTTTTTTTTTTTTTTTTTTTTTTTTTTTTTTGTAAAATTAAATCTTGCTTTCTTATCTTTATTTGTAGCTTAGCGGGGCCCGGAGATTACGTGATGCCATAGTTTTAGGATATCAATTACAAAGAGTTCCCGGTAGAGATATTAGTATCCCTGAATGGTACGCGAGTGCTGAAAATGAACTTGGCCTACGTACGGGATCACATTCAGTTGATACTCATAATTATAGCTCACTCGATAAATCGTGAGTTTTTTACACTTCTCTTCTTGTTGACTAAAGTGTATGTTAATTATGTTAATACAGCAATACAACACTATTATTAACATAGTTAATGTATTTTCATATGTTTAGAGGCGCTGGGGACTTTGAAATACTTCATGGAGATGTCATGGGTCTTCCCGACACAATGAGCTTTTTAAGGAGTTTGGCAGAGTTGGATGCTTCAAATGACACTGAAAAAACAACCGAAAAACATCTTGTTCGAGAACGTAAGGCTGCTGCTGGTCTCTTTAATTGGGAGGTTCTGCTCTTTGTATCTCTGACCTTTTTCCTTTTATTTTGTAAGTTATTTTTTCATGCTTACTGTTACATTTTTTTCTTTTTGCTATACAGGAAGATATTTATGTGGCACGAGCACCCGGAAGATTGGATGTTATTGGAGGGATAGCAGATTACTCCGGAAGTCTCGTTTTGCAGGTATTCAAGCCTATTGGCCCATGGCCCGTTTTCAAACTTGCCTGTTTTGGTACATCTTTCCACCTCTATTTTTTATCTTCTTATCCTGATGGAAATCATATATTTTGCAGATGCCTATTAGAGAAGCTTGTCATGTTGCTGTTCAAAAAATTCAGCCTGGTAAACAAAGGCTGTGGAAGCATGCACAGGCTCGGCAGAATGCCAAAGGACAAGGACCTACACCCGTGCTCCAAATTGTAACTTTTTTGTATAATATATATATTTTTTCTCATCTGTGATAAGCTTTCTTTTTCTCTCTTCTTATTTGTGAAAATCCTTATCAGGTGTCGTATGGGTCCGAATTGAGCAACCGTGGTCCAACATTTGATATGGACATGTCAGATTTTATGGATGGTGATCAGCCAATATCATATGAAAAGGCCAGAAGTTACTTTGCACGTGATCCGTCACAAAAGTATTTTTTTTCCCCTTCTTTCTGTTTATGCTTCTCATTGTGTGACATAAATTATATTAATAATGTTGCTAAATTGTTTTCTTTTCAGATGGGCTGCTTATGTTGCTGGCACCATTATTGTTTTAATGAATGAATTAAATATCCGATTCGAGACCAGCATTAGCATGCTGGTATGTTTTTGATTTAATATCTAAATATTTAATGCACGTTGCATTTCCACATTTTAGTCAAGTTTATTAGGTGGTTCTGAAAATTCATTGAATGTTAAAAATATGCAGGTTTCTTCAGCTGTTCCTGAAGGCAAAGGTGTATCATCTTCTGCCTCAGTGGAGGTTGCTAGCATGCAAGCGATTGCTGCTGCTCATGGTGATTATCAATATGTACAGAACTATGCACCTAATATACAGCTAATTAATGAGATTTTAAAGTTTTATCTTCGTTTTACAGGCTTAAATATCAGTTCAAGGGAGCTTGCTTTGCTCTGCCAAAAGGTATAAATCATCGAATATGTAAAAACACTATAAAGTAGAAGCTATATCTCAAATGTTACATTATTATTCTACAGGTAGAAAACTCAGTTGTTGGAGCTCCATGTGGTGTGATGGATCAGATGGCTTCTGCGTGTGGTGAAGCTAACAAGCTTCTCGCAATGGTTTGCCAGGTAACATGATTCTAATGGCTGTTCATGCAAGTTGAGTAACGGGTCGAAATTTTGTACCTGGCCAAATGGTTTGGTCCGACCTTGAACACTTTCTATTAAGATATATTATGTTTCATTAATACCAGTTACTTGATTAAATATTTTAGTAGATTTTCTGCATTAAAAACACATTTTGGGTGACTTTTGACCCGCTTGACTTCCTAGCTGATCTTTTAATTTTCACCGTTCTAGAAGCATGTTATATTCACTATAATGTGGTAAACTTTTGGCTAATTCTCCTATGTGGTGGAAATTTTTTGTAGCCTGCTGAGGTATTAGGCTTGGTGGACATTCCTAGTCATATACGGTTTTGGGGAATCGACTCAGGTTTACGACACAGTATCGGGGGCGCTGACTATGGATCAGTGAGAATAGGAGCATTTATGGGTCGAAAAATGATCAAATCCACCGCATCTGATATCTCTTCGCAATCATATTCAAATGGTAACGGGAATAATCTTGATGAGTTAGAAGAGTACGGAATTGAACTGCTTCATGATGAAGCATCTTTAGATTATTTATGCAATCTCACCCCTCACAGGTACTTGGACAATCATCAAAAACCATATAGTTTTTAATCCAGTAACGAGTCTAATGCATGCTTCTTTTATCCTTCAGATTTGAAGCTATCTACTCTAATAATCTTCCGGATACCCTGAGCGGTGAAGCGTTTTTGACCAAATATGATCATCACAGCGATCCCGTCACAGTGATTGATAAGAAACGTTCATATGGAGTCAAGGCAGCTACCAGACATCCTATTTATGAAAATTTCCGTGTGAAGGTAGGTATAATTTGAGACTAAAAACATTGTATTAAGACTCTTAGCGAGCATACTAAAGCGTTAATTATGTAGGCATTTAAAGCACTACTAACATCAGCTTCATCCGAGGAACAACTCACTGCTCTCGGTGAATTAATGTATCAGGTACTTTTATCATCTTCAACAACCACCTTTTCTGTGGTAACTTGCTAACGTGTAATTTGGTTGGTTTTTATACAGTGTCATTACAGTTATAGTGCTTGCGGATTAGGGTCAGATGGGACGGATAGACTTGTACAATTAGTTCAGGAAATGCAGCACAGAAAACCATCTGTTTCTGGAGATGGAACCTTATACGGGGCAAAAATCACAGGTGGTGGATCTGGTGGTACCATTTGTGTGATTGGTAGGAATTGTTTGCGAAGCAGTGAACAAATCCTTCAGGTAAATCTCGTGTTTCTTTTTTTGTGTGGCTATTAATCTTGTTCTTTGATTATGTTATCTAAAAAAGGTTTGATAAATTCGCAGGTTCAACAGAGATACAGAAATGCAACAGGGTATATGCCGTTTCTGTTTGAAGGTTCGTCACCGGGTGCAGGAAAGTTTGGTCATTTGAGAATTCGCCGTCGCCAATCCCCCAAGCAAGATTAGTTCATTTTATAATCTTATAAAGAAAATAAGGGTCTTTACGGACCTCGTCATAAGTAGAAGTTATTATCTGATTAGAAAAAGATGTACTTTATTTTTAACTGATATGGAAAGCAATGAACGCCTTGGGTGTTATAATGAAACTGGTATACTTTTTACTAAAAATAAAGCTGCCATCTGGTTTAAGAGTTGACCTGAGATTGCAGAACTGTTGGTACAAAACATTCATGTGAGACTCTATCGGTAAGAATCATCCGTATTCCGTAATAGATCAAAAGTCTACGGGAACTAATGACATCGTTAAGTCCCTCAATTGCATCCCTCTAACTTCATCTGCCGTTCTCATCGGCTAGTCTGTCTTCCCCCTTTACATGGTCATGTCGAAACCTTTTCTTGAGCTAGTAAAATTTTGACTATATACTACTTTATATAAGGGTGAGCAATCCCGACCGATTACCGACGCCCGATTCGACCGCCGGAAACCGATTCCGACCGACTGCTACTCGGTTCGAATTTTCCGTGATCTCGGGACTTGGGTCGGGACGGGACAAAAACCGAGAAAAGACAAGCAAAGATGACTGAAATCGACAAACCGATTACCGGCCGACTGAAACCGACTACTTTCGAGTCGGTGTTTGGTTTAGGATTTAGATGTCTTTCGTGATCGGGATTAGTCGGGATGGGTCGGGTCGGGATCCGGCCCCCTAACTTAATACATTTGGGACTTTTCAAAAAAGGAAGGCTTAAAAAATTAAGATTCAACAATTGCTTATAATAGAAAGAATTATCTTACTTAAAGGTTATAATTACATAACATTTCAACATCTTGACAATTAAATGTAAAGTTGTAACAGCCTATTTTATAATAACAAACACTAAACGTAAAATCGTAATAACCCATTTCAAAAACTCACACAAACATCCCATGTAAGAAAAGATGAGTTGTCACTATGAAACATATGACATAAAATTCGAGGACATCTATAGATTATTGTCAAAAAACGTAATATATATGATAAAGAACTTGGTTCGCGGGAAAATTTCATTTCAGAGATGACACAATTCGCAAAATTATTTTTCATATTTAAATCATAATAAACTAATTAGTCAAAAATAAGCCCAAAAATGAAAAGTAAATTATGAGTCTAGCTAAACAAGCTTTTAAATAGCTTAAAACAAACGCTAGCTAAAAAGATGCAATGATACGTAGAGATGGCAACGGGTCCGGGTATGCGGGGAATGGTTGATACCATCCCCATCCCCGAAGTTAGATAGTTATCCCCATCCCCGTCGGGGGTCACAATTGTATCCCCATCCCCATCCCCAATGGGGAACGGGGATCCCCAATAGAGAATCGGAGATTTTTTCCCATTACATAATTAACATTTTAAATGGTGCAACCATAATAAAAGCAAACAAAATTCATTCATTAGATTAAGTTAAAGCATTCGACAAAACAAAGTAAAGAGTACGACTTATCGTAAGTACGAAAACGACTACAATTGGAAACAAAAACCCGAACTAATCCAACATGCAAAGGTACAACGGCCATTAACAAGACTATATTAGCTATTAATTGAGAAGATTTTAAATATTATATACATATATAATTTTATTCATGTATAAAAGATATTCGGGGACGGGTACGGGGACCCGAGGGTATTACCATCCCCGCCTCCATACCCGCTTTTGAGTAATGGGATTCCCCATCCCCATCCCCATACCCGGTCAACTCGGGGATTCCCCGGTCAAATCGGGGTCGGGTATCAGATTCTCCGTCGGATTCGGATTTTTTTGCCATCTCTATTAATAAGCCAATCCCAAACACCACCCATTAACCCAAAAGCCATTCCCCCAAATTTTAAGCGGCAAAATTAAATTTATAATAGTATCAAATCAAACAGATGATAATCAAAAACAAAAAAATGGAGAGAAAACGTTTAACTTCACAATCGAGCCATTCATTATTACAAAAAATCAAAGGTAATTTATTAATCATCACATTCAATTTCATCTATCAAAATCCGTACAATAACTAACTAACTAATTTTCAGATTTCACTCAATCAATCGTTGAAGATATTTCCAACGGCCGTTCACCGGTGATTCGCATTAACCGTTTCCGTAATTACTGCTCCGATCCTTTTGGAAACTGGTAACTATTAGTTTATTTTTACTGTGATATTAATTATTTTTTAATATCAGTGATTTTTATTTTTACTGTGTATATGAATTTGTGAAATAATCTGTTGTTGTAGATATGCTGTATTGATCATCTGGTAACTTGTTGTGAACAAAGTGATAAGTTCGATTAGGCGCGTAACGAATTAAGATGTTTTAATAACTGTGTTGAGCGAAATGTTTGTTTGTAGTTTTGCGCGTTAAGAGTTCATGATTGATTTGGCGAGTATTTTTAGTTATGTGTAGTTTTGAGAGATGACGAACGAGCTGGTGATGTGTTTGGCGACGAGCTTTTTGAAGCGTTAGAATATAATGCTTGTTTGGAAACTAAGCGTTTAGTTATTAGATTCTGTTTTAACACTCCTATTCGAGACGCTAATCAAAGAAGCATTTAAAGTTTAGCGTTTAGCTTTTACGTCATTTTACAGTTTATAACTATAGTTACAACTATGTTACCAAACGATTTTATAAAACATACTAATGCTTGCAGCTAATGCTAGTTTTGCCAAACATAGCCTTAGAATAGTTGATATAAGGGTGCGGGGTGGATAAACTAGGTATGAAGTTTCGAGCATCTAGTTGAATGAATGTATATGGTATGTTATATGACGTAGTGTTCCGTAGTTATACAAGTGAAACGAACTTGTCTTTGGTCAACCAATCAGGGCTGCGGTTTTGGTTTGTGCAACTTTTAACTTGTTTTCACGTTCAATTAAGAGTGATTACAGTAACCAGTTTCGTGTTGCTAATGCTTTTACACAGCTATTGCAGCCATGATTCAGTTAAGGGAGTGGAGATTCTCACGCTGCATCGGGAGTGCTATGCACGTAGGGTAGGTGAGTATGTGTGATCGATTTAAGAAATTTCGCAGTTATAAATATCTTATTAACATGTTTCTAAATCGTTTTTTTTTTTTTTTCCTCAGACGTTTTATTGCGAGTGCTACTTATTGTTCAACAACTTCTGCAAGAGAATAGACATGGGTCAAAGAGAGACATCTATTACATGCATCCTTCGGTGTTTAGAGGTGATTCACTTGTAATAGTTTTGGTACCATTTTCTAATATATGATTAGGAAATTCAGTTACCTGACTCAGTGTAACTATTTCCTCAGCTAATTATTATATTATATGCTGTCTCATGCTAGATCAATCAATCGTAGACCGCACCATCAATGACATATGCATCCTTCTTCAGTGCAGTCGCCACAATCTAAATGTTGTATGTACTTCTATCGTCATGTTATTTGTGTAATTTAGCTTTTCGTGAAAGTTTCTTTAAAGAGCCTACGAGTTAGAATATTAGCACATACTGATGTATTTCCATTGTTTCTATTTAATACTCAGTATGGGTATGGTATTATGATTTACCCGTACCTATGTTTCTTTCCATTTATAAGCAGTGGCTAAGTGATACCATTGGAAATGTTCATGAATTGGCATTTCAGCTGAATTAATTACACTTCTCAAACAACTTGCTGTATTAGAACTATAATTCTAGACCCTGCAAGTCTAATTCCATGTTCCGCCCCTTCTCCTTGCAGGTGTCTGTTGCGAAAGGGTGAGTGCATGTGCTAATTATTAAGGATTTGATGGAAGTGTGGTATCTGTATCATGCTGGTGCTCTTTGAGTACCTGTTATAGTATAGTCCTTGTTGCATAACCTGTCTTTTTCATCAAATAAAAAAGATCCACTACCTTATATATCACCGAGACTTGCCTTTCTTGCATCTAAAAACAGTTATTAGTTTCATCCTCCCAAGTCTTGAAAAACTATTTCACTATCTTTACTCTTGTGAGTTGAAGTTACAGCATTACTCATTAATAATTTCAAATTAACGTGCTTATTATTGTTCCAGATTGGTGATGGGATGGCTCAGATTCTCAGAAGGTGATAGAATATTCAACTGCCTTAATCACCCTGATATTGTAAGTGGATAGTGTCATCTTTTATGAGTTGTTGCTGGATTGAAATTGATGGTTGACATTTGGTTTGTTGGCAGGCACACTCTATTCCGGTACACGTTGAAGAAGTGAAAGGTGGGTTACATAGCAGGCTATGAGTTTCCTCTTAGTCTCCTCACGAGTCGATATGCTGATATAAATACTTGTTTTTGTTTTTGCTTTATCAATTACCGGACGCTTTTTAAATGATGAAATTTGCAGATATTATATATAAAGACAAAGTAGAGCAGAATATTTGCACGTATTAAAATGGAATTTTCTTATGTATTCATATGTTTGATTTATACACATGTAACAGTGATAATATTTCACGTGTCACTGATATGCTTTTCGTTTCTGTGCATAGATATCATCAGTGTTGCAGATTACATACTAGTGGTGGAGAAAGAATCAGGTGAGGCCTTTCTTTAGCAAGACTTGTGGATTCGACCTTTTTTGCAATTTGAAAGTTGAAACTGATAAAACTGTTGTCTGTCTTCTACCATGCAGTATTTCAACGATTAGCAAATGATTGTTTTTGCAAGACTAATCGATGCATTGTCATCACGGTAAGCAATTCATCAGTTGAACATATCCGCATTAATCAGCCATTGACTATTTCTACCTACAGGGAAGAGGTTATCCAGATATTCCAACAAGAAGGTAAAACTTCAGTTATTTGTATTTCATATCATAATACATACCAAAGGCAACATCACTCTTAGATGTTTTTTGTACTTGTGTCTATTTCTTAAGCAGGTTCCTGCGGCTACTTGTCGAAAAACTGCACTTGCCAGTCTACTGTTTGGTTGATTGTGATCCATATGGGTTTGACATCTTGACTACATACCGGTTTGGTTCATTGGTAATGTCTTTGGAGATGCTTTTTAGCTCATTATGTGGTTTTGATTCTAAACAAAGACAAGTAGCTATAGTAGAAGTGGCAATTTCTTTTGATGTCAATCAATAAATAGGTCGATTTGGGTTGTACAATTTGTTAAACGGGTGAAATGTAAACTTTTTTTGGGTAAAGGGGTTTTAACCCGGTAAATAGGGTGAAATGTAAGCTTAGCTAATAATGGAATGGGTACGAATTGAAAGTCAACCATAGCCTATTTTTATCGCATACAATTTCCTAATTCACGTTATTCAAACCTTTTGAGTTCTGATTGTTACTCAAATAATGTTGTTTTTGTTATCTCGATTTACAATTCACACTTCAATTATTAAGAGAGAAAAGTTAGATTATGTAGGACAGAACACTGTTTGCGGGCAAACCGATTTGACCTGACTGTTTTGACCCCTTACCTAACCTGCCCACTTTTGCCACTTCTACGAATATGCGTTGTGCCTTGTGGTGACAGAATAATATGAAATCATTAAGCTAATTACTGAATTTCTTGTTCTTTTACTTAACCATTGTATAAGATTCACATGTCAATAATTGCACCCGATGATAAACTTTTCTCTCTTCTTAACATATCCTTAAAGCAAATGGCATATGATGCAAAGATAATGAGACTTCCTGAGATACAATGGCTTGGAGTATTCCCTTCAGATGCTGAGAAATATAGTGTTCCACAGCAGTGCCTTCTTCCTATGACAGATGAAGGTGTGATTCTGCATGCTTTACATGATGTTCCTCAACATTAGGGGTTGTTTGGATTGCTTATCGTTACTGCCTTATAAAATAGGCCTTTTCAATAGGCAGATGAATTTACTTGTCCAGAACTGATTATTTCACTCGCAAATATGTGATTAGCAGTTTTGATAACCAATTCCAAACACTCTCAAAACTGTTCATCTATTACGTCAAAATGCAATCATCTAAGGTTTCTCTTACAGTGTTTTATTTTTCCTTTTTTATTGATTAAAACTAATCTCTATCAGACAGGAGTAAAACGGATGCAATCTTGAACCGCTGTTATTTGCAGAGAGTAGTGCCACAGTGGAGGTAAAAATTGTTCTTTATCTGCTGATTTTCTTTTTCTACAATACTAACGATTATCCTTTTATAACCTACATCGTCTTCTAATTAGGTTCGAACTACAGTTGCTGCTAGAAAGTGGAGTCAAGTTTGAGATTGAAGCATTGTCTGTGCACTCACTTACCTTTTTGTCAAAAGAATATCTGCCATCCAAAATCCGAGGTATATTTTATAGAACCTTACAAACATTTACTCTAGAACCATTACTCTTAAACATCATTCTTATGAGATGCACTCTATAAATTGTAAGTACCAAATACATTAGAAACTAGGACTAAGGACACATTATGCGCAATAAATTCAATCACATAATATTGCAGCATATGGGATAATTGATACCTGATGTTGGGTCATTACGAGAACCTGCAAGCTTTTGGAAATTACCTTTTAGAAACATCCCCTGCACATTCTAGATGGTTGTGGGCAGTGTTCTTTTGATCACTGGATCACTGTAGTAATAACTGTTGCCATTGTAGCCTCCATAACCATAAAAACCTACATTACCATCATAGCCTCTATAACCATCAAAACCTACATTATAGCCTCCATATAGCCTCCAGAACCTGGAGGTAGGTAATAGTCACCTGCTCTGTCGGCGTTGTTAGATGAGGGGTTTGCGTTTGCATTATGACTATTTTATTGGAAAGGTAAAAACGATCTAACTTCATTGAAGTTCTTAGTTCCCGTTAGAAGATTCAGTTAGGTCATTCATCCATTTGATGCTTGTCTTATTAGGTCATTCAGATTTGATGCTCAAGCAGATGGTGAGCTGAGCCTAACACTGTGTTCTTAAGATCTTTTTAAGAGAGAAAGGAAAAGAAATGAATTGAAGGTACCAATTTTTCGTGTTCTCTAGTTTTTTTAAAAAAAGAAAAGAAAGTGATAGGAAAGAAATGGAAGGGGAATATAAGCCTTTTTCTGTGTCAACACTTTCCTCCCATATTTGGGAGGATTTGGAAGGAAACCGTATACTGAGCTAATAAAAAATATATATTGACCAAATTACCCATGTTTTGTTTTTATGTTCTTGGTCATCTTTAATGGGTAAACTGGTAAATTCATATTTCTCCGTTCTTTCTTTTCCGTTCATTCACTCAAACTTGAGAACACTAAATAAATTATCAGCTTTCTTTTCTTTTATGTTACTTTCTTTTCCTTTCTTTTAAGTTACTTTCTTTTCCATTCCTAATATAAGTCGAGAACAGACTGTAAGTGTTAATGATCATGTTATAGTTCGCCAGGTACTGTTCTACCTATAGAAATTAGTAAATGCAATTTGGGCCACTTAACAGGGTAGAATGGGTAATTTTAGCACGGGTCAAAATGGGCGTCGGGTTAACCCGCAAGCACTTTTTCATCAATTTTTATCAATGCTTAATATATGATTACAGAAACTATACAGTTACAATTAACTCCAACTTGTTGAATAACGCGATTTAGGATGTTGTGCCCAGTTAACTTGTTTCTTAGCTAATTATTGCTATTTTATGCATTTGACACAATAGACATAAAACATAATCCAAATTGACCCGGTAGATATATCATGTATTTTCAATTATCTAATCTACCCTTATGCACACAAATGTTAAATGATCAGTTCGGATTGGTCCTTGATAGGTTTATTCTAATGGATGGTCTGAAGGTGAATGTAACAGACATGTTGGAATCCATCAGCTTATTTAGAAAGGCAAGATATTCAAAAGTGCACCTACATACAGCATATCTGGAATAGCTTTTATCTTTTTTATACTATATAACCAATGTATTAAATGTATTAGTTGTATACTTGTATATAAATGCAATTAATCATTTAATTGCACTTGTCTGCATATATTGGAGTGATGAACATGGTCTTGTACATGCTTCTGAAAATTGTCACCTGTTTTGTAATATGATGTAATCATACAAGTTTGTACTCTAGTTGGTATTTGGTTTTGATGTATGTTGAACTGTTGAAGGTGAAGCTAAGTAGAATTGTAGAAACATGAATCTAATACCATGTAGAAGCTCTTGGCTTATAAGGTCTGAGCAATATTTTAAGATCTTGCAGTGGAACAACTTCTTTGTTTTGTAAGATTCGACATGTAGTTTGTTTACCAATTGAGTAATAGAATTCATATATTTTGCCAAAAATCTACCTATATCACGACTTTTAAAACACAATAAGCCATCTGTGCGTGCAAAATAACATATGATGCTGTTACACAAATAAAACAACATTGAAGACGGGAGGCTTATTGATTTCAACATAAAGCGTCCTAGTATTTGCTTCACATAGGGCAAGTTGGCATTAAATTGTGCACATGTATGAACCTTTTTCCAGCTATCAATCAAGTTGATCTATATGTTTTCATATGCTATGGCATGTCATAGTATCATTGAAGTGCAGAATGTTGTAGGGAATTTTTGGGTTTGAAGTTTGATGTATGGATTTTTTATTTCAATTGATTCTGTTATAATTTGAAAATTCTTTCCCATAAGTATTCATTTATTAAAGTGAAACATGTAGGGCACGATTTACTTATAGAATCGTTGGTAATCTAATCATAAACTTACCCACAAATTATTATTATAAAATTGTTGGTAATTTAGTCACCAGCTTAACCACGAAATATTACCAGAAAATGTGTCATACTCACGCATGACTTTTATGGAATTATATAAATTTGTGTGCAGTGTTTTGCCAATGTTGTTAGAGAATTACAAATCAACATGGAGAGGTGTTGCTGCATTTTTGCGTCCACCAGTGGATGAATATGATCAACGTGCAGCTCTGGAATTGGTGGAGAGGATATTCTTTTATAATGTCAGGTATAAATTAAACGTGTTTATATTTTTATATGTATATGTAATCTATATATATTACATACCAATTATTGAATAAATTTTCTTGGCACATCTTCTATGTACTTAGGTGGAACACGGTTACTCAACCTTTAGGTCACATCATGTTCAGAGACACAGTTTAGGAGATATGGATAGTTGTAATCATGCGTATCGATGGGATAGAAAACCCTATCAATTAGTCTTCGATATTGGATTTGAAGCAAGGCATCAAGCAAACGCTCAAGTTGAAACTTACTTCAATTTGGAAAGCTATGTTAACAGTGGCGGAAGACCCTTGACCCAATAAGGAATACTACTTATGGCTTGCTTCAAATCCAAGATTGAAGACTAATTGATAGGGTTTTCTACCCCATCGATACACATGATTACAACTATCTATATCTCCTAAACTGTCTCTGAACATGATGTGAACTAAAGGTTGAGCAACCGTGTTCCATCTGAGTATATAGAAGATGTGCCAAGAACAATCATTCAATAATTGGTAAGTAATTTATATAGATTACATATACATATAAAAATATAAACACATTTAATTTATACCTGACATTATAAAAGAATGTCCTCTCCACCCATTCCAGAGCTCCACGTTGATCATATTCGTCCATTTGTGGACGCAAAAATGTCGCAACACCTCTCCATGTTGATTTATAATTCCGTAACAACATTGGCAAAACACTGCACACAAATTTATATAATTTCGTAAAAATCACTGTGGGTAAATATACCCACGTCATTTATGTGTAAAAGTCATGCATGAGTATGACACATTTTTTGGTAATATTTCATGGTTAACCTGGTGACTAAATTATCAACAATTTTATACAGTAATAATAATTTGTGGGTAAGTTCGCGATTAAATTACCAACGATTCTCTAGATAAATCGTGCCTTACATGTTTCCCTTTAATAACTGAATACTCATGGGATGGATTTTTATTATCTATTAAATTTTCAAATTACAACAGAATAAATTGAAATACAAAATCTATACATCAAACTTCAAACGCAAAAATTCTTATAATATAAAGTATACTATTATAAAAAGATCTTTCATACAAAGATGTTAAGTCTTCTATTCTAAAAAATACACAAATTTGAATTATTAGGGTGTAAAATACAAAGACGTTATGCCTGAGTAATGTTAGGTTATATTGTTTTTTATATAGGGCTGACAAAAGTACTACTACAACGATACAACGTAAGTAGCGTTTATATTAGATGTGTTATATATAGTTAATGCATCACAGCCTTTTTATCCTTTACAATGGCATATATTTTTAAAGATATTGTAGACCTCTTAAGTCACTTTTTTATATTAGTGATAATTGGCTAACAAGATATAAATGATAAAAACAAGATATAAATGTTAATAAGAGAAAATAGTGAGATTATACCCTTATATTTTCGAGACAACATATTTCGACAAGAAAATGGTTGCTTTGCTCTTGTATCATAAAATAGAAGGACAAACATTGTCGGGTTTTGATCAACACTCTGAAGCATGTTGGTGGTGGGTTTGCAGCAGTAACACGGTTGCCGTTGGTAGGAAAGCGGTGTTCGATGCTGCAAAGAAAAAGCAACAAAATGTATAATTGATTCAATAGTGTTTGTGTATGTCTTTATAAACACACAAAGAGTACAAATAAACTTAAATGCAAGTCAATAGCCTTAAATATTGGTAGATGAAGTTTAATGTAGGTTGGTGGGTAGTTGAAAGGCTTTAAGATATGCATATTTCATAGTTGGCAGAAGCAATAATGCAAATTCCATTATTATGGTCATTATGAACTTTAGATAAAATGTGCAGCATAGTTTTTTATTGAACTTTTGGGTCATTTAGGTATTTGACTTATATTTTATTTTATCATGAAAAGGTAACCAAAAAAAGTCAAATATATACCTTCATAATCTGAAAACACATAAATATCTTCAACACAATTCCAACTCCAGTGGCGGAGCAAGAAAAAAATTTGTGAGAGGGCCAAAACAATTTTTTTTCCGAAAAAACATTAGATTGGAGGGCCTAGATGAAATATATAACACATGAAACCGTGAAAAAGTACACTGACGGGCTTAGGCCTAGGGGCTGGGCCTCTTCCCGGTCCTTACTAAGCTCCGCCCTCGTCCAACCCCCTCTTAAAAGTATTTTTTTAAAATACTCCGTAGTTAACTTTCTTCTGAAAATCAATTACCAAAATCTATTTTTACCAAACCCAATAACTAAAATCGACACTATCTTTTCACATAACTAAAATAGACATAGCAAGCAAATACATTTGCTTGCTACACTACCATTTGCTCGCTACTCTACCATTTGCAACATGGCAACCAAATACATTTGCTAGCTACTCCACTATTTGCTTGCCACTTTTGAAGTAGTTTAATTATTGAAAAAAGTTTGACGGTCACCATTTGCTTGCAAAAGAAGGTTTTGCTCGTGTATTATGTTTGTTGCTACTTTTAAAATATAAATTTTGACATTTACCAAATCATGTATGTAATAAATGAATGAACAAAAGTTACAGACGCCAAACCATGTAAGTAGTAAATAAATGAAACAAATGAACTTATTATGTTTGTTATTTTCCCTCACAAAACCATGTACCTATTAAATGTTTTATTTACTTGCTCACCAATATATCACCTACACATTCTAAACCAAACCTATTGCAAACGTATTCTTTGAAACTTTTGTAACCAGGGGCGGAGCTATCTATTGACCAGGTATGGCACGGGCCACACATGAATTCTGTCGGTGAAGCATACATTTGTGATTGATAGGTTTTTTGGGTAGCTGGGTGCTCTACTAAACTTATTGAAACTAGAAAGAAATTAATATGTGCGTTAAAAAATGCTCAAACTATATGAAGCAAGGTTTTCAAGATCGGGATCTTACCTAGGATCGATTTTGTCTTTGCAATTTCGAGATCATAAGATCGGATCGGGATCTTAAAATCCTACCATAATGTCATTTTCTAAGTATCCTTTGTAATATTATACAAATTTATAAATTATTATATACATAAACACAAAATTATATAAATTTATCATAGAAATGTTGTCCTAAATTATGGTTATGAAATGTATAAGAAGATTAAGATGTTGTTTTTTCAATTTTACAAAACACAACTCATAAATTTATAGTTTTTTAGTTTGCTAGTTCGAGAAAAGTAAGATCGGATCGTAGTAGATCCTAAGATCCTATGGTCAGGATCGGGATCCTATAAGATCTTAAGCTTTTAAAGATCCTACGTAAGATCCGAATCATTTTTGCTTTGCAGTATCGTAAAATCGTAAGATCCTAATATCAGAATCGGGATCCTGACAACCATGATATGAAGGATAAAAAAGAGCAAGTAGGCCCAACTTGATATTTAGTTACTCGTATGGCTATAGATTTCTTAAAGTTGTTTTATAACACTTGGTAATCATGTTGTGTATAAATGTTTTCAGGAGGTTAATATATTTTTCACCATTTCAACAGAAAAGTGATCTTTATGAAAAGAAAAACATTAATTTCAGTTGTCACTGTATTTATGGAGTTAAGGTGTAAATCCTCGGTCAAACGATATCATGTGAGTTTACCTCCTTAGGATGGTGGCAGTCGTGCTTCCGAAATCATTCATATCTCCTAAATCTACCAATAATATCATTCCATCTCATTCATACTTTTTTCATACCTCCCAACCTCTTTTTAGTGGTAACCATGCCTTTTTCATACCTCCCAACTAAATCCATAGCATCATATATATTAAGCTTATACATAATGCATATAAACTTATACATTCTCTTGAACTAAATCTATGCCGTGGAATCATATATTGCTGCTGAGCCTTGCCGATGGAGCATGCCGGCTAGGTGGCGGCGGTGTTCACCGCCGGCATGGGCATGCTGTTGGTGATGCCGTTGTCCACTGCCACCCTTCTTAGTGACGAAGACTAGTGTGTTACATGGCCATCATCTAGTGGAGTATGTACAAAATAGGTCATTGATGTAGGTAAATCAATGTTTAACATGTGTCATTATGATAAATAGGAATAAGTTTAAGATGATATAACATTTTTCAAATAAATAATGTGTCCAAATGATCACCGAGTTAATATTAAATGAGAAAACAAAATCTTAAAATAAGACGTATGACAAATAATTATAACTACAGTACTACACATTAGAGATGCGACAACTTAAATTAGATACATCGTAATATATTTTCTAACTCAAATTTAATGCATAAACATATACAGAGTATTAGATGCATGTTCGTTAAGTTAGGCGAATCTTACATATTTTTCTGTCATATGAACGTAAATGTATTGTTATGACTACTTTGCATCTTTTTTTACTTCAATATCACTTTAAACACTTGTTGATATTTATTTAAATAAATAGAGATGTATCTAATTAAAATAGATTGTCATAGTTATGCATTAAAAATTCATGTTTTTAATACACTACATTTTGCAACTCTTCCTAAAAAAAGAATACAGTGACGAGAGGGAACAATTGAATAGACTAAAAAGTATAAGAGCACACGGTACCGGGGTTGCGCCGTCCCCAAAACACGACGGAAAACGCAAGCTCGACACCAAATGTGGTGTTTTCGAGGTTGCCGTCGTCGTAGCTAGCTCAAATGGTCTGGTCTTTTCCTTTTTTTTATTATTATTTTTTTTTTTTTTGCGTGTGTGTATTTGTGAGTTATTTGTGGGTGGGTGTCTCATGATGGAGGAGTGTTTTGTGTGATGTGATAAATTTTGATATTTATGAAAAAATTGCTGAGTTGTCATCACTTTACCCACGACACCTCGCGACGACACCACAGTGTACATGGTGCTCTAATTAGGGACGGAACTCGGAGTTCTCGTGGGGTTCCGAGACCCCTATGGATTTTTTCGATTTAATGTTAATTTTTGAAAGAAAAAAAAAAAAAAAAAAAAAAAAAAAACATCAATTTTTCTTAAATGCATCTTAAATGCACCCGGTTAATCGAAATGTGTTTTTATATTACGTTCTAAAAAATTTATGCATCCGGTCATATTTGTTCATGGTTCCGTCCCCAGCTCTAATGTTCATACTTCATAGTCTATAACCATAAAGTTTTAAATAAACCCTTCAAAAACATATATTTGACATTTTATCCCTTATAGAATCTCGATCTCTCCGACTTCGTGGAAGACCCTTTTTGTTTGAAGTTATTCTAATACACAGAGTTGAAATGGTGATGACGTCATCGAATACTGTATTTGTTTACGGGAGCTTGTTATCTAATGACGTCGTTCAAGTTCTCCTCAACCGCATACCTCGAACCGCACCCGCGATCCTCAACGGCTAGTTAGTATCATCCTCCCTTTTTTTTTTTTTTTTTTTTTTTGAAATTTATCCATTCATATTTGCATACAAAGCCTTATTCGAATAATTATTTACTTGTGAATATAGTATCAACTAAGATATATTATATGGTACAGTCATAGGTTTAGCATCAAAGGGCGCGTTTATCCTGCGATTTCACCCGTTGAAAACAAGAATGTTACAGGGAGGGTATGTTCATCATTCATTTCATATGCTATTATTACCATTCTTATCTAACATATGTTCATGATTATTTATTTTTTTATCATATATACTAGTGTATCTTATTTTAATAGTTTGCAAATTACAAACCCATACAAACAAATTAGATGTTCTGAAAATCAAAGTTTTCAGGAACACGATCCGTTTGACAACATTGCTCACTGTAACCTCTTATTATTTAAGAAAGGTTTTGTGTATGTCACTGTTGAACGGTATTTTAGACATTTGGTAGATATTGGGCTATTCTGTTAGAGACTCAGAGTACATCAGTATTTATGGTGAGGAGCGAGTGATATTGAGCAAGTCAGAGGAGTGTAATTTATACTTTATCGTGTAGATGAGCTATTGAGTAAAATGTATCCATGTTGATGTCTTCATTCTGGGAGATGATTAAGAACAAATGATGAGGTTTCTGTTGGAATTTGTGTGCGACATGTGAGTATGTGAGTTTCCTTTACTGTGATATCCTTCTTTCTGGTAAAAAAGAGAGCACTTTTTTTTTTTTTTTTTTTTTTGGTTAATCTATGAATTCAATCTTCACTTAATGTGGTCTCATTTAGCCTATCTGGGAGATACAATTGAACAATCAGTTGCTAGAAAAGTGGGCCTTTGGCAATTCCTCTAATGATGGGATGACCCAAAAATAGGCGGTATTGGAGAGATATCTAGTAACCCGGTTCACTTCTTAGATTTGAGTTGATAACTAATTAGTCTGTTATGATTTACAATAGTAATCCTTAAGGTCTGTATACGTTCTGTAACCCTTTACCTACTATATGAGTATATGATAGCTTCGGCCATTGTGACTTAGTCTGATCACTGAGCAGACATGATAAAACAACAGTGTATTCATGTCTGCACACCCAAATGCGCACATATGAATCTGTACACAAAGTTCATAATTAATTTTGACCTGACGGAAGGAATATAAAGCAGGTTCTAACTGGGCTTTCTGCCACGGAATTAGATATCTTGGACACATATGAAGCCGAAGAGTACGACAAGAGGACTGTTGATGTATCTTTGCTGGTATGTCTATTCTCCAACTATTAGTTTGGGTTCTTGTGTTTCGTTTCGCCATATACCACTTTTACATTCATATGATGGAAACAGGAGTTGCACGAGCTCAAAGTTTAGAAGGGTTTTACCCATCTTTGAGTATATGAAATTGTTTCTAGAAATCATTCACGCTTTTTCTGGTTCAAGCATATCATGAGATAGTTCTGATTGTATATGCAGGATACCTCAGAGGTCATACAGGCTTATGCATATGTTTGGGGCAATAGTACCGATCCTGATTTATATGGAGACTGGGATTTCGAGGTAAATTTGTTATAGCTATGTCAGTTGGCGCACTGGCGAAAAAAATATTATCTTTTTCTGAGACTTTATTCCCATTTAGCGATCTTTTTTCAAGACATACGAGTACACATATTTATACATCTGTCTGATGCTGGTTTTATGACAGAACTTTAAAGAGTCAAACTTAAAAGATTATGTGGAAATGACCAAGCGATTTGTCAAAGAACTGGAGGATATCACATCATCACTCCCTTAATTCTGCTCGTAATCGGGCCATTCTGAGTTCTTGACTACCTCATGTAGATGTAAATATCGTGAGCCAAACAAGCTCCTTACGGCTCAGTGAGCCTTCTATTTATAGACTACATGTGAAACACACAAATGTAAACTCTGATACGAGCTGTACGTAAAAAGTTAACACATATCTCCACAGGTTTGAACCATACACTACGTTTACATTCATAGTAATTCATATTACACTATCTGTATCCACTAGTTCATCAGGATGTTTGGCATTGTGTTTAAAATGTGATCAAATGATGTAAAATCAGCTGCCTATAACATGTTTGAATTCCAATAATTACTAAAATACATAATCATTAATTTGACTGTTATACAATAGCGATAATCTAAAATTTTACAAGTAACGACCCCTTGATAATCAGGTAACCAATATCAATTTGTTACATCTGTATACAATCATTTCACTGTACCTACGATACACGACTCAACAACACCAAATATCACTACGCAAACCGATCACAAAACACCAGCTTCCCGCCTTTCTCACAAAGCCCTTGCTCACCAACAGAATCAACAACCTTCCCATAACTATACCTCAACGGCATCTTCCCGAACACCCTATGAAACTCTTGTATACACTCCCCTCTCCTCTTCCTATGATCCTTCTTCCGGCTACTCAACCCGACCGCGCCCACAACTCCCCCACCGTCATTCCTCGCATCACCCCAATCCCTCACCCTATTCCCCCCAACCAAAACCGGTCCCACATTCGTCTCATTCGCCGCAACAAAATTAATCAACACATCCTCACAATTCCTCATTTCATCCACAATTACCCGCGCTTTCGCCATCGACTCCCCGCCTTCGCAGCTATACTTATACAAATACTCAGTACTCATCAACATAAACTTAGTTAACAAAATCGAGTATCGGTCAGGATGAACGGTGTAGATCCATCCACGTGTCATTAAATCAAATTCATGAGACCTAACAAACAATCCTATCAATTTCTCCTTATTATTTAAAAACAGTTTAAACGCGAATTCGATAGTTTTCGGATCGATTTCGACGTCGTCGTCGCATATCACGACGGCGCGTGTGGTGATCCACGCGCGTGGTAAGAACCGCGCGTTGAGGCTGTCAGACGGTTGACGGACGACGGAGATCGGCGCGTGGCCGGGAGAAGAGCGCGTGAGGTTGTGTGAAAGCTCAACGAGTGTTTTCGTCGGTGTGTTAGGGTTTCCCCATAGTATAACCACCGCGGCGGCTGACGGTGAAGATGAGTATATTCCGGTGACGGTTGTTAGCGACGGAATGCGTGATTCTGAGTAGCCGTTGATTAGTACTGTGAACTGGTCTGATCTGAGGGAGTTTGGTGACGGTAATTTGTGACGGTTGCAGTAATTGTTTGCGGTAAATAAACGTGATTGTGTGACGGTTATAAAAGTTAAAATGAGTATTAGTTTTATTTTTTGCATTTTTTTTAAATTTGTGAAAATGACAGAAGAAATGAAGTTATTTATGTTTTAGAGGAAATTGCGGAAAGGGTCCTTATGGTTTGGTTAAAATTATAAACGTAGTTCTTTCATTTTGAAAATGTAAACGCATCGTATTGTAAAAACTTTGGTGTGAAATTATCGTTTAAATCGGTGATTGCACTTGCAAATTTCGAATTTCATATATTCCAATGTTAGCAGAGCTGTATTTGAAGGTGTAGCGGTGTGTTATCGCACATCGCCTTAACCTTTTAGGGGCTTCAAAATATATACCTCTTTACATAGTTGTAGCCTCAAACTCATTTGCAACCTCAAAATGTTGACAATATATACAATTTTGTTTTAATATTTGTTAAACTTTACTTCAAGTGGGTGATAGTGATAAAAAAACTCATAAAAATTAAAATTAATCGTCACAATATATTTCTAATTGTCATGTTTAGTTATTGTATAAGGGGTTTTGCAAAAGACCTCCGTTGGTCTAGCTACCGCGTCAATAATAATGATTAGACATCAAAGTTTTCAAGAACGAATGTAGGTGTTTTTAGAAGGAGCTTCAAAGAACTTTTGAGAACTAAACTTTTAAAATAAAATAACTTTTAATAAAATTTGGTTTGTCAACAAAATATATAGAAAAACTCTTCTTTTATTTGAAGTAGCTTTTAAAAAGTGTAGATTTTAAAATAGTTAATTACATTAACACTCTTCAAATAATATTAATATATTATTTGAATATTATTTTTGTTATTTAACGTTAATAAGTTTAGCTTCAATTAATTTATTAAGCATATCTTAAATCGGCTCTCGTAAGCTCCAACCTGGGTCAAACATACCATGTGTCTGCACTTCTGAAGTTGTAGAAACTGTTATTGCATTTTGGCCAAATTATAGGGGCTGTTTTTGCAATTTACACTGTGTTATAAAACTATTGAAATAAATCAATAATCAAATAATGGTGGCATTTGCGTAATTTGTGGGAAAGTTAAAGGTTGAATATTTGGATTTGATGAATGGTGGATATTATCCTTTTTTTCTTTAAAGCCTTTTTTTTATCTTGTGTTTTTAGTGGAACAAAAAATGGCGGGTTTGGTGGGTATAGCTAATATGCAATTGATGCCTCTTATTTCTTTGAAATCAGTTAGATTATCAAAGCCTATTCAATGCATATCTCTTCAGCAACAGGTATACATAGACTTTGTGTATTGAGGTTAAATTAAAGTTTGTTATGGTTTGATACTTGCATACCAATGTTGGAAATTATTTTATGGTTGTGTTTGGCAATTGGCATTGCCTTTTGCAAAACTGATTATATGATGTTATAGAGATTATATGCATTTAACCAGACAGCCTTTGGCGTAGCAGTATCAAGGTGTGTACTAGTTCCTGTTATCTACTTACTGTGAGATACTCAATTTAGGAGTAGTTGCAACAAAATGTTTTCGATATTTTACTTGTAAATTATCAAGTGATCCAAAGTTTCTATAGACTTAAACAATTTATTATCTCCTAAATTCAGTTTATGATGAGTGATTCTGATTCAGTGTAACAAGTTATCATGGACCATGTTTGATTTGGGTTTTCTTTATCATGACTTGTGTGCTACGAGTATTAAATTTTTAGACATTTTACGGTGCTATGTTCTTGACACTTTATGGTGATTGGTGGTCGGTGGACCATGTCTAGCATGCCCGTTAATGGAAATTTTTTGGAACTCTGCTAATCGTGTGCATGTTCTTTTTGAAGGCTATACAGACAGATGAAAGGATTGAATGTGAGCCTTGTGACGGGAGAGGATGGTTGCTTTGTGATTTTTGTAATGGTCAAAAGACAAATGTGAAATCTGCAACCAATCGTATCTACCGTAGATGTCCATCTTGCAAAGCTGTGAGTATTGTTATTTCTTTTTCTTTTTGGTTGCTAATCGTTAACTGTTTCTGATAACAGTACCTCCAATGTGTTTTTCATAGGTTGGGTATTTGTTGTGTTCCAAGTGCAAGGTTTACAAATGTGTTACATACCCTGACCAAAGTGATGGCGAATTCTGAAGCCTTTCTCGCCAGCAAAATATGGTTGCCTCAATTCTATCTGTTTCATTTGTGAAGAATCTACTTCCCTAAACTTTTTGTGCCAAACACACTTCTTGCTAGAGTTGACAAAATTTGACCTGTAAACTATAAGATGATTGAAAAGATCATTGAGAATGTTAATCTTTTATCATTGTGCTAATTTTCATAACAAAGTTGAATTGCATTAATGGGATAAGAATGATCCTTTTGAGGTACAAGCATCAACAGATGGGGGGCATCGATTGCACACTCTTCATCACCTTCACGCGTGGTCTTCCTCTCACCCGCATCAACCTTCACGCATGGCCTTAGAGCCACCTCAACACCTCACACGTGGTGAGGTGCATTACTGTGTCTAAAAACCTTAAAAATGATATATGCATTTCTAGTTAGTAACTTCTAGCAACAGGACCTTCTTTTGACACACTGGGACATACGTAATAGGATGTCACGAGTTCTTTTTCGGGAAGAAGGGGTATAAAAAACTAGAGACCAAATTGTAAAACTGTATAACAAACCACAGTTAGTAGTATTTTGTAGTCACAAATAAAAAGGAATATTTTCTGATAAGGCATGGTTCAATAAGGATCTCATGTTAAATTTGTGACATTCTACTAAAAGATGTCACTTATAATTTTGAAAGTAATTTAAGTGGAAAAAGATCTATATTATAGGTTATTCAAAGAAACCGAATTCTTTTTATTACGACGTATTAATCGTAAATATGCGATTAACTGGTATTTTCGTAACTGTTTATGGACTGATCTGTGACCATATAAAGATTTTTACCTAACAAAGTTTATGCAAGATTTGAACTATGATATTTTTTAACTTGACTGATGATTTTGTAATAAAGTAATTTTACCTATCTACCGTCTATACTATATATAAAGAGCAAACACATTTACTTAAAACTTAAATACTTAAAAAACGAGTAATCTTGTTAGATTAAAATAATTGTATTTCTAAAAGGTAATTCAATCTATTAAATATTTAAATACTTAATTATATTTTAAACCATCAAATTTATTCACTCTCAGTTACTCGACACTAATATATACATTAAAATAATAATAATCATAAAGTTTGTACAAATAAATTGATACTATTATAGACCGTCGTTACTATACGCCGCTAATCATTTAGTTTAAACAAAATTGCTCCTTCTCATAAACTTAAAACTCAATGAAACAAAATATGACAACATATCTCCACAGTAAAGTCGTTTCGATCTAATCCATTCTTGCAAACATTCAAGTAGAAACTTGCAAATTTAATCCGATCCGATCTTACTTTTATCGGATAACAAAGTAGAAAATTGCAAATTTCTGGATTATTTTTTGTAGAATTTAAAAAACAACATGTTAATCTTATTAAACATTTCATAATCATAATTTAAGACAACATTTGAATGAAACATTCATATAATTTTGTGTTTATGATATAAAATAATTTATAAATTCGTATAATATTACAAAAACTATAAAAAATGACATTATAGTAGGATCTTAAGATCCTGATCTGATCTTACGATCACGATCTTGCAACGACAAAAACGATCCTTGATAGGATCCCGATCTTGAAAACCTTGCTCAAGAAAATACTACCTCCGTCCCATAAAAACTGTCCAGTTTGACTTTTCAGAGTCAAACTGGTTCAACTTTGACCTTATCTATTTTTGTGAGTATTATATAATACTTTATGAAAAATATATGAATGGATTAAGTTTTAAGTGTGTTTTTCATTGGTATAATTTTTCATCAAGTATTATATAACACATAAAAAATATTTATGGTCAAAGTTGAACCAGTTTGACTCTGAAAAGTCAAACTGGACAGTTTTTATGAGACGGAGGGAGTATCATTTTTTGTTTCAGTTCATATTTTTTACTTTACTAAAAAAACAAATTGTAGTAACTTTCAAGAAAAACAAATAAAAATATAAAAAGAAAAATAGAAATATTGATATACCTCGTTGCCCCCTCCTGTCGCCTGCAAAACCCCCCAGCCCCGGTCCCAGCCCCACCCACACCCACCATTAAAAAACCCAATAACCACCATGGACCACGAAACCGGAACCACAAGCAGCCTCCGAACCCGGTCGAAAGCGGCACCAGACTGGACAGTAGAAGAATCCCTAATCCTAGTCAACGAAATCGCCGCCATCGAAGCCGATTGTCGCGGCACCCTCTCCTCTTTCCAAAAATGGAAAATCATCGTCGAGAATTGCAACGCCTTAGAAGTCAACAGGAACTTGAACCAGTGTCGTAGGAAATGGGACTCTCTGTTGTCTGATTATAAGAAGATTAAACAGTCCGGGTCCAAAAAAGCCAGCTTTAATAACGAGCTTTTTAAGGCGATTGAGAGGTATGTTAGGGAGTTTGAGGAGGGGGGTGGGGGTGAGTATGATACTGACCCTGAGGATGGTGATGAGGATGATGGGATGGATTTGCCTCTTGCTGATGTTGTCCATTTTGGTATGTTGTCGTTTTCCTCGTTTTAATCAAATTTTAAGGTTTTGGTATGTTGTTGTTTTCGTCGTTTTAATGAAATATTAAGGTTTTGGTATGTCATAACCTCTTAAACATACCTATTGGAGTGATAATTGAGTGTTACTATGCTATGATCGTTATCTATGTATTTAAGAGTGAATTAAATTAGCAAACTAGTTACGTGATACATAAGTAGTTTTGATGGATAAAAGTTTTTAAGAGGATACCGCAAACGACGCCAACTAGGAGAGTGGAAGCTTTGGTAGTTGATAGCGTGAGGAGAAGGGTAGAACAAAACTTAGGTGGGAGGATAGATTGAAGCGTGACCTGAAGGGACTTCTCTTGTTTTACGAAATGATCTTACCTTTGATAGGAAGGGTTGGAGAGCTAGAATTAGAATAGACAGTTAGAAGGTCTAGGTCGTTTTCTGTTACCAGGTAGTTTTTCGTCTAGGTTCTCTAGGTGATTTTTTATAGCCTTGGTATATATTTGCCCCTGCGTATAGCGTTTGAAGATTTTGGTAATCTCACTTCAAATATCAGCCCCCGTGTTTTAGGGATAGAGATTCACAACTAGTTTTCCTATACGCTTTTTAGGCAATTTTAGTAACCCCACATGCATATATATGCCTTTGCTTTTAGGTATAGAGCCCAATAGCTATATTCATTTACGAACTTCGCTGCATCCTTAGGACATAGAATTATATTTGCTTATAGGCCCCTGTTCCAAAAAAATATTTGCTTATAGGCCCAATTTCCCTTCCATGCACTTATGCTTTTATGTTTCTCATGCTCTTATGCGTCCATGCTTATATGCTTATCAGATATGTATGCCTTTTTTTCCTATATGATTTTACTCGTATCTCTAATCATACTGTGGGTATCACATGCACGTGCTCTTATGCGCTTCATATATTATATGCTTTCAAGTGTTTATATGCTTATATGTCTATTATTGTACGCATCTATGACGGTATCTGTCTATTCGTGTATATTCCTTTTTTTTATTTTTTAATAAAGAAGCAATATGTGTTAGCTTGACCAGTAATCACAGGTAGCCCTTAAGAATTGAATATGTGTTAGCTTGACCTTTTAGCGTTTCAGGGTGATGGAGTACTTGGATTAAGATTCATCAAATTACTAAATTGATCTCTTATTCTTTATATAAATGAAGATCTACACTGGTTTGTGTATCTTGGACTCGTGGTGTTAACGATCTTTACTACATGGGAGATAGTTCACATTTCACTAATCGTAAAACATTAAATACCTGCATCCAAGATTTTGAATCCCAACTATGGCATTATATTAAAAGTGTGCAATATGGTGTCATGTCCGTTTTAAACATGCATTGGAGTAAATGCTAGGTATGTTAGTATATATTAGTGCCGTTTGTCACTTTGTCCAAATAAACGAAAGACCAGACTGTTACTTTTGATTAGGTTCTAATTATGCCATAGTTCTGTTTGAATTTGGTTACTATATAAGACTCGTCTCTTATTAAACTTTTGACGATTCTTGAGTATGTATGTCTTTTAACATATAACTTGGTTACTATATAAGACTCGTCTCTTATTAAACTTTTGACGATTCTTGAGTATGTATGTCTTTTAACATATAACTACTTGAAGATGTTCTAGAAAGTGGGCGACTGGTTTGAGTGTATTACTGTGTTCAATAAGGAGACTTTATGGTGACTGATGAGACAGACTGCTTCTAGAAAACCTTAGAAAACCACATTCACTTGGATATATGGCAGAATTGGAATTCATGACCGTTTTTATGAAAAAAAATATTGATTACTTTTTTTTGTTTTTGGTACACTGGTGAATTTGTATACCATATAAATGACATTTACAAAGTTTCCTATATTTGGGTACCAAAGACATTCCCTTTGGATAACCAAAAACAAACGACATAAAAACAGCAATTCAAACATAGACCTATTCACCAACATCCAAATTCTAATCAAACCACTATCAGTTACAAAGTAACACATTAGTCCATAAACACCTTCACTTGTGGCTATAGATCAGTCAGCAGTCTTTGTTCCTGTTGTTTTTGGCACTAGCAGTCTTTCACTTTAAGGCCAGTGATATTCATCTTTACTGCTCCCATCATGACTTTCCACTATTGTTCCCACGATCTCATAATGCTTTGGAAAATTTTCAAATCTTTTTCTTGCCTTAGTTGCAGCAAAAACTAGTTTTATAACCACTATCCAAATACTTCTTTTATCTGAAAATTTTCACATGCAATCCAGAATATCCTTCCATTCATTGTTCAAGTGGGTGCAGCTTAGTCATCTTCTTTGATTCTTCCCACGCAAAAGAAGCATACTCCAGTTGTAGAAGAGATGTTGATGTGAATCACAAACATTCAAACAAAACACACATTTCATATTCTTCTCTGGATACCACTTCATAACCCTGTCTTGAATAGGAAGCCTCTCCTGTATTAACAACCACAATATGAATGCATGCCTTGGTATTGAATCTGAAAACCACACTACATGGTACCATTGCACTTTAAATCCAGGGTCTCATAAATCCTTCCAACCCCTTTGTATACTGAACTGTAATGTTTTCATAGAGTTACTGAACCAAGATACACCATCATCCTTTCCTTGACATAGCACAGGGGTTTTCATTTGCTGAAGTATAGGTAAAGTATGTAACCAATTTTCTGGCCATTTCCATCTTCTATCCTCTATCATTTCAGCAGCAATAATTTATTGGTAAACATTGCTTGGAAAACTTGCCTTCTTGAAATGAAATTGGATAAAGGTCCAAATCCTCACTTCTTATCATGCCACATAGCTGTAGACTCTCAGATAGTTTGGGGTGTAACCATAGTCTGAGTCTTGACTACTTAGACTAGCTCAGTTGGACAAAATCAGAAACGATTTGTTGGTGGGTAAGGAAACTTGCTCTTTATTCGAGCCCTTTTTGGGGGAGGGCGAGCTCTAATGAATGATTGAGAGATTTCAAACTGAACTCTTTTCACCAGTGAGGAGAGTAGTTGCTTATTGTGTGGTTGCATATAACATTAGCAGGCTATTTTCTGATGTTTATGTACCAAGGTCTTTGATGCTAATTATATTCAGCTTCTTACTTTTCCATATTCATAGCAAGCCTCAAGGCTAAACTTCTGAGTGCCCAAGTGTCTATTGACTTGACTTGTAGTTGGTATTGCGTTACAATTACAAGAGTCCTGATCTTTAGATTAGCTATTCAGTAAGATTTCTCATTAGTTAATTACTTTCAACTGCATATAAGATCTGGATCAAATTTCTCTGTCATACTAATGTCATCAGAGGCTGCTAACATTATTGTTAATCACATTGTTAGGATGTCTGTGTAATAGCAATTCTGGTAAGCTTAGAATCTTAGTGATATTCAAGTGAGACATCTACTTTTGTTTTGTTCCGCGAAGTCACCAGCTAGTTCTGTATAAAGACTTTAAATTGAGGTTATGAAGCTGTGTATTACGATGCTATTTCAAATTTGAGGAGAAAATGAGTTGATGGATTTTTCATTTGTGAATCCTTAAGTCCCCATTCAGTCAGCAACAGTAAAAACAGAACATGAAACCACAGGAAATTTACTATTGCTTTTGTGTAGAATGACGAAACTTAGAAGTGAAACTTAAGTCCCCATTCTTTGTTTATATATAGATTTGCTATGTTGTTTTATGATTCTCCAGCTTACATTGTTTCTTTGAACTGAAATCAGGTTCAAAGAATCAAAGGGCCAAGGTAACAGCACCTCAAAAGCGCACAGTAGAAGTGAAACCCAAGCCAGTGAGACATCCGAAAAATGAAGACATGGAAATTGAGGAATGCAGTTCTGAGCAACTAGTAGACCGCCATATAAATACCTTTGATGAAAATACAGGGTATGTTCAAATCAGTCGCGAGGAGCAAGAACAAATCTTGGGTGAGAAACTGAGAGAAAATGCAGAACTAATAGAAGCTATAGTCAATGGCAACAATAGTACATATGACGTAACTAGGATGAATGGTGATAAGATTATAATTTGCCTCAGCAATCTTGCAGTCACCCTCGATGAACTATCCAAATTGCAAACTGATTGAGTAGTGCAGGTGCTTCTTTTTTGGTGCAAGTGCAGCTCAGTGTACTTTTGTGTCCCCGGTCCTGTATTGTGTTGATATGTTTTATTGCTAAGATTGGTATAGCTGTGGTACTTTTTAACGTATTAACTTAATCTAGTGGTATCAATTTCAATCATTTACTCACTACTCATGGATGAGTTGCTTCAGGATATGTTTATCTCTTAGAGATTAAGATTTGGTTTATGTTTTGTCTCTTACCTGATGAAAGTTTTTAGAACTGGCTTAAAAAGGAAACACATGAAGAGTCATCTAAAGTTTTAATGTATAAAATCTCATAACTCATTTTATCTTGCTGTTATATGTGACACTTATGTACTTATCTGTGTCTGATATGGCACTTTTACTCAATTTTAGCTTACTCTTGTTGGGTCACTTACATACACTTTTTGTGTATGTAATATTTTCCTTAAGAAATTATGTTACTTTAACTTGCTAAACATTATTCAAGTATACTTTGTCATCACACAAGTTTTTTATATGTACATTTAACAGTTTTGCAATTAGAAAGTACAACTCAAGAAACAACCACCATCCAAATCTGGAAAAAGAAAAATTAAGAAATTTGTGTGTGTTATTTAAGGTTCTAAGATATATCCACTTATTAAACCGATTAGCGACACCATGCAAACAATTGCTAAGGAGAAACCTTTCTTACTTCTCCTATCCTGCAAACAAGTAACAAAATGATACCATTAAATAATAAAGCATTGATCAAGTCAGAATTATATAAAACTGAGAAGAACTTAAAAGAGTTTAACTACATGAATTATGAGTGGTATTTAACATACTAAATGCAAGCACATGTTCCTAATATGGTTAGCATGAACAAAGTCGTACTAACTAGGTAGTATATGAAGTAATCAGGTGAATGCAATGTCTCTTGACGTATACAAGATAACCCTTCCCTAGGAATCTTCAAGATGACCCAAGATAGAAAGTAGGCCAACTTAGGAAACAAAATAAGGGACTAAGAAAGCGAACGCAACAGACTCACCAGTTCTAGCTGAAGTGTCTCTTTTGCTTCAATGATTTTGCTGTTCTGATAGGTTAGGCTTGAGATAGTGGATTTGGCCTAAAAAGGATTCATAATCAGAAATTTATATTAATTAAATACTAAAACTTCAACTCATTAATCTCCACAAATCAAAAGTCATACAATCTTAGCAGCATGTAGAACACCAATGAAAACAACTCTATGGATCTGATGTATAAGTAGGCTATGCAACCCTGAACCCTGGTAACTGATCAAGTTTAAAACATTCTGAATTGGCATGTGGTTTTATACATTATCATACTATTGATCAAATGACTAGAATGTCGATCATTAACGACAAGATAAGGAGACAAGCTAACCTCTTTTAGTTGATTTTCTAGCGTAGTTTCCTTCACTTTCAAGTCCTTGAGTTGTTTACTTAACCTCAGCTTCCTTTCTGGGTCCTCTTTCACAACCTTTACCGGGTTAAACTTCAAATTCTTGGATAGATCCCGCTCACTCCCATCCGAACCACCAGATGGCTTTGGTTCCTCTGTAGTCAAAGCAGCTTTAACTTCCACAGGGTCTTCAACTTTCTGCAAGAAATATTATGTTACCAATTTACCATCAAGAATGTTTCAGGAAATGTGTTGTAATGAGTAAATATGCATCACTGACATTCTCTATTGGAGGGACATTTTCGTCCTTTTTCACCACATTCTCTTGTTTAACGGAAGTTTCAATAGATGGTTCTTTTCCCAACTCTTTGCTTTTGTGTTCCGCTGTTGGAGAATCTTGCTTGCTAACTAGAACAACCCTGAGCTTCTTCTCTTCAACATACTTACCGCTGCTTTTTGAGAACTGTCATATGCAACAATGACCATCAGCACAAAAAAAAAAAAAAAAAAAAAGGGTCAAAATACTTACCAATTCAAGAGTAACATCTTCTTCTTTTAACCCAGAATCGACCACTGTGCTTTGAATCAGGAATTTATCCTTGCACTCCACCTCAGATGGAGCCGACCTTAAGCCTTGCATAGTAACTGCAGAGCACCAAAAGGTTAATATTTGGCTGCGGAAAATATAAATATTACAAAAACAGTTCGATGTAAAGTCCACAGGTACCCGTGAAATCGTATGCTGACTTTGGGCTAATGATTCCTGAATTTGGTCGGACACAGAATCTTTTAGGAGATGTAGTCTTAACCTGTTAAATAGAACGATGTTTTATATCGGAGCAATATATACCTTGAAAGTATGTGACGGATTAGATTAAAATACCTTGAAAGCAACATAGTTATCAGATATATTTGAGAGGTGAACTGAAGAGGTACTTTGTTTCCTCACCTCACCTGCGATCAGAATGAGGAACTTATCAGGTTCTTGTGTCAGAAAACGGTTGCACATTGCATTACGTATAGAAAACGGTTGCACATTACTCAATAATATATCACAATCTGTGAGTCACGGTCTGTTCATGGTATCAATCTCTTGGACTATGTCTGGTATCATACAAACACTCATAAAGATCACTGTAAATTTATAGGTACATCGATAGAAGATTAGATTAAGTGATCAACTCAATCAACTCTACTTTATAACTAATGTATATACATTCTTATCTCTAATGCATATTCCCCAGACCCAAAAGGCCAAAACAAACACCCTGTATATGGCCGGAGACCGGGGGCACGTGGCCCCCCTAGCGAAAAAAATTGTAGTGTAAATTTTCTAAAATATTTGGCTTTTTTGTAATTTGCCCCCTCTAAGAACCAATTTGTAGTGTAGTTTCTAAAATCTATCAAAGTGTGCCCCCTCGACCAAAATTACTTTCGGGCTCCGCCCCTGTTATATGCCCAAAATATCAGGATAAAGGGAGTGTTTGGCTTTGCATTTTGAAGATGATTATATGATAGTTAGCGGATTCAAGTAGCCTGAACAGTACACCTTATCCAGATTATCTGATTATTAAGGGCCATTATACATGTATAAATCAGTAAGCAGACGGAATTTGCCAAACACCCAAAAAACTAACTATCTGACAGCGTATGTTGCAAATGGTTCCTGATTCTATTCATTCCATACACATAGTAACTTTCAAACAATGCAAACAAACCAAATTTATATTTCGAAATGGATATACTGAAAGTGAGAATGTGCTTACATATAAACTTGATCGATGTTCCGTCAATTTCCAATAGCTTTCCACCCATTCTTTTTATTCTTCGTACCTGAAAACAATCAATGTAGATCACAAACCATCAATTATACAATTTCATTATTTGGTATTGGGAAATCGATATATCTCTCATTTCATTTTCATTTTCTGTTTGTTGGTTGTTGCATGGTCATGTTCATGTTGGTTGATTTCGTCCTTCACTTTGATGTTATTACATTATTAGCCCCTCATCTTTTTTCATGTTGCTTCATTCTTTTCCGACATTATTTCAAAATAGAATGGTACCCGCGCTTTGCGACGACGGGTCCTTGTGATTAAAGTCCAGGTACCAACAAGATAACAATGATGAGCTGATTAAATTAGAAGAAAATGCTCCCGGTCCGGCCCGGTTCACCCTTTTTTATCGGTTCCGATGGTCCTCTTAGATTCCTTTTTGGATGGCTTTTATTGGCAAGCCGAACCGGTAACGACTCCGATTCCCGTTTAAACCGGTTGAACCCATTGATTCTTAATTTTTTCTATAATAACGTTTATAATAACGTGTTATGGGTTATAGTTATTACATATCTACACAATCAAGACACACAATGTCGATCATTTAACTATAACCCATAACACGTTATTATAAAGGTTAACTAGTTACGCTGGTTATTAAATGGAAGTAGAATAACTAGAATGCTTGATGAAAAATTTTATCACATAAGAAGAACTAATTATAAAAGTAAATGCCTTTCAAAAAAAAAAAAAAAAAAAAAAAAAAAAATTATAAAAGTAAATAAATGACAATAACTTTTCAAAGAGAAATGATGTTGTGTTATAAGTTTATAACCATACGATTACTTGTAGTTTCACGCCTCAAGTTTGACGAGAAAAATTAGGAAGAAATAATTAATGAAAATAAGAAATAGGAAAAAGTCAAATAATTCAAATTTTTTGCTAGGACATGCCTCGTCAAAAGTTTTGATCAATTCTCACCTTTTAGAAAAAGTTAAAAGACCGGAAATTGAGTTTTTTTTTTTTTTTTGTTTAGTGGTTTTGGAGAAGACATGCATGTCCTTGCCAAAACCTTCATCGCACGTTTCACCTTTTATTGTAATTGGGGTAAGTTATCTACATCTTCTCATAGGGAGGGTATCCAATCATTGGATGCATCACCGGCTTGTACGGTCTGCATTGCGGGTTGTACGGTTTGACCAAACCCTCCTGATGCGGCAATATAAAGAGGGTTTGTATAACATAACACATCGTAATTATATATTTCACTCACCAATCACTTAAACCCATGTAATGCATAATGAGGACAAGATTGAAGAATAAGAAAATGTAAATAATGTCATGATGATGTCATCACTGATAAGAATGAAAGTTTATTAACTTCATCATCCGAAAAATGTCAAATTGGTTGACGAGCTCAAAGTTGGGTGAAAATTTTGTGCGGTTGATTTAGTTTTGTGTAACGGTCAAAAGTTGTCGCTTTATTGGGGAGAGCATGCAGGAGGTCTTTTTTTTTTTTTTTTTTTTTTTTTTTTTTTTTTTTTTTTATATATATATTTTTTTGCCATTCGGAGTCATTTAGATTGTAGAGGTCATATATCTCCTCCATTATCATAAGGCTTGTTTGTTTAGAGCACTAGGTGTAGATGGGGAGGCTTGCCTCCTCATTCGGGTCTCACCCCTGCCACATCACCAAACACCTCAACTTCCCCATTAGAGCCCCACCTCTTACACATTTATTTTTTTATTAATTTCATTAAAAAAATTAAATTCTTTTCACAAATACTAAAAAATAACAAAACATACTAATTTTATTTCATCAAATAAAAAAGTTACAATACGGAAAAAAAAAATACGATACGGAAAAAAAATACAACACATACGACACTAAAAAAACGAACCTAATTATTACTATTTCGTTTGCCTTCGGAATGTCCTCACTGAAAACAAATTAGTCGTTTTATTCCAAAGCAAAATGTCCTCACTGAAAACAAAGCCCAAGGCCCAATCTAGCCACAAACACCTTGGAGCCCAAATAAAAGCGCCCTACAAATATTCCAAAGCGAAATTTCCTCTACAAATATTCCCACAATCCGCCTCCTCTTGTTTATTAGCATCCTTTGCCTTTGCCATCTAAATTTTATTTTTTTCTTTTTAAGATACGTTTGAAATATATTATACTTTGTTTATTAGCAAACCCAACGTTAGTAAACCTGCAAATTGTCAGTGGTTTTGGTTCGCCATGACCACGGGGAGGTGACCAACAACGAGCAACGGCGAGGTGCATTTGGTGTAGCGGCGAGCTACGGCTCGCCGTTGATGGAGCCAGGTCAGACGACGAAGCCAACGACGAGCCCTACACCTAGTGCTCTCACATTTTCTTTTAAGTCAAGTTTAAACTAGGGCCTTAAGGATTGTATAAGTGGTGTCGTTGCACCGGACCTTCATTTTAAAGAGGCCACATTTTGTATAATCTTGTATATAAATATGTTAGATATTAAACATATATGAGGCACATATATCAAGCTTACATGCAATATCTCTTGAATTTACGAGTATAATAGCCTCTTTGTTATTATTGCACAGGGCAATCGAAAATCACAGGACAACTCTGGTTTAGACAAGAGCTAACTATCATATCACTTATTCTTTTTATTCATCATTTTTTTATTAAATCATAAATAAACAACTTTCATATGATTTTGAAAATTCATTTTTTTCCATGTTAAAGTCAACTAAGTCAATTTTAAACACCACCTAAGTCTTTGAAATATACGAGTATAAAATACAAACACTAGATTTTAGCCGATGGCCACACTCATGCAACAAGTCAAGCAAGTCTTGAGTTGCGTCACGTGGGGAGGCTTCGTAGTGGTGCCCAATGGCATGATGGAGGTCGCTACATAAGCACCAGACGTGGAAAGGGGAGGCGTTACCGGCAACCAAATGGTTGTATCTACATTAAGACAAATGATAATGGCAATCATTATGGCTCTCAGTAGAGGTGGCAATTTGTGCCAAAAAAAAAAAAAAAAAAAAAAAAAAAAAAAAAAAAACTAATTTAGGCAAAATTTTAAAAGATTTGGACACATTTAACCTCCTTTTTTTTTAAATGGGCATATATTGCTCATTTAAAAGTTAAATAGTCACAAACGAATACATATTTCCTCTCAATTGAAGAACCTTACAATTGTTTTTAAAGAAAAACTTATAGATATGATATATTTAATTTTGCAAAATATAAATGAGGTGTTATATTTAAGGAATTTATTTCATTGTTTTGTGTCTTTTCTAAAGTGATTCTTATAACATGTGCCCGTTTGGCTCGTGTCTTTTTAGCCCGTAGCCCATTTAGCCCCTAGACCGTGCCCGCCCGTTTTGCCACCTCTAGCTCTCAGTAAGGATGAATTTTATGCATATATATAGTTGTACCTTGAATAATAAGTTATAGTAATAACTACTCACCCAAAAGGTTAACTTCTCCGACCAAATTTAGACTATGCGTAGTAGTGCACTTGAAGACGTGCACATCACCACTGAGAACGCGTTCATGCTAAAGGACACTGACGCGTCTTGAGTCGCAAATAATGAGAAGATTATTCGGTCTATGCATCAACCAACTTGTGGAAGTTGGTCGTTGTATGTGTGAGATTTTTGGTTTTTGTGGGGTATATTTGAGTTGTGAAGTTGGTTGTCTTCTTATACTTTGTTGTTGTGTTGAGTGAAAAAGTGATGTGACATTAAGTAGACAATACTGATGTTAGTCACCATTACACCAGTCTTATGTACAACTTATAATTAATGTAAAAAATTATCTTTTATAAATAGCTCTAAAGGATATTATTAATAACAAATTAAAACTCTTAACATAATAAGACATGCATTAGTTGTATTTCTAAGCACTTTGAGATAGTTATCAATTTTTATTCCTGTGACAGTTAAATAAGACTTACAGTTTTGTGCAAAGTAAACGACTCGTCCATTGGGGTGGAGACGTGAAGCCTATTTTGTTGCATGAAAATCCGGAAACTATAAGAAAGAAAAAAAAGAACTCAGACAATACAACATTCTACGAAAATAAACCACCATCCTAACCGCCCTTTTTTTGTCCCTCCTTCATTTTCATCATTAAACGAATATTTTGATTCTGTTCCATCTCTTTGTGAGGCAAGAAATTAAACATTGTCTTAGAACCTTACAGAATTCACCAAGGTATCAAATCTATAATTCCTAGTTTATTATGTCACCATGAATTGTGCATGATTTTCAACATTTTTGTTATCCATTATGAATATTCACCATTAAATTGCCAATGTTAATGTATGCTTGTGCATTATTCACTATGTTTGTGTGAATGAAATGCATAGAAAGCGAAAGTTAATATCTTCAAATGACATAATTATAATGTGTTGAATTGTTGTTTTGCATCTTCAAGTTGGTGTTGCGATCATGATTGATGTATATTTTGTTCATGTGCATGGTAAGAAATTGTGACAAATAGATGGCTGAAGAAGAAACAAAGAAAAGTGTTATATTTGCGGTCGGGAATAAGAGAATTATTTTCTCGAATTCGTGTTTTCCAATCTGTTCTGAAGGTAAAAAAACCCTATGACAAGGTTTATTGCATTCTTCTTTGCGATGTTCTCTGATTATGATTACTTAAACAAAAATGTGATGTTCAATCTTATTGCTAGACCTTGGGACTTCGGATAAAGAAGATGAGGACCATCATGATGAGCATGAAATCGATTCTGAACCATCTTCCTCTAAGGCCAAAAGTAGATCACCTTCGCCTCCAACTTCTCCCAAAGAAGAAAATATATGTTCACCATCTTCCAAAGCAAGCAATGGAGAATCGGATCCCGATTCTCCCCACCAGTGGCATGGGTTCTTACAAAGAATTAAAAAGGGGTCCGCCTCAAGCTTACATGGATTCCATCCTAAACATTCCATCAAAAGGCTGACTAGGAAAAAGAGCAGGAAGTTAGCGGAGAACATACCAACACTATCTAATGACTTAGATGCAGAGTTGCATTGTTTTGAGGCTTCATGGACAAATTTCTCACTTAAGGAACTTAAAACTGCAACTAACAACTTTAGCCATGGTTTGTATCTTTGTACTTTACTTATTGAATACTCTTTATAAGGATCATGTGTTATTAATAGCTATCCAACAATTGTAATAACCTATATAGGCCAAGAGTAATGATGAACGAAACATGACTAATGATGAAAATTTTCTTTAACTTTTTATTGCTCGTTATATTTTTCACCATGCTTAATAGAAAAGTAACCAAGAGTATTTTGTTACAAATTGTTAAGGGTTGTCTTTGTTATCCAGCATACTTTTTTGTCGGATTAATTTGGTATAACCAAAACCATATTTGTCCAGTTTGAATTGTCAAAGTCAAACTGGTTCAACTTTGACAATAAATATTATTTTTTTGTTATAGAATACTTGATGAAAAATTATACCATTGAAAAGTACACTTAAAACCCAATTCATTTATATATTGTGCATCAAATATTATATAACACCCACAAAAATATTTAAGGTCAAAGTTGAAGAAGAAATACAAAAAAAGTCAATAGTGGACAATAAATTTGGGACGGAGGGAGTAGTTTATAGTATCTGGGTAGCTTTAATTTAAAAAAGTTGGATAGTTAGTTGACCTCTTAATAGTTAATACTAGTATCCTTTTAATATATCATGGAAATGATGGTGCCAAATTTATTTTTGTTAGTGGATCATCCTAGCTATGTAATTTTGTGTAGAAAACCTAATTGGAGAAGGAGGATATTCAGAAGTTTACAAGGGTCATTTGCATGATGGACAACTTATAGCAGTGAAACGACTAATCAGGGGTACACCTGAAGAGATGACTTCAGATTTTTTATCGGAGTTGGGAATACTCGTTCATGTCAAACATCCAAATATATCTCATGTTATCGGATATGGGGTTGATGATGGAATGTACCTTGTTCTTCCTCTTTCTGAATATGGAAGTTTAGCATCCCTTCTTAGTGGTTAGTCGTGAATAACTATTGCTATTATAATGTTAAAATTAATCATTAATGTTATTCACCTTTTCTTTTTAAGTATCATTGTGTTTATATTGTTTATTACTTCAGGCCAGAAAGAGAAACTAGAATGGGGAGCAAGATATAATATTGCCTTAGGCACTGCTTCGGGTCTCTCTTATCTTCATGAGGGCTGTCAGCGGAGGATTATTCATAGGGATATTAAGGCGGCAAATATTTTGCTTTCAGAGGATTTTGAACCTAAGGTAATCAAATAAGCTTTTAATTTTTGTGTTTGATATATAAATACTTCTAACTTTTCTTTTTTCTTCTTGTGTTTGTGTGTGTAGATTTCTGACTTTGGGTTGGCAAAATGGCTACCAGATCAATGGTTGAACCTCACTGTGTCACAATTTGAAGGGACGTTTGGGTAAGTGAACGTACGACTTGACATTGTTTTGGTGCTGTTGATGTTTCATTTGTTTTCATGTGTTTCTTTTTCCAAATTTACAGATACCTTGCTCCTGAGATTTTCTTGAATGGTCTGATTGATGAAAAAACTGATGTATATGCTTTCGGGGTACTGTTATTAGAGATTATCACCGGACGTCCTGCTCTGGATGAGTCACAGAAGAGTTTGGTTATGTGGGTATGTCTTATATGTTGGTTTTTGAACTTTTGAAATATAATTACGTTGCCCTGTATAAGAGTCTTGTTGTATGTTAAACTTTGATCTATTACTTGCAGGCTAAACCTTTAATAGCTTCAAATAATTTTGAAGAACTTCTTGATCCACATCTTTCTGGCGCTTGTGACTTAGAGCAGATGAATCGCATTGTGTCAGTTGCTTCCATATGCATAAATCATGTTCCAACAGAACGCCCTAAAATGGGCCAGGTAATTTTTTATAATTTTCAAGAAGGAAGCTATAAATAAATAGTTGTTTTCATTTAAGATATGCGAGTCTTTTGTCATTCTATATTATGCATATGATGCAGGTTTACAGAATGCTAAAAGGTGAAGAAGACATACCGGATCCCAGCCAAAAGTTTCGAAAGAGGCCTGCTTTCAGAAAAGGGAAATCAGTGGACCTATGTGATTCAGACTATGATCCAGACTTGCTCGAAGAAGATGATCTAGATCAGCAAAAACAATTAGTGTTGAAGCTTTAGAATATTAGTCATTGGATTATATAAACCCAAAGGGGATAGTTTAACACTTTAACTAGCCTTCGGATGCCATTGACTTGTGTCATTCTATCTGTTCTTATGAAGAAACTAACACATGGATGGAACCTAGAATGAACAACACGTGTTGGCTCTCGGAGATGAAGAAATTGTTAAAAGACAGTTATTCTGTAAATTATTAGGAGACCATGTGTATGATGGAATGTTTTACATGGTTGGTGCTCTTAGCTGATCTCTAATATCACTACTGTATTATGCTTAAATTACTAATGTAACACGTAAATATTCTGCAGTCAATACAATGTAAATGTCCATCGCTAAACGTCTCTGAAAAATATTCCAGCCAGGTTAAGAAATGTATGCACCAAACGTAATGTTTTTCAAGAACGCCATTAACCTTGTCATATATACAAAGGACACTATCGGTTTTGCAAGAACTGCGTGTGCAGAAAACAGCAGAGCAAACCTCAATAAATACATTAAGAATTTGGACTTACAATCGTCAAAATTAACCAGGTGCAACAAACTAAGGACAAGAAAACAAAAAACATACCATTCCTGTTTCTCGTTACATAATATAAAAATGAATATATATTTCTTCTACAACACAGACATCACTATACTACTTTGATCAAGAATTATGAATAAAAACTTTCCTTTTTTCGAAACTTGATGTTGATTATATATATATATTTATGAAATAGTAACAACTTAATAATTCGTTGATTAATAATTAACTATCTGCTGGTTTCTTGGAAAAAATGACAAGTGTATCTCATCGTGTTGTTGCTATGAGTTTTGCTGCGAGTACCAGAGCTTCTTCTTGCAGATCAAAATCTTTTCCTTATCGTTACCATCTTCAGTAGCTTCTACATGACAATCCCATCTCAGCCCCTTAGCAATCGTAGCAACCGCATCTACAAAGTAGCTCGATTCCCTAATTAATGCATATCCCTGTGGTCTCAAGATCCTATCCATCTCTAACAACACATGTTTCATCTCACACCTACTCATACACAAATATAATTCAAGTGTCAGTAATGCGAAATTCAAGTTTTGTTTTTAGTGATATGTATTACTTAAAGTAGGATGATTTACCTGTGACTCTCAGATGTAAAGAGGCTCTCTACATGAAGAAGATCATATGTTCTAGGATACGTTGAGAATGCCTCACACCTATCAAGAGACCAAACGTTAAGAACTGATATAGTAAAAAGGAATATGAGGTGGCAAATTCTAACCCATTTATGTATCAATGGGTCAAGTTGGGTTATGTTTTATCTCTATCAGGTCAAACCCACCAAAATAACCAGTTTTGACCCGTTTCCCAACCCGCCCATTTTCCACCTCTACTATGATCAAGTATAACCATGTGTTAGTCTTACCAGTCGTGAAAAGTTCCAATAAGGCCCCTATCGTATACCACAGGAAGTGTATTTGGAGCATAAGACGACACCACATTCATGACCCAAAGTGGATCATCGATTAAACTAGCAGCAAAACCTCCATAACGTGTATTCATATCCATCACATTTCGAATCTTATCAGTGCCAATAACCGGAAGCAACGTCTTGTAATGCTTCACTCTTTTCTTCCATGTACTATCATCACGGTTAAAGTCACCAGCACTGCTACCTTTAACATCACCAATCCGGTCTGGAGCCTCGTGTAATCTTTCGGGCCATTTTGGGATTGATGACAAACTCAGTTTCTTAGTTTTAGGGTTTGGCACAACCACACACGGTCTCAAGGGGGTGTACCACGCGGAATCAGGTTCAGTCCCATCATCACATTTTGTTGGGTAGTTATCTGGTGCGTCAAGTTGTTTATAGCAGTCCTTATCAGATGATTTCTGCCAAACTGCTATGTCATCTTTTTTATTATAAACTTTGAAGCACATTGAAGTTAAAAGTTCTTCTAACTTTTCGTAATCTGATTTTTGAGCATCTCTTGTCGTGTTCCAACCTCTCCACCGTTTCGGGAAGTTTATGGGTGGGCCCGAGAGAACCCAAAAGCCTCCTGGTCGTAGGATTCGGTGTACTTCAAGCAGGTAAATTCCACCTGAAAAATATCATCCAAGAAATCAATCAAAAAGATAAAGACACGTATTCTAATGTCTTTGAGATGTTTCTAAACGATATCATAGAACTGGCCATTTCATCCTGTTTACTTAAAATACTTAAAGCATTATTGTATTATAATACTATACTAGTGATTTTAAATCATAAAAGAGCATTGATTAAAAATAAAAAATAAAAAAAAATAAAAAAATCAGAAAACGTAAATTTTGGGTCAACCCGTTTCAACAAACACATTAAAATTATCTGTTTTAACCCATTATGCAATCCATTCATATTTTCATCTCTATTATAACATCACTTGTACAAAAGATTTAACTAATATACCGAATTCTGTCCAAGGGATGAGGCATCTTGAGCAATGAGCCATATCGAATGAATTTGATGGGAACGGAAGACGTTGTGTGGATATAATTCCAAGAATTGCAGGGATCCCACGCTCTAACGCAAATTGTACTTGAGCCTCATGGTTATCTCTTGGGGCAAGAGAGACTGTTAAAATACCACGATCAAGCAAGTCACCTCCCCAGCTAGCAACCTAAAGACAAAATAATCAAGATTTGAGCTTTGCAACACGAGAATGTAACCACTTTGGTCCAGATCCGTAACAACTAAATCAGGATACTAACCCCGCATCCGGTATCAATGGCAGTGCGAACAGTCCCATCTTTCATCCCCGGGATTAAATTTTGCATTAAATCAACATAAGCACTAACGCCATTAGGGAACATAGTACCACCACCCGGGAAGTAAAATTTCTCTCCTTCTTTCCTCAGCCAATGCTGGTTCGACTTCTGTTTGTTGATCCAGTCATACGGCACATTCCTAAAACGTTAAATGAGAAAAAAAATAAGCAAAAATATGACATCATGATACTAAATCCTAAAAAGAAATTGATAAAGGTTGGGAATTTACCTGTACCAACATTGATCTTTGCTCTTTGGCCATCTAATAGGCTCCTTGTAGCCATTGGGTGGTGGTATTAAACACTCTTTCCTATCAAATACCGGTGGGCAATGACGTTCCATGAATGTAAGCCTGTGTCGCCCGTATTTCATCCATCTCTGTTAGCATAAACAATTGCATTAGTCCTTAATCGTTTTATTTAACCAAACAAAAAGCATCCTAACAAGAAAATTTCTAGAGATACAATACCAACGAGCCTAAGTCAACACAAATAACCAAATGACATAATCATAACCAAACCACAAAGTCAACACAAATAACCAATGACATAATCATAACCAAACCACAAAGACATATACCTTAGGATCCGTGCAGGGTGTGTAGTCCTGTAAGTCAGCACTGCATTCAGGAAATGAAACCGCTTTCACCTGAATCTGCCCTAAATCAGTTGGTTCAACTGATTCAACTTCTTTAACAACCTGCTCGGTAGCAAACTTGTTCTTTTCGGAACAAAATATCCCGCCAAGATAAAACGACAGCCCACATAATACCACAAACATTATTCCCATGGGTACAACCCTTGAACTTTTTTCAGGTTGTCTCACAAGTTTATCATCTTTAAACTTCATTCTTGCAGCCACAAATTAATCACAACCTGTTAAACAATCAAGTTCAAAACTTACTAATTACTATATTGGTTAAGTAAACAAGATATGTATAGAACTGCTTATTATCAGTACTTAAACACTCTCAAAACTGCTTATTTGTTATTGCTTTTTAAAATAAGCTGTCTTAAATTGTGGATAAGCAAATCTAAAACACTCAAAAAACAGCAAATATGCAGATAGACAATGTAAACAATCATAATTAAAACCAAACACACCTGAAGACTAATTATAAAACACAAAAACAAAAGTCAAAGTAAGAAATATAAAAATATAAAAATGAGGAAATTAGTGCAGATCTGATGGCATGATTGGTGCAAAAACAAAAAAGTTTGTCAAAATTTGGTGGGAACTATTTAACTAGTGCAGACACTACTACTAATTGGTCCCTTTACAAGTCAAGATTTCCACTTTATTCACATTTAGAAAGTGACTCATAAACATCATTGGGTCCCTATTTCATAAACTTTAGTTATGATTATGCCCAGTGACCAAAAGAGAGAGAAAAATAAAAAAAGAAAATAAAAATATATTTCACATTTTTATATTTTTAACTTTTCTGGAAACATAGATTCTTTGATTACCATACCACCCAATCACTAACTTTTTATATTCTTCACAACATTTTATCAAATAAAGATCAAAACCCACTTTTCATTTAGCTGGATATAACATTCTTAATATTACAAATCTTGTTATAATATTTCAATGTAAGCAATATGAGATCAAGAAACAGATCTGAAACACTATATATGACATGAAAACCATTATAGTATTAAAAAAATATATACCAAAAAAAAAAATCTTTTGATAAATAATGAAAATGATGGACACTGGACACAAATAAGAACATGAGATTAAATACCTGGTAATAATAAGATGTACAATATGAGAATTAAATGATGGATTTATGAGGATGACCCAGATCCTGTTTAATGAAAGCCAACAACAACAAAAGATAATGAGAGAGTGTGTTGTTTATGTGAGGTGGTAGATAGATGATGGTGAGTGTTCAAGAGATATATATGGTGATGATATTATACTCCCCACATGCAATATTATATTACTATATAAATATGTGTGTCTGTAGACTTAGACACATATATGTATGTGTGTGTTTTTGTACTATGTATGTGAGAGAGATTGTTAGTTTTACTTCCCGAAAAACAATACTGTATCTACGCTTTCTGACGACTCATGTCTTGTTCTATGTTTGTATTTTTGTTTTGAGTTTTGTTTTCATGGTTAATACTGTAGTAAATACAAATGTGAAACATAAAGATATTTTAACTTATATTTGGCGCAGAGCTTTTTGTAGCTTTTTGGGACGATGAGCGGTGAGCAGTGAGTTTTTTGATTTTTAGTGTTCGTTTGCAAAAAAAACGGTGAGCTTTGCTATTTTTTAGAAAGACTCATTTTTCCAATGTTTCTTTAAAAAGTTGTAAGCGGTGAGCTGTGACAACTGCTCACAGCTATTTTTGTCAAATATAACCATAATACACCTACATGCAGTGAAATTTAACATAAATTTTTTGTTATGTATATAATATTGAATGTTGTGATTTTTTTTATTATGTAATTGCTTAAAGCAAATGTGATAAAAGGTGAATTTTAGATCAATTATTGTCAATTAAATCAACAAAATATTTTTAATTAACAAAAATAAAACTACAATTTTAGACTACAGAAAACTTATATTAGAGGTGTTAGAAACAACAAGTACTTTCACAAATTGCTTAAAAGTAGACACCATGCTAGTAAGATAGTGTTTGTAATGATCAAGGTACAAGGCTAGAAGGAGAGCTAATGGAGAACCAATTTGTCAGGCATTTCTATAAATTCCTTGGGGCTAGTAAGGCCATTAATGATCAATAGGATAATGAATGAAGCAGAAGCAGCTGATATGATAAGTGATGTGACTGATGATAAAATCAAGCATGCTATGTTTGATATTGGGGAGAACAAAGCACGGTTATACCTGCATGCAATGAATTTTAACATAAATTTTTTGTTATGTATTTAATATTGAATGTTGTGACTCTTTTATTATGTAATCACTTAAAGCAAATGTGATCAAATGTACCAATGGGCTTGTGGTCCACTGGGCATGTCTTATTCAGTTAAGCGTGCCTAGTGGAGAGTAGTACCGGTATGGGTGACCAAACCGGGAAGTCCTCCCTTGTGGACCACTGCCCTGTCGGTACGATTTCAAAGTCCTTCAATGAAGGTTTCAACCCACAAGGGTTCGAATCTGGAGAAGGCAGGGTTTACTTCAATTTAAGTGTCGTGCCTTCGGGCGGCTTAAGTTGAAGGTTTTCCCCCCATCGGGTTTTAAATTGGACTTGGATTTCCCCAATGAAAGTCAATTTTCAAAAAAAAAAAAAAAAAAAATCAAATGTGAATTTTAGATCAACTATTGTCATTGAGCCAATCAACAAAGTATTTTTAATTAATAAAAATAAAACTACAATTTTAGATTAAAGAAAACTTATATTAGAGGTGATAGAAACAACAAGTACTGTATTTTCACAAATTGCTCAAAAGTAGACACCATGCTAGTAAGATTGTTAGTGTTTGTGATGATCAAGGTACAAGGCTAGAAGGATAGCTAATGGAGAACCAATTTGTCAAGCATTTCCATAAATTCCTTGGGGCTAGTAATGCTATTAATGATCAATGGGATAATGAATGAATGATTGGGATAACAGTGAATGAAGCAGAAACAGCTGATATGATAAAGGATGTGACTGATGATAAAATCAAGCATGCTATGTTTGATATTAGGGAGAACAAAGCACCAAGACCTGATGGCTATACCTCTGCTTTCTACAAAAAAAAAAAAAAAAAAAAAAAAAAAAACTTGGTCAGTTGTAGGGGTAGATTTGTGTTTAGCTATAAAGGAGTTTTTCAATACTGGCAAACTACTAGGTGAGGTGATTGCTACATTAATTACTTTGATCCCCAAGGTGAGTAATCCTAACAAAGTTGCTGATTATAGGCCCATTGCATGCTGCAATGTGCTCTATAAGTGTATTAGCAAAATCCTAACTTATAGGATTAAAACTAGTCTTCAAAAACTCGTTAATCTTAATCAAAGTGCTTTCATACAATGGAGGATTATCCAAGACAATATTCTAATTACCCAAGAGTTGCTCAAAGGTTATGACAGATCTAGTAGGCATAAGAGATGTTGTCTGGAAATTGATATTGCCAAAGCCTATAATACAGTGGATTGGGGATTCCTTGAACAAGTCCTTCTAAAGTTTGGCTTCCCAAGGAGAATGGTGGATTGGAGTATGACCTGTGTTACCATTGCAAAATTTACTATTTGCATCAATGTGGAAAAGAAAGGTTACTTTAAGAGTGGTAGAGGGTTGAGACAAGAGGATCCCATCTCACCTTATCTATTTACTCTTGTCATGGAAGTTTTCACTCTATTAATGGCTAGAAATGTTCAAAAAAGTGGTAAGTTCAAGTACCATATGGGATGTATATAGCTTAAATTGAATCATTTATGTTTTGCAGATGATTTGCTAATCCTTTGTAAGGGATGTGGAGTCAGTGAAAGTTCTAAAGGATACCCTATTGGAGTTCAACAGTATCTTAGGTTTACTTCCAAACATGAGTAAAAGTAGAGTGTTTTTTTGCAATGATAAGACAGAAACAAAATCATTGAAGTGCTTCCTATCAAAGTTGGAAAACTGCCAGTAAAATACTTAAGGTTCCATTAATTTCTAAAAGACTTGGTATTAGTGAATGCAAGCAACTAATAGAAAAAGTGAAGTATAAAGTGGAAGACTGGAAGAATAAGTACCTATCTTATGCTGGAATATTGTAGTTAATTGCATCTGTTCTCTCATCTTTAAATGTCTATTGGGCTACAGTTTTCATGATTCCTAAATCAGTGATTAAAGAAATTGATAAAGTTCTAAAAGGATTCTTGTGGTGTAAAGGTGAAATTAGTAGAGGAAAAGCTAAAGTGGCAGGGAAAGTTGTTTTCAATCCAAAAAAATAAGGAGGTTTGGGTTTAAGAATGCTAGATACATGGAATGAGGCTTTATTGATAAAAAAAATCTTGGGAATATTGTTGTTAACAAAAAAAAAATCCTTATGGGTTAAATAGGGGAGTTTGGTAAAATTGAAGGGTAGAAGTATATGGGACATTTAAAAAGAACAAAATGACTGTTGGATGTGGAAGAATTTGTTACATCTGAGAGACAAAGTCAAAAACAATAAACGCAAAGTTATTGGAATGAGGAATTTACTAATGCATGGCATGATTTGTGGAGCAATGTGGGAAGATTAAGTGAAATTGTGTAAAAAAAGATGTATTTATGAGGCTAGGTTGGATGACTCTATAACACTTAATGATATTGTTGTTGATGGTAGATGGGCATGGCCTGGTGAATGGGGAGAACAATTTCCTATATTGGTACAATCAATGTCCCTAATTTGATTATACATAAAAAAAAGATCTGACTATGTGGAAGAGCACATATGAAAAAAATGATTGAGCTTTCTACTAAGGCTGTTTGGGAACATTTGAGACATCAATTTCATGAAGTGATGTGATATAAAGTAGTCTGGTTCACTCAATGCAACCCAAGATTTGCATTTATACTCTGGATGGCCATGAGAGGAAGGTTGTAGACTTAGGATAAAGTAATGAGATGGAACAGTAACACATACATGAAATGCCCCATATGCAATATTGTGAATGACTCACACAATCATTTGTTCTTTGAATGTGAGTACTCCAAAGAAATTTGGACAAGGCTTAAAGCTAAATGTGATTGTGCAATATAAAAATAAGCCAAGTAATAGTACTATTGGAAGTGTTTTGAGAAGGATAGTGCTTACCACAACAATATACCATATATGGAAAGAAAGAAACTCAAGACTATGCATTGGTGAGGAAGTGGATTGGAAGACTATGTTGAAATTGATCATTGAAAGTGTCAAACTACAGCTTCTCAGTTTAAAAGTGAAGAAATCCATTCAGGTTCAAAAAGTTGGACATGAATTGGAAGTGGATATGTGTATTGTCTAGCCTGAAATTTGATAGTATGCTGAACTAGGTGTTTGGGATAAGGATGTATGGGCAGTTGGCTAGTACCTTGGTGGCTAGAACCAGTTATTTTTGGAGCCAAATGACAGACCAGGGATAAAAATAAACGTTTATTAGACTCAAGTGGTTTAATCAAATGGTAAAACAAGGTTGAGAGGTTACATCAAATGATCAAATAAAGTTAAGGATAAAAATATTATTAAAGAAAATTAAGTGGTTAAATTATAAGTTGATTTAAAGTTAAGAGATCAAACCATTATTTATACTTAGGGATGAGCATTTCGAACCGAATCCCGGAATCGAACCGGAATCGTACCGGTACCGTACCGAAATAGTACCGATCCTGATATACGGTACGGTACCGGGACTACGAAATAAGGTGAAAAAATTCGGGACCACTAATTCGGTACGGGACCGGTACCAAATCGGGAAATTCCTGAAAAAAAAAGGGGAAAATCCCGATTTTCCGATACCGGTACCGTTATCCGAATCCCGTTAATTTATGCTAGAGAAAAAATCAGTACCACTAATTCGGTACAGGATCGGTACGGGACCGATACCGTGCTCATCCCTAGTCCAAAACATAAAATGAAAAAATTTGAGATCCTTAATTCCTTATAATTAATGCAACTTGTGATTAATAACATTCATTTTCACCTTTAAGCATATTAAATGCAAAAGTTGAGTTTCCAAACTCCAAATATTATATAAGGGTAAAATAGTCAAAATATTGAATTATAAGAAACTTGACAATTTCTTTGATACCAACTAAAACTAAAATTACACTATTAATTGATCAAATTTATACTCCGGATAAGAGTACATAGACCTAATTTTAGTGACAAAAAAGTAACAATCAATTGTAATTGTAATCTTGATATAAAGTTTGATCCCAAGATGAAAAGCAATATAAATGGACATGCATGAAAGTGAGAAGCAAAGAACATTCAACTTTATGATCAGTAATTTCGTTTAAAAATCCCATGTCATGCTTTTTTCCTTTTCTTGTCGAACATTAATAGTCGTTTCATTACTATTATTAAGCAAATACTTGTTTTTATAGGGTATATATATGGATGAGCACGGTACCGATCCCGTACCGAATTAGTGGTACCGATTTTTTCCCGAGCAAAATTAGTGGTACCGGTACCGTACCAAACGGGACTCGGATATCGGTACCGGTATCGGTACCGGAAAATCGGGTTTTTCTGTTTTTTTCCTGGAATTTCCTGATTTGGTACCGGTCCCGTACTGAATTAATGGTCCTGATTTTTTTTCACCTTATTTCGTAGTCCCGGTATCGTACCGTATATTGGGACTCGGTACCGTTTCGGTACGGTACCGGTACGGTTCCGGTTCGGTTTCAGGATTCGGTTCAAAATGCTCATCTCTAACAAAGAGGTAACTTAGATAAACGGGTTTATCATTTGGGTTACTCAAAGATTAAACATGTTACATAAATGTTACTGCGAGGGTGGGCAGCCGGCTGATTACCGGTTCCCCTTGTCCACGTCAGCACCATAGTTTAAAATGTTACAAGGAAGTTACTATAGTTTACGGGTTTATTAAATAGGTTACTGAACCTTAACAAAAAGTTACTATGCATTTTTTTTTTAATTTTTATTATTATTATTTTTTTATTTTTACATTTTTCTCCTTTGCATATCTATGTATATTTTTGTACATTTCTATCCGTTTTTATACGGTTATGTACGTTTTTCTCTCTTGTCGTACTTTCTTTACATTGTTTTACGTTTATGTACGTTTTCTCTCTTGTCATATGTTTTTCTCCAGTTTCATACGTTTTTGTCTATTTTTGTACGTTTTCATCTGTTTTTCGTATATTTTCATACGTTTTCATAATTTTTTTATTACATTTGTGTGCGCATTTATACGCTTGTGTACGTTTCATACGTCTTTTCACGTTTTCATACTAGTTTAACGTTTTTCTACACCTTTGTATGTTTTATACGTATGTAAAAATGTATATAAAAACGTGTATAAAATGTGTATAAAAATGTGTAAAAACGTGTAAAAACAAACAAAAATGTATAAAACAGAAAAAACGTAAGAAAAACAGAAAAAAATATCTGAAAACGAAAAAATGTAAGAAAAGCAGAGAAAAACGTAAGAAAAACATACGAAAACGTAATAAACTGGGCGAAAAGGTATAAAAACGGGCAAAAACATATAAAAACGGAAAAAACGTAAGAAAAACGGACAAAAACGTAAGAAAACGGACAGAAACGTATGAAAACAAAAAAACCGTAAGAAAAACGGACAAAACGTAAGAAAAACAGATGAAAGTGTAAGAAAATGGGCGAAAACGTATAAAAACGAATGAAAACATATAAAAACGTATGAAAACGGAAAACCTGTAAAAAAAAGGGTCTAAAAACGTAAGAAAAACGGAAAAAATGTATGAAAACCAAATTTTGAGTTAAGTATAAACGGTCTTTAGGATAAAGGACTAACAGTGCAAATGTTTGTTGCAAACGGCCGTTAGCTAACGGAAAAAAACTAACGACAGTTAGTCTGAAGGACCATTTTTGAAATTAACGTGAAAAAAAACCTGTAGTAGAAGGTTGAAACATACAGAGTAACTTATATAACCGGTGACCAAACTTGAGTAACCTCTTTGTAACAAAAAAAAACTTTAGTAACCAAATCGCACTTTTTGGCAAACTTTAGTAACTTTTGTGTCTGATAACCCATTCTGAATGTCAGTGAGCATCTCTGATAACGATCAGGAAAAATGTCACTTCATAACTATCAATGTGAACCTGATAGTTATCAGAAGTGATATACTCCCTAATATGTTATCAAAGAATATCTCTCTATGATTATTATTCAGAAAGTGATACTCACTGATAATGAAACCAGTGAACATTGTATAAATCTCAAACAGTATGGCTTCAGGGACATCAAAGACCAACTGAAGAAAACATCTCACAAACTGATGCGATGTCAGGGAGTGATTTACAAGGAGCTAAAAGCAACATCAGGGTCACTGAGATCTGAAAAATGTCTCTATGACTCTGAGGACTTGATTCTGGATTACAACCCCAATATCTGAATGCATGGGCGGAAACCTCTTTTGGAAGATAAGTTCAAGTACTTATCGATATACGACAAACATGCATTGGAATTATAAATTGTCAAATCATAAAAACCGAAAGTATGCTTCAGACTAGCTCACTAGGCATGTGCCTATCTATAGCAAGTGGACAACTTACTATGCAACCCACATGCAATTACTGTTTCCCCTCCTATATAAACTCAAGGTTGTAACGGAGTTAAGTAGAGATTCAAACATAGAAAATAATACAAAGTATTATAGTTATGATCCTCCTCTCCTAGGAACAACAATGCAAAGCTAACTACCATTTTTTGTTTGAGTTAAGAGAGAATCTGTCATCAAACTGGGATAGTTTTTTGTAGGCTATTTTCTGTAAATCTTTGATTCATTTCTAATAAGATTTATAAAGTTGGAAAGTACAAATGGTGTTATTAGCATGTCTGTGTCGTTCTCAAGCAAACCCAACCTCATCAATGTTGATGTTCATCAGTTTTCCTCACTTGCTAAAACTGTTGTTCATATCCTTCATGGTTTACATGAACACGTGTGCGCAATCAACCCAACATAGCGGTGTGGCAATGTGGTAGGAGAGTGATGCTAAGTTTGGCGGAATAAATTGTGTAATGATGTACATCAGGCTGATGTTTAATAAGCCACGATTGGCAAACATATATAAACATATGTGTCCTCATCTGATTGGTGACATCAAGAGACCCATTTCTTCACATTTTATCTTTCCTCATCTCCACTTTTTATTTTGCCATTTATCTCAATCCTCTTGTTAAGCATGTTTTTAGTCATAAGAGTTAGGTATCTAAATAATTTTCCATGTTTAATTACTTCTATGTTTACTTTTTATCATGTAAATTTACAAAAACCGTTTTTATTGTTTGACTGGATTGCAAACATATTCTTTACAAATTATTGTAAGTGAAAAAGTGGTGTGTAATTATCATTTCTGACAAGGAGTATGTATGCCCTTTAAGTTTCAAAGTTGCGTATCTTCTCATTGTGAGAAACCAAAGTTTCTCACATGTATTATGTCTGCACTTTCAAAATTTCATATGTTTACATGACACGAACGACATCGAAGTTTCTAACAAGAAATGCGCTTGCATTTTCAATGTAGTAAAATCGATGCATGCAATTTGACAAAACTATTAAATCGATTTTCCTTTTTAACGTTCATAAAGAAACATGGTTCGTGCTAGGAATTTGTATAGTAAATTAATCAAATCAAGGGAGACCGTAATGTCACCTTTATTAGTAACAGTAGTTTCTCTTTTCTCCAAAGCTAAAATATTATTATTTTTTGTTGTTTTTTATCGTCGTCTAAGATATGAGCATTTATCACAAGAAGATCGACCTATGTCTAACGTCCACAAGTAAAAAGGTGCTAATGCTAATTGCGGTTAGGATCTTATACAAATAATTCACTTTATAAAAAGTAAAAACTACGTGACACGTGAAACTGATAAACAAATTGAAAAAATTAAAAACATCCAAAACTTTGTCACAACAAAGGAAATAGAAAATTATCAAGAAATGATGGAAAATTTTGTAATTACAAAATTGCATAACATTTTTTGTTCATCAATATAAATGCTCATTATGTTTTGACTATATTTACTAATCGATTGTTCATTATATTTTGGGAGCACCACCACAATGTCACTGACTCTTCACGTGTTATCCTTATTACATCAACCTTCCCACCATCGTGGTTGTCCCCCTCCTTTTGTGAGAAATCGGTGGTGCACTGCAGACCACACTTGTGGAAACACAAAAAGTTAATTGTGTGTGTGAGTATGTTATGAGTTATATTTTTGTTTAAGTGTGGTAGTTTGCGTACTGAAGTTGATGGTCTTGTTATACTAATTGGTGGTGGAAAAAATCTTCTACGCCTTTGAATTTACGATGATCAGTGCGGTGTATTTCACTCTGTGTAAGGTGTAGAGATTATTATCTTGAACGGTCCTAAGATTCAGAGTTAACATCTTGTTGTATTTAAAAAAATAAATGGTATTTGGCGGAACCATCTCAAGTCCGTGCACCTTTTTGGTACCGAGCCCCCCACCCAACAAGGAAGGCATATCCCGGTAAATTACCTAGGCAACACTGGCTGACCAAGTTGTTTCTAGCTATTATTGGGATTTGATTTATTTTCAATATAATTGTGTAATTATTTTCTTGTTCTCGAGAATTTGCATATAACCGCGAAAATCTAAAAGGACAAATAATTATAATTGTGAAATTGTAGTTAAGTATTTTGTGTATAAAATAGATGAATATTGTTTATGCGGTCAAATTTTCAATTTATATAATAAGTAGTTGCTGAAAAAAATGTATGGATGTAAACTATAAGATTGAAAGAAAATGCATTTTGAGAGTTTTTAGGTTAACGTATTGTTTCTTTATATACGGAGTATATAGTAAAGATAAAGAATTGAAGATAATTAAAGATGAAACAAACAACCATTAATTATTTTATTTTCAGTTTCCAAAATTAAATGAATCATATCCAGCCATTGTTTCGGTTATATTATGATCTTTGTTTATTGAATTTATATTTTGTTAATCAAAGAAATGAGATGCGCGGATATAAATTCATTTTTGCCATACCGTAACTTTAAAAGAAAAACATATATGCATTTCGATCAAAACCATATTTCTAACAAAAATAAAGCTAGTAATTCATTTTAAGATTTAATAAATTCATTCATATTTTGGGCGTGATTTTATTAAGATAACCTACATTGATAAAATACACCAAAAATATGGCTACTCTTTTATTCTTTGGATATACGTATTCACATTCTCCTGCAAAATACTATATCATATATATACAGACAATAGGAAAATTAAAACAAAAAGGAACCATCGTTAATAAGCTATTGAGAGAAAGAAAATCAATAAAATAAAATAGAATCACATCCTAAGCGAATCATGCACGTAAAATGAAAAGATTGCATGCAATTATATCCATATAGTTTGCACCATCCCGATCTCTATATATACTCAACACAACCTCATCAAGTACCATAGCACCTTATTATTCACATTCATAAACATCATTTTAAGATCTTGCAAATGATGAAGAAGCAAACAATTTTGATGTTCCCATGGTTAGGCCATGGTCACATCTCACCTTTCCTATAACTAGCCAAAAAACTAAGCAACACAAACCTTTTCAACATATATATTTGTTCAACTCCTGCTAACCTCAACTTGGTGAAGAAAACATTAAGAAACGAGTGTGTTTCACACTCGATTCAACTCATAGAACTTAACCTTACCCCTTTAACTGACCTTCCATCACAACTCCATACCATCAATGGCCTCCTCGCCCATCTTATGCCTTCTCTTAAACAAGCATTTGATAATCAAGCCCTCAGTTTACAAAGATTATGAAGGGTCTAAGTACCGATATGCTCATTTATGACATTATTCAGCCGTCGGCTCCTCTTGTGGCTGCTAATCTTGGAATTCCTGCTGTGGTGTTGATTACCACTAGTGCTGCTGCTTCCATGTATCACTTTTACTTGACCTATAATAAAGATCATAAAGATCAGGTTTTTTCGTTCTCAAAGACTATTTTCTATCGTAACTATGAGTACGCGAAGGTAGCAAATAGCAACAAAGATAAAGAGGAGGATCGTATCATGCAATGTGTTGCTCATTCGTATGATATTATTCTTGTTAAATCTTTCAATGAGATTGAAGGTAAGTATGCTGCTTACCTTTCTGTTTGGGCTAGTAAGAAGGTTGTGCCTGTTGGTCCACTTGTTGCGAACCCAATTCCTGACATGAAACAAAACAATGTGATCCAGTGGCTTGACACAAAAGCCCCTGGATCAACAGTTTTTTTGGGAGTGAGTATTTTCTTTCTAGTGTTGATTTGCAAGAAATAGCATATGGGTTAGAATTGAGTAATGTGAATTTCATTTGGGTTTTAAGGTTTCCAAAGGGTGAAAGCAAAGTAAATGTTTCGGAAGCTTTGCCATTAGGGTTTATTGAGAGGGTAAAAAATAGGGGTTTATTGGTTGAAGGGTGGGCGCCACAAGAAAAAATATTAGGGCATAAAAGTATAGGTGGATTTGTGAGTCATTGTGGATGGAATTCAATATTAGAAGCTATGAAATATGGTGTTCCAATAATAGCCATGCCCATGCATCTTGACTAACCAATCAATGCTCGGTTGGTGGTGGATGTTGGGGCCGGGATAGAGGTGGTGAGGGTTGCAAAAGGGCTTCATTGGAGGGATAATGTGGCGAAAGTTGTGAAGCATGTGGTGGTGAGTAGGTTAGGGCAAGTTGTGAGGGAAAAAGCCAAGAAGTTAAGTCTTGATATGAGAGCGAAGGGCATGAAGAGATTGATGAGGTGGTGAAGAAGCTACTTCAGTTATGCAAAACTGGTAGCAGCTATCGTGGCCGTAGTTATGACCTTCAGAAGACCAAAAGTGAAGGATTTCCTATTGGTACGTTCTATCTATTCATCTGCAAAAAAAAATTTCAATCAGAAAACTAGCAGTACGTTAATTCGACAAATGCTTAATTACCTTGTCATGATTGTTGTTTACTACCCTAAGATTTTCCCTTTAAACCATAACATGTATTATGTGCTGTTTGTTTATTAAGAGGATCTGAATCTGAATCTGATTCACACATTTGAATCTGAATCCCATTCGTAAATGTTTGAATCTGAATGAAATAATATTGGGTTTAATACATTAAGAAGTAACAAGACATCCCCTACACATCTTGTTGGTTAATAGGTTTGAGCATATAACTGCCTCTGAACGAGAAGAAAAAAACATACGCACTTACTTTTGCATAATGTACGTTAGATATTGCATTCCATTACTGATTTTGTTTTGTTAATTCTCGATAGTTTAACATAAATGTTTTCCATTTGTCTCTTGGTTTATTTAGATGATTTATCGGAGTTCATACATGTTGATCAAGAAGAAAAGAAACAACAAGAAGAGTCAATTGATGTTAGGGCCGCTAAGTATATAAAAATCTTTTATGAAGAGCTCAAAAGATCTATAGTAGTGGATGGATTTGCCTCTTAACAAGATGTTGAAGATTTAGTTTGGTTGAAGTACTTAATGTTTTTATTATTGTTAATTAGTTTTATGAACTTATATATATATATATATATATATATATATATATATATATATATATATATATATATTAGAGTATGTTTGGCAAAATTAGCTGTAAGCTGTATGCTATAGATTGGGTAATAACTTCGGTTTGCTTTGAAAATACTTTTTTGACATGATTTTCAAAGAAGACAAACCCAAGTTTTAGCTTTTTATATTTCTATGTTTTGGTTGGATTCAAGACGAAGGCTACCCTTTTTTGTGTAGCATAACTATCAATTATTACATATATAATATGGACATTTAGAATGTGATATTTTGCTTCATAGTCTACGTGTATTTCTATCTTGTGCTTTGCTCTTAAGTTGATCATTTCTGTTGATACGTAGAAATAAAGTTTGCTTTGATCTAAAACCTTAAAAGAAAGAAAGAAGAAGAAGAAGACGGAAAAAAAAAAAAAAAAAAAAAAATCTTTTGGAGGATGTTAAAGTTATTTCCTGTCTACGAATCTTAAATAGGAGTAGATCTTTCAAACCAAATTGGTTTTATTGGATATATGATCCAAAATCTTGTAATTGGTTGTTGTAATTTCTTTAGCTCATTTTTTATTATTTTTTTATTATTTTTTTTAACAAAAGTAGTTGGGGCTTGTTTGGCAAGAGTTTTTTGAGGAGGTATTAACTTTTTGTTAAAAAAAATAATATTCTCTAGCATAAATAGCTCTGTTTGGATATATTAACTTCAATCTTTTATTTTAAACAAATAGCTCCTAAATGAAAAGCTAATTCATGAAGCTTTTTAAATATCTTGAAGCTGTTAAAACTTTAAATTACTGATACACCCTCCAAACATTTGTTTACAATTATAAATATGTCTTTTTATGTCATTTTACATCTTATAATTACATTTAACACTTAACTTACCAACCACTTTTATTAAAAATAATAATAATAATAATAAAAAATACAGCTTCAGCTTACAGCTTACAGTTAACAGCTTACAACATACAACTAGTTCTGTCAAACATGTATATTTGTAGTAGTTTGAGATGGTTACAAATTTTGCAAATCCACCTTAATTATAATTATAATTATATGCTTCTAGTTTTGTATAAATTAAAATTATTCTATCGAATGTATTTGCTATTTTGACGTAGCTTGTGTTTGGATGTGTGTTTGATTATTCGACTTGAAGTATTTAATCATCATACGTCACAGTTCACGTTACATACATGGTCCAAGTGAACCATTTGGGAGTTGGGACTTGGGATCATCTACATGTATATGTATTTTTCATGCTCCCATATAAATCTTGAAGACTAGATATTAATGTGAGTTTCGTTTTTGGATCGAGGGCTTGATCATACTCATTTTACCATTATAAAATGTTTAACTTTTCGAGTTAATTAATAAAAAGATGAAACTGCTACATGAAGAATAAAACTCATTATCAACAAACGTTCAATTGATCAGTTAATAAAGGCTTTAGAAATCTTAATTTTAATTTGACTAAAGTTTAGTACTGTATAACATTTTCTTATTGCCTTGAGGAAATCTAAGGGGGTGCTTGGTGGGGGTTAAAGGGGTTAGGAATGAGTAAGATATTCATTAAATGTGTTTGGTTAGTGGGGGTAAGGGATTGATTACTTTGAAGTGGGTAATGAACCATTATAAAGTAAATTGGGGGTAAGAGATTGATTATCACCCCACTCATTCATTTGTATTTACTTTTCATTTCTTTTTCTGTTTCCTCACTGTAAACCAAGCGGACCCTAAATCTTTTAAAGAATATATAAAACATTTCTTATAACCAATTTCAAACACAACCAAAGAAATCCTAGCTAGTACTATCGTTGGTTAAACGCCGCACTGCACTTCCAATAAATAACTTTTATAGTCATAACTCATAGTCATAGTATGTACATACATGACTATATAAACAAAGTTTTGTTTTAAATTCATTCATATCATATTTCAAGTTTCGCCTAAATTTAAAGTTATTTTGTTAGGTTGCCAAATGTCGTTGCATTTATTCCTCCTTTCCCTTTCAGTTCTTTTTTTTCTTTCTATTTATTTATTTTATTTTTTTTATTGGAACAATTTCAATTCACTGAATAAGCATAAAAAACAAAACAAAATGATTTTGAAAAGCCAAGGTGAGTATTAAACTGTCGGCAAAATAAAACAAAGCTGTACTATAAGAATATATCAAATGGTGTGCAATACTTTCCTAAAAAGATACTCTCCGTTCCAAAATTACTGTTCAGTTTGAATTTTTAAAGTCAAACTGGTTTAACTTTGACTATAAATATATATTTTTTATTATATAATACTTGATGAAAAATTATACCATTGAAAAGTACACTTAAAACCTAATTCATTTATATATTTTGCATCAAATATTATATAACATTCACAAAAATATTTAAAGTCAAAGTTGAAAAAGAAATACTAAAAAAGTAAATAGTGGACATAAAAATAAAAATATAGTCGCTCTAGATTTTTTTTGAACTTATTGTCGCTCTAGATGTCAATGTAAGTTTTGTACTTTTAAACTTTTAGCTTTCCTTTCATTTTATTTTGGCATAATTAATTCGTCTATAAATAATTTTGCTACTTGCTAGTGACACGTAGTTTTAAAAAATATATTAGTAACCAATTAGATCAAACGTTTCTTATAGATGTTATAAATCTTTTGATTGATTTTAATATTCCGCTAAAAAAGTAGTCGTAATATGAAAATAAACATAATTTATAGTTATTTTTTTATTTTTTTTTTATTTTTTGAAGGTCAATAATTTATACTTACTATTTTACCGGGTACACAAAAATAAATAAAGATAAACACAATTTTATGTCAAACATAAATAATAAGATCGTTCGTTTTGAGATAGATAAAGTGAAAGTTTTCTATGTTTTTTATTTTAAAGTGAAAGTTATTTTCACATATATTTAAACTACATATAATGAATGAAGACCATTCACTCCATTCAATAAGTAAGAGTGTAAGACAATTCAAACCTTAATATTAAACAATACAATTAATTAATCAAAGGACTTCTGGTCCACCGGTTGGAGCTTAAGTTATTAAGCGACTCACGGTGGGAGTAGTACCGTGTGGGTGGCATACCGGGAAGTCCTCACTTGTGGACCACAATGCTCTGGAGATATGAGGCAATGAAGAGGAGAGCCTGTGAGCAGTTAATGGCACAGGTTTGAATCCGAGCCAGCCCTGGTTTTCACCCGGCCGTTTCTCCAGCGAATAATCATGTGGAGGCGGTATGGTTTCCGGGCGGATGCCGTTTAATCCCCACTACGCCAGCATGGGTCCGGTTAAGATAACATAGTCTGGGTATGTAGTGGATGAGGGCCTGTCATTGTAGCGGGTGTGACTTCACCCTGCCGTTTCTCCAGCGAATAATCATGTGGAGGCGGTACGGTTTTCGGGCGGACGCCGTTTAATTCTCACTACGCCAGCGTGGGCCCGGTTAAGACAACATAGTCTGGGTATGTGGTGGATGAGGGCCTGCCATTGTGACGGGTGCAAATCTAAACCAAAAATTTGAAAGTCGCCTTCCAAAAAAAAACAATACAATTAACTTATGCACCATATTTAACACATTTAATTAACATAAACAATCAATACACCACATAATACAAAACAAACAAGCTATTTGAATATATTTTTAAATACTCTCATCAAACACATTAAAATATTTATGAAAAAAAAAAAGAAAAAAAAAAAATTAATGGCATGTCTATGTTTTTTTATGATCTACTTTTGGCATAATATAGTTTGTCATTGGTTTAAGTAAATAAAACCTAAAATTCCCGTTTCTTTTATAAAGTTATTGCTACGAAAAAAGTATTAAAAAAAATATTTTTCTCAAAAGTTTTAATTACAGGGTATCCTGCTAGTAGATGTATAAATGGGGTGACACAAATCATGAGCTCTAAGATTAAAATTACTAAAACTGAATCGGTTTGGGACCAATCCAAAAATGATCCATAGAACATAGCATTGCCATAACGACATTTTGGTTACGTCACTTTTGCATTTACTTTGAAGATATATGGGGTATTGATTAAAGTGAGATTTTTGGTGGGTCGATACTAATGGTGACATCGTGGTTTCATTCGTAATGTCAGTCTATAAAATTCATGAACACATGCATGACCATGTGAATTTGATGGCCATGATAAAGATGTTAGTACCTTGTTTTGATTAAGTACCATTTTATTCCAATTTTGGTGCATTGATTTTTCTTGTGCTAAACTAACATATTTTGATCTTATTGATAAGACAAAATTACATGTTTCGTACATTTGGTTTACTCAAAATCACACTCATCGTCCTTATTCAATTTTAATTACATAAACAATCCGTATTTTTCAAACTATTTTCACTGATAGTCCCTATTCTAGAAAATAAACAGGGACCATCCGTGTAAAATAGATAAGACTATTCGTGTAATAAAAAACTTTAGATTATTTCACAAATGATCCTTATTTTTTAAAATAAGGACCATCGATGCAATTTCTTTGAAAAATAATGATTATCTATGTAATTATAATCAAATATGGACGACGAATGTTATTTTTGGTGAACCACATAGACGAAACATGTAATTTGTCTTTCCACTAAAAAAAAAAAAAAAAAAAAAAAAAAAAAAAAAAAAAAAAAAACCAACTATATTTTAGAAGTCTTGAGCTTATGTTATAATCAGCAATCATCAAACATTATTTTACGATTATTTGGCCAGAAAGATGCAATTTGCTGCTATTTTATCTATTTGTGCATCAAGTTCGAAGAAGATCTCAATCTATAATGAAGAAATGATAGTAGCTCGTTGTTTTATAGGCTTTATCATATTTAGTTGGAAGAGTTTAGGTATAAGACTTTCAAAGAGACTCTCGGCGGGAGAATCCAGGCTATTCAGGAAGAATACATGATGAGAGAACAACACTAATAAAGTAAATAACCGAACAAATTAAAACAGATAACCAAACAGCTTTTTGTTTACGGTGAAAACATATAGAAACAATTAAAAGTTTAAAACGTATAGATAAAAATTAATTACTATGATCTGAAAGTATAAGCAGTACCATTCATACGGCTTTTGAAATTGCACCTGCCATCGCCTTCTATTACATTAAAGTAAACAATCTTTTACTTGTAAGATGAAAATCAAAATACTTGCCCTGCGAGCAGTGAGCTCTATGGATGCTTGTTAGGACAATCATACAGAGTTGAAGCCGTTAGAAATGCTTTGACAAAATTAGGAACGTTGTTCGGTTGTTGGAAACAAGGGGTCCGATAAAATGTCACATTGAAGATGTAGACATTTTGGTAATGAAGGCACATTACTCCTGAGATGGCATGGCACTACCCTCATGACAGTTGCACACCTCTATCACTTCATATGCATCATTTAAGGCTTAAGATTCATTTCATTTCTACACGTCCATCAGGATCCATTTGTCCGTAGGTCCCTAACGTAAGGTCTGAAACCTTATCCGATAATGTCCCTCTGAAGGTCCCTGCTACACCTGATGCGACCTTATTTGAACTTTGAATCCTTTGTTTACACATGTTCAATATTTGTATGTCAGCGTAGAGCACTTGATCCATATGGTGTTCAGGTTCACTGGTTCGAATGTGTTCCATCAAAGCATTTGGTCTAGTTAGATGCTACATTTCTCGCCATGTGGTGTGGTCCATTGCATATCTCAAAACGATGAAGCTAGGTAATTTGGGTAAGTCTTGTGGTCAAGTATAAGTGTATATAACGATGGGGTGTTAGAGATAATGTCCACCAGTTCAATTCGCTATGAGATCACCCGCTAAAAGAGGGTTTGACTCACAATATCACCATCAACAAACCACGCTTAGAACATGTTCCAGTGGCACTGTGGATATAACAAATTGCCGTCCTTATGCTCAGAAACAAACGATTTTGCAGCTGCACAAATTTTCAGTCAAAAGGCTCAAACATTTATTTAGCTACTAACAGTAATGAAATCAAAGAAAGCATACTATGAGCAGCATACCAGACACACCTATTACACAAACCCTACCTCTTAATCATGCCACTCTACACAAATCGAAGTTGCATTTTAATGAACATGTGACAGAACCTCTCAATGTTTCTCCAAATCTTGTTTTGTTATGCCTTGTTGTGGGTCAATTGAAGAAGTCAACAAAAATCATGAATCAGTTATGCCATTTCAAAAGCATCATATTCCAGGTGTCACATTTCACAAGAAATGTCTATAGGGCTAGGTTTGGTTGGGATTTGTCTAAGACTTGCAAGGCACTCATTAGGTTTACTTTTAAAGGCGAATTCATGTTAGATGTGTCTGACGCTAAGTTGCATCTTCGCTTCTAAATCAAAATTCCAGGTGTCACATTTCACAAGAAATGTCTATCCAAAACACAATGTATATGTGCATCTGACAATCTCTGAAATACATGTATCTTTTGGTTGTTAAGTCAATAGACTACTATTTGACAAAACCATTGTCCCCTCGCATTATAATCCCAGATAACACAGAGCGATACCATATCCTTTTATCTCCACACCATATCCTTTTATCTCCACAAAGATGATTAAGAGAGCTTAAATGTCAGCAAGTTATCAGATTCATGGATAACTGTCTTCCACAAACAAAACAATTTTCCTAAAACAAAATAATCAAAAATTGAACTCATAGGCAATTGATCACACAAAAACCAACTAGATATCAGATTTATTTTCTTCAAACACGCAAAACAACTCAGCATTAAACACATCTAACATGAATTCGCTTTTCAACGCGAACCAGTGAGCACATTACAAGTTTTAATTGAATCCCAACAAGAACCTAACACCACATGGATCCCAAAAAGCCAATTGTTAATTGTTAAATACTATTATAGCCGCAGTTCTTGGAACAATCACGAATTAAAAAGTGGTCATACCTCCATGAAGAGGAAGAGTTTAAAGAACAAAATAGTGAGAACTGTTATATTGAAGATTTGAGAGAAATACCAAGAACTCCTTCCACTGGCTCTATAAGATGTGAATTTGATTTGCGCCAGCCGCCAGCTTCAGGATTCAGATGTAAGAAATGTGAAGGGCGTGAGGTAATTTGCGCATTATATTTTTTTGTTTCCTTTGATATCATTGTTGTTAGCTTATGGTTACTTGAAGAAATCATAGCCATACATGGCACTTTATGCATGGTTTGGTAATGGTTGTGAACCTGTGATATTGTTTGGAGTAGAACCCTACTTTGGGGGACAATGTCATCCTAACATCCCATTAAAATTTGTACTCGAGCACAACACTTGAACAACTTTTTCTCCAGCTTGAGAATAAGCTCGTGGACCAAAAAGAGGAGGTCAAGAAACCAAGAGTAATGTATTAGCCTAAACGACAGTGAAAAAGGTCCAGATGAGGTAAATCCGGAAAGGTAGCAGCCCAATTATGCATAAAGGGAACGTGTCTGGAATAATCAGGCTGAATTTCGAATAGATGAAATTTTGTAACTCATTTAGGATTGAGAAGTGCTAAAGTAGAAAATGATGGGAATTCAAACCCCTCATCACACTTCTTGTACCATGTACCTTTTGTAGTTTTGTGTATACATGGTGAATGTGTAGAAAATGACAATGGGGTAAGGAATCCTAAACCTCATATGCCCGTGATGTAAAACATTGTTTTCATTTGGAAATTAACTCAAAAGATTAATTGTTTTCAAGAGGCATGCACTTGGAACATCGATGTTTTTCTTAGAAGTGCTAAAAATTGTAGTGACACCCAGCCAAAACATGTGGTATCTTAAGAACTCATACTGATGATACACCAGATTGCATAGAAGTTTAAAGTTTTCATGTTCAAGAGAAGTATCACAAAAGGTTTTATCTACTGCATTGAAACTTATTTCTAAATCTTGGTTTGTTCAGTTACGTCCTTGGCTAAACATAAAGCTATGAACTCTAAGTACAAAACCTGATTACTGGTGGGCATCTCAAGTGTTAGTTACGGAGAAATATCATTCACATAAATAAGGCTCGAGTTCCGTAGCATAACTATCATTAGTTATGTTAGGATTAGGACATAGGAGTAGCATAATTATTCTAGAGGGTAAATATGATATATATTAGCTTGGTTAAAGTAATGGGGCAAAAAATCTTTCGCATTATAAAATAAAATATGGTCTTAATAATATAAGATTTTCTGAGAAAGGGGCAAAGAAAAGGTGACAATAACCTTACTACATGGAGATAAAAGAACAGAACAATGTATGAAGAAAGCTTAAAACAATTTCCAGTACTGAAGCAACAAAAGCTAAGAAGTAACAATATCGACCAAGAACCACCAGACTACCACTTCAACTAACCTCACGACCAGCACGTTAAGAAGCCAAGAGAACGTACCCCTTTCTCTTACCTGTGATTCAAAAAAATACTAAAAAAATTTAATCATGTTTAGAACAAGAACTTTTAAGAGTTAAGATAAAAAGTAATGTAAACCAATTTACATTCTTCATAGATCTCTTCAACCACACGTAACCCTGCAATACTCTCTACTAAAAGCTTGGCAAGCTTATCTGCTTTTTCACAACCTTCAATTGCCGCTAGTTCTAGATTTTCTGCTTGAGCAACCAAAAAGGCAGCAGTTGATGCTATTTCTTCCACTGTTTCTGCACCAACAGGTTCTGCATCTTCTTTGTTGTGGTTATCCTTGAACTTGTAACAGTTATCAACCTGCATGTTTATTGTACATTTCAAATCATATATTTCTGGCTGTTCATATTAGATTACATAATAAAAGCAACTGTGGTATACAGAGATAAAAATAACCTTGTACTCTTATTAACTAAGGTTTAATACAGTAATTGTTTAAGTTTAACCCTCAAGGCCTCAAACTTTGAATCATTTTAACAGTTTAACTTACTTCCATGACGGGTTGTTGATTTTTCGAAAACTTTGTTTTTATGTGTGGGTCAAAAATAACGTTCACCTTTCAACTGTTTAACCCTTAATTTAATCTTTTTTGTGGTCTAACCCCTAAACTTTTTATTGTTCACACAGAAAATTTGCCAAAAAACTACCACCAAAAAAGGGTTTTAGGGACTAAACCATTGAGAAAACAAGTTTAAGGGTTAAACCATATTGAGTGAAAGTTTGATGGGTAAGTCATTTTAATAAACAATTAACTAATAGAAGAGTTACTGACTTTTTCAAGGACTCCACTCAGCTCAAGTCTTCTGAGCTTTGACTTTACTGATGTTCTGAAATTCCCCGGTAACTCATACTTTTGCTGCAACAAGTGTAAAAATCGAAAAAATCTGTTATTGAGATTCCTAAAAACAGGTTTCTTCATCTTCTCTGTCTATTACTATTTTCATGTAACAGTTTGAAAAGATTTTAAGATTGACCCACATTATGAGTACCCTTCAAGTCTATCAAACTCTGACAGTCACATTTTATCATCTATTAATATGAATTATGCAACCAACTGTGGCATGGGTTACAACAAGACCATTGCCACTGCGAACCCAGCTATGACTCTATCTAACAGCTCCATCTATAGACTGTTGTATAAACATTCCAGACATATACAACCTTTAAAAAGATATTATCTAACCTCAATAGAGTAACAAATTGCATCGAGATTAAGCCCATTCGGATCTTCAATGGATGCAAGAGCCTCAGTAATCATTTTTCCATACCTGGTAAAATAGCAACACAATAAGGACCACTCTTTAAATTACAAGCCAAATACCTACAACAGAAGCAGGCTACACAGTACAAGTCAACTGAAAAAACTTGATCTCCTAGGCAGTGTTGAAGTCACTGTTGTTGTCATCTCATCAACATCATCATCATCATCATCATCATAATAATAATAATAATAATAATAATAATAATAATAATAATAATAATAATAATAATAATAATAATAATAATAATAATAATAATAATAATAATAATAATAATAATAATGATAATAATAATAATAATAAGGAAATTCATCAGAATAGCCATATAGTTATGGTTTTTTCAACATAATGTCATTATATTGTGGTTATACCAAAATAGTCATCAGTTTCGCAAATTTTCAGGAAACATTTATCTTTTTTGTTGAACTTAACTTCCTTCCCAAGTGCCCAAAAAGTGCCTAAAATTATCTCAACTAGCAAGTGCAACTAACGCAAACATACAAAGAAAGAAGCAATAAAAGAACATACGTTGGCGGTGGTTTCTTATTCGCTGAGCTGCCACCATACTGAATGTGAGGGATACCACCATGCTCAATGTGTAGACGACCACTATGCTCAATGTGTGGGATACCACCATGCTCAAATTGTGGGCTACCACCATGCTCAATCTGAAGGTGACCATCACGCTCAATGTGTGGGCTACCACCATGCTCAATGTGTGGGCTACCACCATGCTCAATGTGTGGGAGACCACCATGCTCAATAAGAAGGCGACCACCATGCTCAATGTGAGGGCTACCACCATGCTCAATGTGACGGCTACCACCATGCTCAATGTGAAGGCGACCACCATGCTCAATGTGTGGGCTACCACCATGCTCAATGTGTGGGCTACCACCATACTCAATATGAGAGCTACCACCATACTCAATATGAGAGCTACCACCATACTCAATGGGAGATATAACAGCTAAAGGTACCGGATAATTAGTTAAGCGAGGGTTAGTAGTTTTTCTTGTGGTAAGAGTTTTAACCTTTCCTCTGCTTCTTGACCCATTTAAACCTGCATGTATATTGCGCCATTTGTCCTGCACATTCAAATGGTTATAAAATTAATCCATACTAGGTAAAAACACAAGCCTGAAAGATTTAAACTAAAATACAATCTAGACATTTAATCCATGTCTCCTTACAATCAGCAATGGTACTGTCATACACATATATCCAAAACCCTATAGGAAACTTAGGATAGTTGTATCAAAAGTGAATTCCCAAGATATATGTCATATGTGTATATGAATTACCAAATCTATATATTGAAAAGTTCATAGAAGGTTTGGATAAATACAGAATATAGAATTGATTTGTATGTACCATGAAACAAATGCATGATACGGAAAAGGAACATCACAATTCCATATCCTCTTGGCTGCAAAGTTGTAATCAATATTTATCAAGAATCACACACATTTATTGCAAGAAAATGAAAACGATCTCAATCAGATTTAGTTATTTACTATGGGAGATATAAAAGGGCTTTGCAACTAAAAGATTCAAAAATTAACAATCAAGAAGAATTTACACAGATATAGCAAGAAGATCAAGACCTTTAGATCAACATTGGAGCGATCAACAAGGATAGCAGAAAACTGACGATCCTTGAGAATTTCTTTCCACTTCCCAGTGCCATATTCTTTGACACCAGCGTACAAGGCTTCCTCTTCCTTACGTGTCCATCTATGCTTATGTTTTGTCATTATCACGGTATGGATTTTTCTCTATCGGAAACGGTCGGCTGTGTATAGAAGTAGGGTTTTTTAATTGGGCGGCGGTTCTTTGTGGAAGGATGAAAGATCCATATTTATGCCCTTCCATTTAAGTTTTGGCAAACCCTGGTCATTTCGTCCGTTGGATCAATTATAATCCAAGGGCGTGAGATTATCATATCAAAACGACACCGTTCAAAGGTAGCTACGTAGATCACCTTTGTATGTTCAAATGCGGACTCATTTCAACCGTAGATCTATACTACAATAGCATGAAACTGTAAAGATGATAAACCACTACTTCATTGACTATCGTTTCTCTATTTTTCATCTAATCTAGAAATAGCTTCTTACCTAAACGTATACGTGTAACTTATCCAAATGACCAATCAGTGTTTCCACATGTACATAAGATACTTCGATGAAAAAACAGATACTACATTCACTATTTGCAACATAAAATAAAACTATGTATCCCTTTGTAATACTATTCTTAAAGTATGCATTCAAGTTTTCAAATTCCACCAAATGTTTTATGTATATTATCTCGAATGTCAATTAAAATGTCTAAGCCTTCATGCTATAACTCATTATCTCAAATAATGTACAAAGTTGACACCAATTATTTTTTCTTAGCAGATATATATGTTTTAAGTTTTGCCTTCAAAGTTTCGTCATCATCATTGTCCATTATGTACTTTGTTATCTAGTTTTAGCTATTGGCATATGAGCTTAAACACCATAAGTACTTAACCACTTCAATAATAAAGGAATGTCGTGACATGAGTGAGCAGAATTCATTCTCAAGTTTTTTTTTTTTTTTTTTTTTTTTTTTTTTTTTAACCATGGTTTCCGACCTTTTGGCTGACTAATCCACCTGGTTTGAACCCACCACCACGTAGACTCAAACCGGGTAAAGCCCTCCCTTTTCATGAATCATGAGGTTAGCCTATCCACTTCAGGGTTGTTTGCACCTAGCAAGAATTGAATTCATTCTAAAGTTCTATAGGCATGGAACCGTGGAAGATGATATTTTCAAAGGCATACCGCTATTTAACAATCATTATTGTAAAAGCCCTAATCATAAGTCTAACTATAAAGATAGAAGTCATAGAACACGAGTATCTAAAATATAACAATTGCATCATTTCTATATAACACTCCACAAGTTGTAGGATGAAAGTGAAACCTCTTCTTGATTTACTGTGAGTGGTATTGCTTATTGAGATAAGCAATTTTGAACGAAGTTTGGAATCTCTTATTAAAACAACGTGACAAGCATATGAACGCTTGAATAAAAATAACAAACAATATCTATCTATATAAAATGCATTACATATCGAACATATATGCAACAACAATTGTAGAATAAACAAATAAACAGTTTTCATAGAGTGTTTGGAATTTGTTTAAGCTTATTTTAGTGCTAATGAGCCTATGTGATTTCAGCTTATGAGCTTGTAGGCTTATATAAAGCCTATCATTGAAGGCCATAAATTTCAAAATAAGCCGGAAAAAATAGACTTACGAATACTACATAAGCTCGTAAGCCAAGATTTAAGCTTAAGGAGGTGTTTGTTTCGCCTTATATAGCCAGTTTATGACTTATTTTGAAACTTTTCTGCTTATATAAGTTTATTATTATGTCATGATGAACTTATATAAGCCGAAAAGTTTGAAAATAAGCCACAAAAAGTGAGTATATGAAACATAAGCCCAAAACCAAATAAGCCATAAGCCGGCTATATATGGCGAAACAAGCAACAAACACCCCCTTGGTTATATTAATGAACTTCCTATTTCACCCTTTTCGTGTTCGACTTCGAATGCGTCACACGGCCACCAGTCCACCACAAATGATCACGGAAAATATGCCAGCACCAAATAATCACTTGAGCAACTTTGCCAGCAGCACATTTTATGAGATATCATGGCTCTAAAAATAAAAAGTGCTTCTGACAAGGTCACGTCAAGCGGTAATTTGTAAGCTACATTTACTTAACTCCAGTTCAGCAAAAAGGTTTGATTAAATGAGGTTTGTGAGTCTAGGGTTTTGCAATGGTTAGTACAAATTGGAAGGGAACTAAAAAAATCCAGTTATTTATAGCCTTTGAAAAGTCAAAATACAAAGTCCAAGCCCATTGGCCTAGAGCCCAAGCTACCACTTGTACAGTTGTACACTTGTACTAGTTGAAGAAAGTGTTTGTTTGTTTTGTCTTATACAGCCGGCTTACCGTGGGTGTTCATTTGTTCGATTATCGAGTTGTTTGGTTTATTCTGTCGGTTAATTCAATAAAAAAGTTTTTGGTGAACCTAATTTAAATTATAGTTAATCGAACTGACAACCGAATTTGAATTCGGTTCGATTTTCGAGTTGACCCAAATAACCAAAATTACATTATTTATATTATTTTAAAATCTAATCGTATAATTTAAAAAAAAATCAACCTAGAAATTCGATTATATACAATATTCTATTCTATTTTATTATATACAATATTTTACTTAATTTAGTTTAGTTATAAATTCAATTCAGTTTTTTTCAGTTCAGTTCGGTTTTGGTTTTTAATTCCTGTGGATATTACTCCGAATTCTAAACACCCTACCGGTTTATGACTTATTTGGTTTTGTACTTATCTTTCATAAGCTCATTTTTTGTACCTTATTAGTCATTTTAAGCTTATATAAACGATTTACGGCTTATTTGGTTTTGTACTTATTTTTCATAAGCTCATTTTTTATAACTTATTTGTCATTTTAAAATTATATAAGCCGAAAGATTTCAAAATAAGCTGTTGGCCCAAAACTAAATAATCAATGATCCAGCTATATAAGTCCAAACAAACACTTTGGCCCAAAGTCTAGGCAGCTGAAGGTGCAGAACGAAACCACAATGGCGACTTCATCATCATCATCCAGCACTGCTAATAATATGGATTATATTAAATCACTTTATAAGCAGGTTTACCTTAATTATCTATTTATTTCAGATTAATTTTTAGTTTCATAAGTACTTACTTTCAAATGGTTGATTAATATTTGTCACACAGATAAACAGTCACGAGGTTTCAATTGCTGAGCTGTCTGCTCTACCTTCTTCTCGTGTACGCTTTTTTTTAAGTAGAACATTAGAATAGAAGCAACTTCGTTGACTTTAGAAAGTCAATTATTGACTTAACCATGAAGGAGTTCAAGCCTCGCTAGACGCTAGTTAAACGTATTGGGGTTGGATAGGGAAAGGGTTCAGAAACGACCCATGTTAGGCCATGTACATTTGAGTCAAAGACGCCCCGGGTAACTAGAATAGGGAAAAACCGTCCATTCTCGGTTTAACGGGTATTGGTAAAATAACAAGCCTTCAACAATTACTTATGTGAAGGAGTGAGTTAAATTTGAGCACTGAATATTAGCGTAGATTGTATATTGGCTAGTTCTTGTTATATGAAAGTTGGTACAAGATCTTTAAACATTTGCTTTAACCACATAAACAATGGTACACCTTTCAATGTAATCAAGGTTTGATGTCTGAATTCGTGCACTTTTTAACTCAACGGACTATGGTTGTATGATGATTATCTTCAATCATTCAAGTATTGTATAAAGACCAAAAGAAACCGCAAAACATTCAGCCTAGAGAAAGGTCCCACTCTCCCACGTATATACTCCTATCTTTGAATGTATATGCATTCACAAGAATTACTGTCATAGTGTGAATATGTGTGTTCTTTTATTCTTGCTGTCATTATCTTCAAGGTATAGAAAAACTGATTGTGTTGCTTGATCACAGAAGGTTTATCAGAAAAACGGGACTATTTTCTTCCGTACGAATGTCCAACAGGCCACCGTATCTGAACAGAGTAAGATGATATTATTATATTAGCAATGTGTTGCTTGCCCTTACTGTTACGATTGTTGCTAACAATCAACCATTTTTTGTGTTTGGTCTACCCAGAACAACTTGATACGGCCAAAGTGAAACTACAAAAACTGAATCTCGGTGGAGGAAGCTAGACCTGCCAATTCATATTTGCAAGTGCCCCGATCTCAGCAAGTAAATGTTTCACCTTTTAAATTCACCTTGATCTGTCGGATTCTAAATTGGCCTGTTCTATATTGTGGCAAAAGCAATGTAGCCTATTCTTCTGTTACAACTGTCGGTTCAATATTGTTTAGCTATGGCTTACATTAGTTTTGTAGCCCTTAAAGTAGGTTATCAAGGTGTAATCATCAACTGATACTATTTATCTTATGAAAAAAATCAAGTTTCGGTGTGTACCATAACCTTGTTGGACACATTTTGATTCTCAGTTTCTCAGATGACTGATCAATTATATACCAGTTTGGGAAATTGATTGTTCCACCAAAAATTGATATGTACCTTTCCTGATTGCCACTTAACCTGTACTTAAGTGGTGTAAAAATCACCAAGTTTTTATTATTTTGTAACACTGTCAGCCTTATTTTATTGCAAACGTCATAAGAGATGTGTATCTGAGTATTGTAGATCTTGATTGTGCAACCTGTTTTTGACTTTTTGTGAAGAATAAGTTATGTCTGAATCATTCCAAATATTGTTTTGGTCACAAAATACAATATGTCCTACCCAAAATCCAGAACAAAAACTGCATGAACATGAAATGAGCTGCATGTAGAGCATTTTTCTTGGGTTTATGACCCATTTATTCTTGTTAATCTATGGTGGTCTGTGTCTTTTTTAGACCAGACAAGCTCTCTCCATTGCAGATAATGATAGAAAGAAGACCTTATGATAACTACAGACATAAATAACATGAAATTTGGGAATCAATCTACAGCTCAATATGAGCATTGCTACGATGCAGTCTATGGGGAGTAGATACGAAAAAGATGGTTATTACAAGTCAAAAGCACCATTACTAAAACAAACCCACGATCAAGTTTACTGATAACGTTTCCATAACAAGAACCAAAAGATAATTACTGACCCCTAATGACCAAATTTTACATAACACAGGCAATCTATGTACACAACGATTGCATGCTCCCAAAACAAGAAAAACCATAATTTGAGAATAAACATGTGACATGTCTAAGCATCCAAGCTAGCCTGTGCACTATTCTACTTTATGCCACTTCGGTTGCTGCAGCCATATTAACTATTAGCACAAAATCTGCATGCACCTAACAAACCATAACTCGTCCTCCATACCTGTATCAACAAACCGATATAAAATTAAACAGTAAAGCTAAGATAATAATTCATACGAGAATAAATAAACTCACAAAGAACAGTATACAAGACTGCACCCCCAATATATACTCCGGTTTCACCTATAATTTTGCAAGTCTTGCAAATGCCTTATATCTGAAGTCTAAATTTATAAAAACGCCAACAGAACCTTAAATGTGCTTATTCTTAATTTTAATATTGATTTACAACAGACTTGAATCACTTAATCACTCATACGAAGCACCACATGCATAACATGTTCAAATCTGTGTAGGTGCTGTTAAATTCCTAAACAGATGTTCATTTTCAAAAGACCTAACGTTTGCCCATGCCATGTGAGGAAAGAACTTTGCATGGACCTCGTGTAGTTGGGTCATATAGATGTCAAATACAATGGTTTTTATATACATGTTCTGCTGTACAAGGGCAAACGCAATTGTTATATATGCCCTCCAACAGTTGATTTCATTATAGAATTCCTAGTACCTGATGCCTAGCTTGATAATCACAATGATAACCGAGTCAATACGCTGTAATAATTTCATATTGACATGTCACCAAAATCTATGCACTTCCATATCTTCCTTGAGAAGCATTTCCACCACCATAAGCTGACGCTGCATTACTCACACCAGGACACTCATTGGCCCAGTGTCCGGGTAAATTGCATTTATAACACAGGCCAGATGCACCACTATTTCGACCACCTCCAGAAGCCATGCTGTTAACTCTTTGTCCCGAAGCATTTACAACACTTGGATAATTCATAGATGTATGACACACACAACCACAGCTGTTGCAGCTTGTATTGAGCATAGAACAACCTCCGTACTGATTCCCATACTGACCCATCTGACTTGCTGGCATAGTAGCAGTTTGCTGACCACCACCACCAGCATTCCCCATATAATTGTTATAAGGTGCAGATTCTTTAAAAGCAAAATTTCCAGTTGGAGGATTAGGTCCAGAACCAGCAGTGGACATTTCAACCTTTGGGACTAGAGAACTTGGATGGTCCTTTCTTAACATATCAAGTAAAAAGCTTGTTTCTGATGAGAAGTTTATCTTTTCTGCTTTGGTAACAATTATCTTCACACGCGGATCATCATTAAACATCTCTTCCTTGACTTTTAATTTGAAATTATATTTAGTAATGAAGACATTTCGTATAATTTCTGTAAATCCATCATCATCCTGCTCTTCATATTTCATGCAATACAAATCTTTAGCAGTAACACCCATCATCGCCTCACCACCTTCCTCAAAAGCAGTTACCTATGTTGTACCAGTGTGATCTTGTATCTGAAACTGCAAGATGTATCTGTAATCACATTCATCAACATCCTGATCACACCTATCACACCGCCATTTCCTATCACCATTATTTGTAACTTTTTTGTTACACTTTCGATCATTAATCGTAAGGGGGCATGCTGTATAGTAAAAGCTGTCAACTTTTAAAAAACCCACGTTGCCCATGACTGTTATCCAGTCTGGTTGCTCTGAGGTCCCGATTTTTTCATCTTTAATTTGGGAGACGGTTTTCCTTGCATCGGTATTCTCGAGAGATAAAGAAACAGAAGGCATCTTACTCCCGCCGTTATCAAACCAAACTTTGATTCTATGAGCTTCCGGAAAATCGGGATCTATAAAAAGCTTGCTAGTGGGTATGGTCCCTACATTTTTACCATTATACTCACCCACTCTAGCAGATTTAATAGCTAAAACAGGAAATATCCCAGAATCACACATGTTTTGGAGTGTTTGGCCATCTGTGTTGCAAAAATTTCCCCACAAAGTTATTTGAACACTTCTTCCAGACATATCCTTGATATGAAGGTTTCTTTTTTGAGTTTCGGTTCCGTCTTTCTTCTTTACAATGGATGAAGGAAAGATCCTAAAAACCACGCCAATGATATCCAAAAAAGAATTGTTATCCAAACCTTCAATCTCAGCAATTTGACGAAAATGGAACTGCTGCTGAGGAATTGAACCGTCATCATCATAGCAAGGTTGTATCGTTGATGAACTGTCGAGTATAATTTCATAATCATTCTTCAAATGATTAAAAGCTTTTTTAGCAGGTTTCACACTTCCATTTGAAACGAAATAAACTTTACCGGCTTCAATTTGACCATAGAACTGATCAGCAACAGCATTGAAGCATGCTACTCTTACTTCTCCACCTGTGGCATCAAGAAGATCAAAGGAAAAAACTTTACCATCTCCCTTTGCATTGTTGTAATGTCTTAATTCTGCTTTTGCAGTCACACGCGCTTTAATAGTCCATCGGCCTTGATATGGGTTCAAAGCATTAATGGGTAAAATCTTAATATTAGGACGTGGAACAGAGCCAGGATGTGAACTGCCTGTCAAGTTTTGAGGATTAGCCATAGTTGTTGTTGGCTGATTGACGGACTGCATAGGTGATGGATACATCGATGTAGGAGGCTCACCGCTGTATGTAATCGGGATTTGTCTTTGATCACCAATATGATCACATATTGGGCGAATTGCATCAATCTCGGTGATTATGAGTAAACTGAAAAAGTAACAGAGAACTCTTTCAGATAATTTTCTAACAGCAATTGCCTATGTTCATACAGCAACTTATATGTCCATGACAACTGTAAAAGTATCAAAACATATATAAAGAGAGAGATTAAGATTCTACTTACTACCAAGTGCCAGTAAAGCCTCTTTATCCGAAACTAGTCGGGTTGCATTATTACGAAGACACATCTTAAAGGACAAATAAGCAATCAATATTTAACACCAGCAACACAAATGACATATTTCTCCGCCTGCTAATACTTTGAGCTTCACCAACTTTTAAACGCATATTTATGACCAATAAGAAACTTGTTTCCGTCTTCCGAGTATTTTCCGTTGAAAGGCTTACTACTTTTATCTACCTCTAGTATGCACTTCTATGTGAACAAATGGTCTTTGCATTTCCTCCGGTATTATTATGGGTCTACATAATACGAGTAGTTAACCAACCGTCTCAAAGACACTTTTCCCTAGTCTTTTTTTAACTTGTGCTGCAGGCCACCTAGAGACAAGTCTAACTATCGTTGTCTAGCCAAATTTCAACTAAATTATGTTTTAGTAAAACTAAAAGTCAACGTACCAATAATGAACTTCTGAACAGTTCATGGCGCGCGTAAGTAATTAACAAAACAAAATGTTCTATTCTATACCATATTACGAGACAAAGTGATCATATTGGTATGGTCATCTTATCCAAGCTATACATAACAGTGCTACTAAACTTGCTACTAGTTCCGTAAACATAAACATGCATCACATGATCACATAAACATCACATGATCATTCTAACATGGTTAGGAGCTATATTCTCATATAAGCTTGACTCTAAACTACCATTTAGCTCTAAATTCAACCTTGTGTTAAATACCCCATTTGACACCATAACTAGTTACTAACATAACCAATTTCATATACTGTATGACTAACAGCCTTGCAACTAAATGATTTATGAACTTACCTTAGGTTGGAAAATAAACACTAACAAGGATTTATGAACTTACCTTAGGTTGGAAAATAAACACTAACAAGGATTGCTTGAGTCTTGTATGATTATCACAAAGTCACCAATTATTGAACCTTCCTGTAGCTTTTGGGTTAATGGAAAATGGTTAAGGAAAATTATGTAATTTCCCTCCATGCAATGATAAACACGTCACTATCCACGTGCCATTCGATGGGCTTACTTTTAAGTTTTAATTACATAAATCGTCTTTATTTTTGTCAAATGACAAAAAAATCATAGAATTTGATACTTTTTGTGATTGTGTAGACAATTATTTTCTTTTTTATTGTGTATATTAAACTTTTAAATTTTAATTATTGTGTGTATTTTGTGACTATTCTGCCATATAACATGATCATTTTACCTTACGAAATTAAAAAAAAAAATAAGGGTAAAAAAATACACACAATGATCGAAATATAAAAGTTAAATACATACAATAAGAAGAAAAAAAAAAAAATAGTTGGCTACACATAATCACAAAAAGTGTCAAGTTCGATGATTTTTTTTTTTTTTTTTTTTGGTCATTTGCCCTTATTTTTAGACACATAATTACATCTTTTGTCCTTAACTCTCAATAAGTAAATGGGTCGTTTCTATGGTTGTCCATTTAGCATTGATCGGTCTTTTGACAAAACAGGCGTAAATTTTTTCCATTAAGTCCACAAGGTAAACCATAGCTAAACAATATTGAACCGACAATATTGTCATTTGACAATTATTGATACTTTTTGTGATTGTGTAGACAATTATTTTCTTTTTTATTGTGTATATTAAATTTTCAAATTTTGATTATTGTGTGTATTTTGTGACTATTCTGTCATATAAAATGATCATTTTATCCTTCGAAATTAAAAAAATTAAGGGTAAAAAAATACACACAATGATCGAAATTTGAAAGTTAAATACATAAAATAAGAAAAAAAAAATAGTTGGCTACACATAATCACAAAAAGTGTCAAGTTCGATGATTTCTTTTTTGTCATTTGCACTTATTTTTAGACACGTAATTACATCTTTTGTCCTTAACTCTCAATAAATAAATGGGTCGTTTATGTGGTTGTCCATTTAGCATTGACCGGTCTTTTGACCAAACAAGCGTAAATTTTTTCCGTTAAGTCCACAAGGACCAAACGGGCGTTAGTAACCACACGGGCATGTGACCAAACGGACGTTAGTAACCAAACAAGGGTCGATTTATGAAATTATCTCTTAATTTATTTTTTATTTTTTTAATTTAACTATTTATAATTATTTTTTATTCTAATTTACTTTTAAAATTTTTTAGTTTTTTATTTTCTTTTACTTGTCTTTCGGTTTCGACTTCTTATTTATTTATTTATTTATATCTGTTTTTCGGTTTCGGATTCTTTTTATATTTACTTTTATTTATTTATTTTCGGTTACTTTTTATTTATATGTTTTTCGATTTCGGTTTCATTCTATTATATATTTATTTATTTATTCATTTATTTTCAGTTTTTTTTTATTTATTTTTTTAAGTTTTGGTTTTTTTACTTATTTGTTTTTCGGTTTCGGTTTCTATGTATTTTTAGTTTTATTTTTTTATTTCGCTTTCTTTTTACTTATTTGCTTTTCAGTTTTTTCATGAAATGAGTTTGGTGTTGATTTATTATTTCTATTTTTTTTGGATTTACCAGTAAATAAACTAGTTAGACAATTATGAAACATCATAACTCTTAATTTATTTTGTAGTTATTTTGATTTTAATAAATACAAAAATAATAACTAACAAGTAGTCAAATATATAAATTATGTTTTCCAACAACATTATTCCAACGACAGTAATAGCATCATAATATCTAACAATCCAAAATTATCAAATAAAGTACGAAACAAAAGTATAAAAATTCATAAAAATATGAAATGCCAGTCTTTGCAAAAAATTTTTTTTTGCAAAAGTCTAAGAGATATACCAATTATTTTGTTAAAATAATTAACTAGATAAGATTATTGTAAATCTAATGAAAAATTATAAAGGTGGGGCGGGGTGGTTTTTATGGTTAGGTTTTTCATATGTAACCAAAAACCGCCCTAAACATCGGCTTTTTCAAAAAATCAAAACCGTCCCGTCGATTTCTCATTTGGTTCGTTTTTTGGTTTTTGTGCTCACCCCTACTCAAAACACTTACATAGGTGTTAACAAATAGGGTTGGAAAAAATGTAGTTGATACTTGATAAAAGAATAAGGTTAAAGAATATGAAGATGGAATGAGGAGGTGTTTGAATTTATGTTTTCTATTGTTTGAAGAAAATACAGATAAATGGCGATGGCTATTTAGGTTTGATACGATAAGTAAAAAATAAAAAAATAATAAAAATTAAAATTAAAAAATATTAGAAAATTAATAAAAGATAAAATTAACTAGTTTATTTATCGTTAAATCAAAATTTATATATATATATAAAAAAAAAAAAAAAAAAAAAAAAAAAAAAAAAGTAACTAAAACCTAATAGCAAATAAATAAAAAGAAGGTCTCCCTTCTGCAGATAATGATAGAAAGAAGACTTTATGCTACTATATGATAACTACAGACATAATAACATGAAATTTTGGAATCAATCTACAGCTCAATATGATCATATAAGATTCTCAATCTTTCCTCGGTCAAACTTTCTTCACATGACATTGCTACGATGCAGTCTATGGGGAGTAGATACGAAAAAGATGGTGATTATAAGGCTAAACTTCTTCAAAAGTACCATTACTAAAACCAATCCACAACCAAGTTTAGTGATAGCATTTCCGTAACACGAACCAAAAGATAATTACTGACCCCTAATGACTAAAATTTACAAAAACAAGCAATCTATGTACACAATGATTGCATGCTCCGGAAACAAGAAAAACCATTATTTGAGAATAAACATGTCTAAGGATCCAAGCTAGCCAGTGTACTATTCTACTTTATACTTCTTCTGTTGCTGCAGCCTTTATTAACTAGTAACACAAAATCTGCATGCACCTAACAAACCATGACTCGTCCTCCATACCTGTATCAACAAACCTACATAAAATTAAACAGTAAAGCTGAGATAATAATTCATAAGAGAATAAATAAACTCACAAAGAACAATATACAAGACTGAACCCCAATGTGTACTCCAGTTTCACCTATAATTTTACAAGTCTTGCAAATGCCTCATATCTGAAGTCTAAATTTATCAGAATGCCAACAAAACCTTAAAATGTGCTTATTCTTAATTTCATTATTGATTTACAACTGACTTGAATCACTTGATCACTCATACCAAGCACCAACTGCATAAAATGTTCAAAATCCATGGATGTGCTGTTGAATTCCTTAATAGACACTCATTTTCAAAAGACCTGATGTTTACCCATGCCATGTGAGGAAAGAACTTTACATGGACCTCATGTAGTTGGGTCGTAGATGTCAAATACCATGGTTTTTATATACATGTTCTGCTGTACAAGGGCAAACGCAATTGTTACATGTGCCCTCCAACAGTTGATCTCATTATAGAATTCCTACCCTGTACCTGATGCCTAGCTTGACCTCTAAAATTAAGTTCACGTTTCATAACTTTTTATGATAACCGAGTCAATAAGCTGAAATAATTTCATATTGATATGTCACCAAAATCTATCATTCTATGTCAAAGCTTAATATATGTGATTAAAAAAAAAAAAAAAAAAAAGAAAAGAAAAAGAAAAAGAAAAAGAAAAAAGAGCTAATTTTATGCATTAAAAAGTCTACCAGTGTGACGCATATTAGAAGTGTGTCAGTTTATACCTCTAAAAAGTCAATAACCACCAACATATTGTCCGGATGCACTGCCATATCTTCCTTGAGCCGCATTTCCACCACCATAAGCTGACACTACATTACTCACACCAGGACAATTGTTGGCCCAGTGTCCACTATTTCGACCACCTCCAGGAGCCATGCTGTTAACTCTTTGTCCCGAAGCATTTACAACACTTGGACAGTCCATAGATGTATGGCCCAAACCTCCACAGCTGTTGCAGCTAGTATTAAGCCTAGAAGAACCTCCATACTGATTCCCATACTGACGACCCATCTGACTTGCTGGCATAGCAGCATTTTGCCGACCAACACCACCACCATTCCCCATATAATTGTTATAAGGCGCAGATTCTTTGTAAGCAAAATTTCCAGTTGGAGGATTAGGTCCAGAGCCTGCAGTGGGCATTTCAATCATTGGGACTAGAGAACTTGAATGGTCCTTTTTTAACATTTCAAGTAAAAAGCTTGTTTCTGATGAGAAGTTTATCTTTTCTGCTTTGGTAACAGTTATCTTCACGCGTGGATCATCGTTAAACGTCTCTTCCTTGATTTTTAATTTGAAATTATATTTAGTAATAAGGACATTTCGTATAATTTCTGTAAATCTTTCATCATCTTGCTCTTCATATTTCATACAATACAAATCTTTAGCAGCAACACCCATTATTGCCTCACCACCTTCCTCAAAAGCAGTTACCCATGTTATACCAGTATAATCTTTTATCTGAAACTGCAAGATGTATCTGTAATCACATTCATCAACATCCTGATCACACCTATCACACCGCCATTTCCCATCACCATTATTTGTAACTTTTTTGTTACATTTTCGATCATTATTCGTAAGGGGGCATGCTGTATAGTAAAAGCTGTCAACTTTTAAAAAAGCCACGTTACCGCTGACTGTGATCCAGTCTGCTTTCTCTGAGGTCCCGAGTTTTTCATCTTTGATTTGGGAGACAGTTTTCCTTACATCAGTGCGTGCGGCGAGAGATAAAGAAACAGAAGGCAGATTACTCCCGCCGTTATCAAACCAAACTTTGATTCTACGAGCTTCGGGGAAATCGGGATCTATAAATAACTTGCTAGTAGATATGGTCCCTACGTTTTTACCATTATACTCACCCACTCTAGCAGATTTAATAGCCAAAATAGGAAATATCCCAGAATCACACAAGTTTTGGAGTGTTTGGCCATCTGTGTTGCAAAAGTTTCCCCACAAAGTTACATCAACACTTCTTCCAGACATATCCTTGACCTGAAGGTTTCTTTTTTGAGTTTCTGTTCCGTCTTTCTTCTTTACAATGGATGAAGGAAAGATCCTAAAAACCACACCAATGATATCCAAAACAGAATTGTTATCCAAACCTTCAATTTCAGCAATTTCACGGAAATGGAACTGCTGCTGAGGAATTGAACCGTCATCATCATAGCAAGGTTGTATCGTTGATGAATTATCCAGCATAATTTCGTTATCATTCTTTAAATGGTTAAAAGCTTTTTTAGCAGGTTTCACACTTCCTTTTGAAACGAAATACACTTTACCAGCTTCAATTTGATCATAGAACTGATCAGCAACAGCATTGAAGCATGTTACTCTTACTTCTCCACCTGTGGCATCAAGAAGATCAAAGGAAAAAACTTTACCATCTCCCTTTGCATTGGTGTAATGTCTTAATTCTGCTTTTGCAGTCACACGGGCTTTAATAGTCCATCGGCCTTGATATGGGTTCAAAGCATTAATGGGTAAAATCGTAAGTGCTGTTTCGCTTTTTCTCATAGGTCCCCTATTATACATTGGAGGGCTTTGATTATACATTGGGTGTGAATGACGGTTAGGTGCATTTCCCATACCATAAGAGTGTAAACCTGCCCTGTGATCCTGATTTTGAGGGTAAATTGGGGAATTAGCAGTAACGTTAGGACGTGGAACAGAGCCAGGATGTACACTGCCTGTGAAGTTTTGAGGATTAGCCATAGTTGTTGGCTGATTGATGGACTGCGGTGATGGATACATCGATGTAGGAGGCTCATTTCCGTACGTAATCAGGCTTTGTCTTTGATCACCAATAGGATCGCATGTTGGACGAATTGCATCAAGCTCGGTGATCATGAGTAAACTGAAAAAGTAATAGAAAATCTGTCAGACATTTTTCTAACAGCAATTGCCTAAGTTTATACAGCAACTTATATGTCCAAGACAACTGTAAAAGTATCAAAACATATAAAGAGAAAGAGATGTTCTAAGATTCTACTTACTACCAACTACCAAGTGCCAATAAAGCCTCAATATCCCAAACTAGTCCGGTTGCATTATTACGAAGACACATCTTAAAGGACAAACAAGTAATATATATTTAACACCAGCAACACAGATGACACTTTTCTCCGTCTGCTAATACTTTGAGCTTCACCAACTATTAAATGCATATTTATGACTAATAAGAAACTTGTTTCCGAGTATTTTCCGTTGAAAGGCTTACTACTTTTAGCTTCGATTACTTCTGTCCAAGTTCATTTTGCTTATATCTACCTCTAGTATGCACTTATCTGTGAACAAATATGTCTTTGCATTCCCACAGGTATTATTATGAGTCTACATAATAGTTGACCAACCGTCTCAAAGACACTTTTCCCTTTTTGTTCTTTAACTTGTGCAGGCCACCTAGAGATAACTGTAACTATCTTTGTCTAGCCAAATTTCAACTAAATTAATACTCGTATGTTTTAGTAAACTAAAAGTCAAAGTACCAATAATAAACCTATGAACAGTTAATGCCGCGCGTAAGTAATTAACAAAACAACATGTTTTATTTGATGCCATATTGCGAGACAAAGTGATATCCCCCCTGTTATGGTCATCTTATCCAATCGAGATGAAAGTGAGCTTGCATTGGTTCCTTTGGAGCACTCAATTGACATAAATAGCTAAATAGTATCAGCTAAAAGTTAGCTATAATTGCTGATTTCTAGTACATTGGCCCGAAACTAATAGGTTATCGTGAAACTCCCTTACTATAGCACGTTTGGAATATCCATATGTATCCCACAAGCATCCTAACATACCACGTTCGATTCACAGTCGTGTAATGTTAACAATCAGAAAACATCGGAATAAGCAATAAATACAACCTATTTTAAATTGTACTTTATTTTTGTAATAAAGATTTAAAAAGATTAAGGGGTGTTTGTTTAAGCTTATACGCGGGTTAAGGGCTTAGATTTCGGCTTATATTTCATAAGCCTCAATTTTGTGGCTTAGTTTGAGACGTTATATCATAATAAGCTTATATAAGCCCACAAGTCTCAAAATAAGCCACAAAATTAAGGCTTATGATATGTAAGCCGAAATCAAATAAGCCCCTAACTTCAAGATAAGAACATCATCACCTTTATGTTACCCTATTTTAAAGTTAGCATTTATTAGAATAAAGTGAAATACATGTCGCAAAGTAAGCATGGGCCTTAACGGCCTTGAGTAGAAATACTTTATTTTATTTTATTATTTTGAACGGCAATTTTTCACACACCTATATCAGATATCTCGCACAATCTCACAAATGTCTCCACAACAATTCATATATCTATATAATTCACAACATATCCATAACTTAAAAATAATAATAATAATAATAAAATAAAAAATAATAATAAAATAAAAAAAACGTACATTTGACCGCGTACCAAAGTTGGAGTAAACTGTCTCAACCGAATAACAGAACCTTTCTGCACTTGTTCCGATCTAACCAAATGATTCAATTGACAACCGAGCATACCATTCAGTGTGGAAACACCATCACTTAACAAAATACGATGCCGCAACTTATCTTCGGTGCCACTCGGGCTAACTGGCCGAATATCAGCCACTTGAAGCACCGGTTGAACGTCCTGTAAATCCTTTTCCCCGTTTTTTATCCTTGTGATCACGCTTTCGGTTAGTTTTATTGACATTATTGTATTTGATTCAATGATTGTGTGTGTGTGTGTGTTTTAGTGTGTGTGAATTTGGGGGAATTTGAAGGGAGGGAAAATAGGGGGGTTTTGTTTTTTTGATTTTGTGAGCGCTAACTGATTTATTTAAAGTGGTGGAATGTTACACTTAGCCTACCTATAATATTGAAAAGAGTGAAAAATATCTTCTGCTTCTTTTGATTTGGCATTTTTTTATTTGTTAGTTATTGTTGTGCAGTATACTGTTTGCGAATTCTAATTTTCTTGTGGTGCAAAGTTATGAGTTATTTTTAATTTTGATTTGTTTGAAGATTATAAGTTGGTATGCTTATTGTTATTGTTAGTGGTAAAGTTGTTGAGTGAAAAAGAGTGTAGTTTTTTAAATAATAGATGAACTAGACATAAAATTAGACATATTAGGTAGGTATCAAAATCAGTCTGAATTTATTGAATAATCTTTTTAAAAACATGTATTTATTCAACTTAAATCTCAAATGAATCTTGTTTTCGTAGTTTTGTAACTTGTAATTATTTTTTCCTTATTTTAACTAAGTAGATTGAACTCGTAGCTATCGTTTCTATTTTCAGTTTTCATGAATAAGTAGATCGTGATCTAATAAGCAAGCAAAAACTTTGAAAAAGAATGATAGACTATCAAACGGTATTTGTATATAAGAAAATAGAATGTATACCTAAATACTTTATCGTACACTACCATAGATGGTCTTCATGTCGCTCATTTTTATGTTTATGACTATAATTATGCTTTGAACTAAAGATAATGATCTTTAAAACAACTAGGGGTCATTTTTAAAAGGAGATGATTTGCACACATACGTTAGTGGTTGACACATTTTAAATTTTTAATGTACAAACTGTTAAAGCATTACATATATATACAATATAACTATTTAATCCATAAGTTGGTGTGTCTCAATCAAAAAATTGAATTTGCCAATCATTTCTTATTTGTAAAAAGTAGGTGAAGAAATGATAAGTTGATAACTACGAGTCTTTTTTATGGAAACATGTTATTTACAAGGGGTCTAAGTTTAAGTAATGGAACAATGATTATTATCTAAATACAAACTTCCATGACAAGCTTGGCGGTTACTTAAATCGTGGCACTTGAAGTTGTAACAATGCGTAACAGCTAAACACAATTAAGATGTCGCAGTAATGACGTATAATTTACCGATTTAGGCTTTAAATGTCACGATAATTTTAGAAAATAACGGATCTCATTTATGTTTAACCAAAATGAAGCAGATTTTAAAAATCTATGAGGCCATTAATAGGAACACACATCAAGCCGATTTTCAAAATTCGTCCCGAATCATACAGAAGCCTGGCGCGTCAATCACGCGTTAACGCTTGAGAGACGCGTCACGAACAGGTATGGAGTTTGGGGAATTTTGACTACCGTTTGTTATTTTATGTGTTTCGAAGGTTTATTTATCATTATTAAAACATTAGAAGATCTTGACAATGTTGCCTCAACAATCTCTCTTTTTTATGATAACAAATAAAAACCGAAATGAAATAAAATTACAAAACGTAGCGAAGACAAAGTGCGCATTTGATGAGTATTTTGAAACCCGGGTCGACCCGGTCGGGTTAACCTGTTCGACCGGTTCTGGCAAAAAAAGGTTAAAAAACCCGGGTTAACCGGTTAGACCCGCCGGGTTTTGAGTGACCCGGGTCAACTCGGTTCTCGAAACCCGGCCGTGTTTCCCTTTTTCAAAATTTTTTAATAGAAATCCGGGTTGACCCAGCGGTCGAACCGGTTGACCCGGTCGAAAAAATAAAAAAATAATAAATTGAAAACCAGGTTGACCCAACGATCGAACTGGTTGATCGGGTGCCCATTGACTCGACCGAGTCGATTTCGAACCTGGTTTTCAAAACATTGCACACATGTCACATTGTTAGACCATCTCATATGTAATTGAGTAAATTTCACATATCGTCCCTGAACTTGTCCATATTCGCATGTTTTGCCCCAAGTTTTCATTTTGTGGCGAACAGGTCCCTGATGTTCCTGAACAAGGTCCCGTTTGTCCCTGGCACCCCGTTATAGTAACTTTGGTGGTTAAATGCCTTATGAAGTTACTAAAATATCCCTTCTTTTTCTCTTATTTTACCAACACTTTTAACAATCACACACACAATTAAAAACACACACAGATGCATTTCCAGCCGAAATTAAAACTCTACTTACTAAAGATAATTTAAATAGAGCTAATATTATCATCACCATCATCAATCAGTTGCTCATATTGTTACAAACAATCCACGTCACCTTCCAAACAGTTAGTAGTATTCTCTCCATCTTTCATCAACCGTAAACCCATTCTTTCAACCGCTGGTAAGTAACTGAGGCATAATAATTGTTTCGGATTGGATTTTGTTGCTGGTTATGTGCTTATTATTGTGTTTTCCTATAATGAATAAATGGTTTTCAGGAGTGTTTGGATACAAGTACTAGCTTTATTTATTTATTTATTTAGATGGAATAAGCAGTTTGGAGCTGCGTATTTGATTCTAATTATTTTACCTACTTAGGGGGTGTTTGTTTAAGCTTATATGTGGCCTTATGAGCTTATTTCATTTCGGCTTATATTTCATAAGCCCAAAATTTCCGGCTTATTTTGAGCCTTATATAAGTTTATCACATCATAATAAACTTTTATAAACCCACAAGGCTCAAAATAAGCCGGAAAATTGAGGCTTATGAAATATAAGCCGAAACACAAACCCCCTTAAAGTAGTAGAATTGGCGCCATCAAACAAGGAGTTATCTGTGATTATTACTGCCTTTTGTTACACTAGAAGCACTGTTTCGCGACTTTGTTTTGTTACATTTGGCTTATTTTGAAGACCGTAAGTACTTTTAGTAAGCAGTTCAAACACGCCTCTAGTGGTGTACGCATTTTGCTTATAGAATTATACTAGTAGTATCACTGTAACAGCAGAAAATATTTTATTCATAATTGGTTTTGAGTGTCTGGGTGCGTTAGTATGATTGTGATTTTTCGATTCTTCAAAGGGTATCTGACATTGACATAGTTTCTGTAGTGTTTGGCACATGTTAATTGTTTAAGGATTTATATGTTGAATGAACACTAAATAATTAAATAAATAACCAGGATTAGACGGTTAGTTTTGTTGCCGGTACTAGTATTCTGATTAATTGATGACCCCTGTATAATCGAATCATAGATTAGTCTCAGTGTACCTAAGCAATAGAAACTTATCGTAATTGAAGGAATTTGTTTCTCGCCAATGTTTTGTTTAGTATTTGGATCTCTTCAAATAATGATTATGGATTTGTAACTTACAGGTCTTAAGCTAACCTCAGAAAGGTTGAAACTATCTAAGTTTACTGATTTTCGACTCCCCACAAAAGTTTCACTTCTCCTGTGATTTTGGTTATACTGCTAGTACTTTTTTGTGCTGGCTTTTGTTTGTTTGTTGCCAATGATTGTGTGAATGAATCGTGTATGTCTTTTTGTAGGTTGATAAAGATGTGCAACGGCATAATGAACTTCTTCAAGTTGTGAAAAACGCGCCTTCTGAGATTGGTGATATTGTTGCTAGGAGACGTAAAGATTTCACACAAGAGTTTTTTCTGCATCTTCATGCAGTTGCAGAGTCTTATTTCGATAATGAGGTAGAACAAAATGGTGAGACTCAAATCTTTGTGATTCCACTAAAACCATTGATGCTTATTCTTGATGTCTTATTATGATCCCAAAACGGATATCGTTGCTGTTATTTTGATCCACCTGCATTATCTTTAGATAAAAGGACAAATAGAAAGCTGCAACATTTATGTCTACTGATTTTTCATTTGAATTGCATTCTTCAGTAATCAGTAGTGTTCTTGCTAATACATTTACCTCTGTTTATTTAATATGACCAGCAATTGCAAAAGTTGGGAACATGTGCTTGGCTTCTGTGCAAGCTTACGATACTGCAACCGAAAGCATTGAAGCGATCAACGCTGCAGAGTTAAAGTTTAATGATATTATCAATTCTCCTTCTGTTGATGCTGCTTGTAGAAAGATCGATAATCTGGCTGAAAAAAATCAACTAGATTCAGCTTTAGTGTTGATGATCACTAAAGCTTGGTCTGCTGCAAAGGAAACGAACATGGTGAAAGATGAGGTAAATATATATATTTGAATCTTATTATTGGTGGATTAACGTGATGAATTGTTTGCTGTTATGTGGCTTATGTCAGGCGAAAGATATATTATATCATTTGTACATGACAGCAAGAGGTAATCTTCAAAGGCTTATGCCAAAAGAGGTTCGGATTGTTAAGTATCTCCTTACTATTGAAGATCCTGAAGAGTTGATGTGTGGGCTAAAAGACGCTTTTACCCCTGGTGATGAGCTTGAAGGAAAGGATTTCGATAACTTATATACGTACGTAGTCCATCACATTTCTTGTATCAATTTCTTTTTACCCTTCCATCCCAGCTTAATCATAAATTCGTAATATTTAGCTTTTGATGGGAAAATGGATAACACGATTTTTAATGGTTGATCCAAAAGATAGGGCAAATTGCATACTTAGGTAACTAAGTTTAGGGTAATTTATATCTTGAGCATTACACTAGGATCATCTTCCAAGAAAACTAGTTTCCTAGCGCCACATCAGTAATGAACAAACATGACTAAAGTTACTGTGTCTACTGTCTAATGTGTTGGTTGTTATTAGTAAACGGGTTCCCAGATTAGGGTTAAGATAATCAATAAAGGTACCGGATATTCACTTGAAATCGTGGTATCACTTTCCAATAGAAACTATTCGACCCTATGCCTGGGTTACACGAATATCTCTATGGGATAAGACCAAGTGAAGTTCTTGTTTTAGGCACAAATCAAGAACCAGATACGTATTTAGTGTTTAGGGTTTGTATCCTCATTCTCCATGCAAATCAGTTATGACCTCTATTTATAATAGAGTTTACTCAAACCCTAGCCCATGGAATTATGTATAATTAACGGCCCATTAATTATATCATAATATTTTCCATAATAGTAGGAATCAGTGGTTAACAGTGGAAACAATAACACTAGCAGTGGTAATGTTAACACTAGCAGTGGTAAAATATCACTTGCAGTGGAAACTGTCAGTGGTAAAATAACACTAGCAGTGGAAACTGACAGCAGTATCCACGGTCAATAGAATCATACTATCAACAGAAACAATACATAACCACTCTTGAGTCAGGGGATTCAATGACCAAATAGGTGTACACTCCGTACCTCCAAACCCATTACCAGGTGTGAATTAATCCCTCAAGTGCACTAAATTTTCCAACAATCCTCTCCAAATTTAGTTCACTTCCTTTGCATGAAATAATAAACATAAAACAAAACAAATGCATAAATGAAAATATCTTGAAGATTGAATTTCCATCTTAGTACATATACGTTCAAATATTCGAGAATTAGGGTGTTCTAAGAATTGAACCCTTCAACCCATTTGAATACCTGAAGATAAATACACACAAGTTTTCAAACACTTAAATACTCCTGACACTATACAAGCCATGTGTCCATATCCAATTCATAAATGTTGTAAAAGCTAAAAGTCCAAAGCTTCCTGAAGCGGCAAAACTTCAACATTTACATAGGTGGTTCATCTTTAATTCATGCTCCTGCTTAGCACTTTTTCAAAGAAAATTAACCATTAAGAAGTGAAGACTTCATCCTCCTTTCAGCAGGTAACAAGCACAACCTTGGGATGTTTGTAATACATGTGCTTCAGTCCACTAAATGATCAGCTTTCCACATTGAACTCAGCTTCCAAGTTTCCTTAGAAGGGAGTTGGGTATCCTTGCATTCAGTGACTAAGTTGGACTTAAACCCATCCCTTTAGCAGACTTCAAAACCAAGTCTCTAGCCAAACCCTTCGTCAAGTGATCAGCTAAGTTTTGTTGAGATTTAACAAACACTATAGATACCACCCCATTCATGATAAGCTCACGAATCATGCTATGCCTGACACCTAAGTGTCTAGACTTCCCATTGTACATCTGGCTATAAGCCTTTGCCAATGTAGCAGCACTATCACAACGGATAGAAATAGGTGCTATAGGTTTAGACCACAATGGAATCTCAAGAAGCAAGTTTTTCAACCATTCAGCTTCTTTGCCAGCAGCAGCTAAAGCCACAAATTCAGATTCCATGGTTGAACTGGTAATGCAAATTTGTTTCTTAGATGCCCAAGAAATTGCACCTCCACCAAGTAGAAATACCCAGCCACTTGTAGACGAATTGTCTTCAGTGTTACTGATCCAACTTGCATCAGTGTATCCTTCTAATACTGAAGGATAACCAGTATATGAGAGACTATAATCCATAGTTCTCTTCAAATACTTAAAGACCCTCTGAATTGCTTGCCAATGATGAGCACTAGGATTACTAGTATACCTGCTCAGTTTACCCACAACAAAAGCAATATCAGGTCTTGTACAAGTCATGGCATACATCAAGCAGCCAATCACCCTAGAATACTCAAGTTGAGATACAGCTTTGCCAGTATTAGGCATTAGCTTCTCACTTGTATCCATAGGAGTACTCACTGGAGTACAATCAAAGTAATTAAATTTCCTTAACACCTTCTCAATGTAATGAGACTGAGAGATAGAAATTTTGTTACTTTCATGTTTAATCCTTATGCCAAGGATAACATCTGCCTCCCCCATATCCTTCATGGAGAACTTTGATGACAAAAATTCTTTTGTAAGATCAACTTGATTTTGGTCAGTGCCAAAGATCAACATGTCATCAACATATAGACAAATGATGACTCCTTTACCAGATTCATCAAATTTGCTATATACACATTTGTCAGCTTGATTAAGTGAATAACTACTAGACAAAACCACTTCATCAAACTTTTGATGCCATTGCTTAGGTGCCTGTTTTAGTCCATAAAGAGACTTAATCAGTTTACACACCTTGTTTTCATTGCCAGGCATGATGAAGCCCTGAGGTTGGTTCATGTAAACCTCCTCATCTAAATCACCATTCAAGAAAGCTGTCTTCACATCCATCTGATGAATAATCAGTTTATGAATTGATGCCAAAGCAATTAGCAATCTTATGGTACCGATACGTGCCACTGGAGCATAAGTATCAAAGTAGTCTATTCCTGACTTTTGTTTAAAGCCTTGAATAACTAATCTTGCCTTGAACTTTTCAACAGTTCCATCTACCTTCATTTTCTTTTTGAAAATCCATTTGCTACCTAAAGGTTTGCAACCAGGTGGTAGATCAGTCAACACATAAGTGTTATTGCCCATGATAGAGTCCATCTCATCATTAATTGCTTCTTTCCAGAAAGCAACATCCTGGGACTTCATTGCTTCTTCAAATGTTTTGGGATCATCCTCCACAATGAAGCAATAGGAGTATTGGTCAGAGACCTCACTCCTTGTACCTTCAATTAAGTATAATTGAAACTCAGATCCAAATGATTTTGGAGTCCTCACCATATTGCTCCTTCTGAGCTCAGGTTCAGGTGGTTGTTCCACAACCTCAGCAGGAACCTCATCAGCAGGAACCTCTGAAACACCATTGTCATTGGTTCCATTTGGAATCCTTTGACTTGGTCTAGGGATAGATGAGAATCTGTTCTCATCAAATAGTGCATCCCTTGATTCAATTATTGAGTTAATTGAAACAGACTCATTAGGTTCTATAACATAAAACCTATATGCCTTGGAATGCTCAGCATATCCAACAAAGATGCATTCAATGCCTCTTTCACCCAAAGTTTTCTGCTTTGGATCAGGGAGTCTTACAACAGCCCTACAACCCCATATACTAAGATAATTAAGGTTAGGTTTCTTTTTAGTCCAAAGTTCATAAGGGGTAACTTTGTTCCTTTTGTTGGGAACCCTATTTAATAAATAGCAAGCTGTTAACATAGCTTCACCACAGAATCCTTGACTCAGCCCTGAATAGGACAACATGGAATTAACCATCTCCTTCAGCACCCTGTTTTTCCTTTCAGAAATACCATTTTGCTGAGGAGTATAAGGGGCAGTCGTTTCATGGATTATACCAACAGACTGAAAATACAGAGTATCCATGTACTCACCTCCCCTATCAGTCCTTAATCTTTTGATCAGGGAACTTTGTTGCAATTCAACTTCAGTTTTAAATACTTTAAATTTATCTAATGCTTCATCTTTAGAATGTAATAAATAAACATGACAAAACCTAGAAGCATCATCAATAAAAGTCACAAAGTATTTCTTATTCCCCAAAGAGGGAGTAGCATGTAAATCACAAAGGTCACTGTGAATTAACTCCAAACTTTAGTTTCACGTTTTACTCCTTGAAAAGGTTTCTTAGTTATCTTGTTCAACATACAAGTTTTACACTTTTCAGTGTTCATATCAAAAGCAGGTATTAACCCATCCTTAGACATATCTTGCATTCTTTTAAAATGTACATGGCCAAGTCTTGCATGCCATAGGTTTGAATCATAAAGTTTAGATGTAGATATAAAAGCAGAATCAATATTATCATGAACAATATTAAGTCTGAACATTTGATTACACAAATAACCAAAACCAATAAACACACCATTTTTAGATAAAACAAACTTATCAGATTCAATAACCTATTTATAACCACAATTATTTAAAACACTACTAGAAACCAAATTCTTTCTAATATCAGGAACATGTAAAACATTAAATAAAGAAACAATCTTTCCAGAACTAAACTTCAACTCAACACATCATTTTCCATGCACCAGGGCAGTTGACTCGTTTCCCATGTGAAGAATAGAACCATCATTCATTGACTTGTAGGTCTTGAACCAGCTTCTATCTTTACACACATGAATTGTTGCTCCAGAGTCAACCCACCACGCAACATCATCATCCTGCACAAAGTAAATGTCAGATATATATGTAACATAATAAATCTTAAAAGACTTATTAAACACATTCTGACCTTTCAGAGAATTGGTGTTACCATTCCCTTCACTTGTGCCTGATCCATTGGATTTGTTTCCAACTTTACCACCCTTGCAATCTTTCCTGAAGTGTCCAGGTTTCCCACACTTCCAACAAGTCACCTTAGGTTTCTTGTTAAGATCAGATTTGGTGTTATCTTGATGCTTACGTTTGCCCTTGTTGTCATTGTTCCTGGAGGAGTTGTTATGCTCCACCATATTGACAACTGATGGACCAGTAGCAGTGCTACTCTTTGGCTTGTCAATGTCTTGAGCTTTGAGTGAATCCTCAATGCGCAAGTGACTGCCCAACTCAACAAGAGTTAACTCCTCCTTCTTATGCTTAAGCATATGCTTGAACTCTTTTCAAGAAGGAGGTAGTTTATCGATGATACAAGAGACTGAAATAGCCTCATCCATGTTCATCTTGTGTTGTGTGAATCGACCAAGTATACTAAGAAGTTCATTGTATTGTTCCATGACTGGTCTAGAATCAACCATTTTGTAATTGTTAAAATTACTTACAAGGAACTTCTTACTTGATGCATCCTCAGCCATATACTTGGCTTCCATGGAATCCCATAGTTCTTGAGAAGTTTCAACATTCTGATAAATATCAAACAGAGAATCAGACATACAATTGAGAATTAAACCTCTGCATATGTAGTCATCATTCTCCCACTTGCTCCTTGCCCTCATCTTATCCATAGTAGCATCATCTCCATGATCTTCTGGAATCTCAGTCGTGAGAACATACACCACATTCATACTTGACAACAAGAAGTGCATCTTCTTTTGCCATCTTCTAAAATCAACACCTTCAAACTTTTCCAACTTGGAAAAGTTAGCAGCCATTTGTCTCATAGCAGCAGCCATTGATTATCACTAATAGTTTCTATTGATTGTTGGTTGTTATTAGTAAACGGGTTCCCAGATTAGGGTTAAGATAATCAATAAAGGTACCGGATATTCACTTGAAATCGTGGTATCACTTTCCAATAGAAACTATTCGACCCTATGCCTGGGTTACACGAATATCTCTATGGGATAAGACCAAGTGAAGTTCTTGTTTTAGGCACAAATCAAGAACCAGATGCGTATTTAGTGTTTAGGGTTTGTATCCTCATTCTCCATGCAAATCAGTTATGACCTCTATTTATAATAGAGTTTACTCAAACCCTAGCCCATGGAATTATGTATAATTAACGGCCCATTAATTATATCATAATATTTTCCATAATAGTAGGAATCAGTGGTTAACAGTGGAAACAATAACACTAGCAGTGGTAATGTTAACACTAGCAGTGGTAAAATATCACTTGCAGTGGAAACTGTCAGTGGTAAAATAACACTAGCAGTGGAAACTGACAGCAGTATCCACAGTCAATAGAATCATACTATCAACAGAAACAATACATAACCACTCTTGAGTCAGGGGATTCAGTGACCAAATAGGTGTACACTCCGTACCTCCAAACCCATTACCAGGTGTGAATTAATCCCTCAAGTGCACTAAATTTTCCAACATAATGAACTATCATTATAATCAAGTAACCTAGTCTGGCTAGGCTATATTGAAAGTTTAAGCCTTTTGTAGGTGCAAAAATGGTGTGTTGCCCAAAATTAGAAGTCAACATAGAGTTGGTTGTCCTTTCTATGCAATTAGCCATATGTTAGGTTAGTCCCAACACGAGGCAAAGTTGCATCCAAGACTGATTCAAAAGCATTACTATATCAGGTTCTAAGACAAATCAAAGACCATAAGGTGTTTGACTTTTGGGATGATCATATGTGACATTTTTTTTTCAAACATAATATCGTTTTGCGAAAATGCACGAAAAACGTGATTTGCAAGAATGATGCATTTCTGAAAGAAAAATGCTAAATTTAATCATTGTTATTGCATTTAAATCTCCTTAATTAAAGATCACTTATGTTTGCAGATAGTACTAGTCTTTTTGGCAATTGTATAAGTACAAATTAACAAATTCGATAACTCAGAAAGTATATGATTTTGCAGGACACCTGAGAAACTGCATACTTGGATCAAAGCAGTGGTCAATGCTTACCATTTCAGCAGAGAAGGGACGCTCGTAAAAGAAGCTTCAGATCTAATGAACCCTACAATCATCCGAAAGATGGAAAAAATGGAGAAGTTAATCCGAGATAACTTCATGTAAACATTGATCAAGTTCTTGTTTCGGCTTTGATGGTTTCATGAGATACCTAGATTAGAACTAAAAGTAGAACGACTGCGATACGAGTTTGTACCTGGGTGGATATATGGCTGAGAAGTGAGGTCCTGATAGAGAGACACTGCATTCTGGACTAGTGAATCATTTTATAGATTATTGTAAACGTGTTTATAGTTGTACACTTGTTATTGACTTTTAACATTATTTGCAAAACATCAGGTTCATTTAGTAAAAAATAGTTTTCAACTAACAATGTTGCATGAATCTGTGTTTTCAAGTGGTTTTATAACAGATGCATATTAACACAGTTTTTTTTTTTTTTTTTTTTTTTTTTTTTTTAATTTAATTTTTTTTATGCAACTGTTATGTATGTTTAGTTTTTGCGCGACTACTTTCTGAGTGGTGTTTTGTCCGTATCATTGTGGTCACGCATGTTTTGTGACAGAGATAACGAAGATTGTCTTCTCCTTGAAGATTTCAATGGCTTGTATCAAGGCTTTCAAGTCTGGCTTTTTAATAAATCTGGGTATTTTTCCTTTTCAGTTGCTGATCTGAGGTTGGGTTTTTGCTCAAGGTCAATTTGTTCATGGGTTGTGCAGGGTAGCTTAACATTTGGCATCTTGTACTAAGCTTCAACCATGATCATTATTAAGTAAGGGAGGATGCGAAATGTATTTGGATTCATTGAGACCAAAATGTATAGTACATTGTTCTTGATAATACACTATTCGTACACATTACTAACAAAACTAATGCATAGAAAGATACTCCAAACTTATGTTTCCAAAGACCGGATGAACAAAAACAGAAGAATGTTACGTTGATTTCTTGGTTTCTAACATCGAAAGAAAAAGAAAAAAGAAACTAGCAATATGGGTTTGTTATGGATTGTCAAAAGCAATTAAAAATGTAAACGTAAAAATATAAAAACTTGAACGTTCAAATTTAAAAACACAACGTACAAAATTAAAACATTACATAAACTTCAAATATTAGACATAGTACTTGAACCGGGAATATTAAAACAATGCATAAACTACGATTATTAAAGACGCAAACATACGAAAGTAAAACATTACATAAACTTCGAAATTTAAACTAAAAGTTGAAACCCCACTTCGCTTTCATCCCTGCTCTAACCTCGTCAATGGCTTTGCGTGTATCCCCAGTCAAATGTTCATATGGCTGCATATAGAACATTAAGTCTTTTTGCTTTGCTTTATATTCATTCACTTCCACTTCCTTCCTTTTTATCGCCATCCATTCAACCCGTTCTTTCCTCTTCAATTCATTGTCACGTTCGACTTGCTGTTCCATCTCCGATATCATCCTCTTAGCCAATGCCTCGTCATTCATAGTTGCCGACGATCCCGACTTATTCACACCTTTTTTCTTCAAAGCTTTCGCTTTGTCCCTACCAATTGGTCGTGGAAGTTCTTGCACCTCATTTTCCTCGTCATCTCCAGCGGCATCATTCAGGTTTATACTATCACCAATAGGATCACATGTTGGATGAATTGCATCAAGCTCGGTGATCATGAGTAAACTGAAAAAGTAATAGAAAAATCTGTCAAACATTTTTCTAGCAGCAATTGCCTAATTTTATACAGCAACTTATATGTCCAAGACAACTGTAAAAGTATCAAAACATATAAAGAGAAAGAGATGTTCTAAGATTCTACTTACTACCAAGTGCCAATAAAGCCTCTTAAAGGACAAACAAGTAAATATATATTTAACACCAGCAACACATATGACACTTTTCTCCGTTTGCTAATACTTTGAGCTTCACCAACTATTTAACGTGTATTTATGACCAATAAGAAACTTGTTTCCGAGTATTTTCCATTGAAAGGCTGACTACTTTTAGCTGTGATTACTTCTGTCAAAGTTCATTTTGCTTATATATACCTCTAGTCCTCTAGTATGCACTTATATCTGTGAACAAATATGTCTTTGCATTCCCTCAGGTATTATTATGAGTCAACATAATAGTTGACCAACCGTATCAATTCTCAAAGACACTTTTCCCTAGTTTTTCTTTTAACTTGTGCTGCAGGCCACCTAGAGACAACTGTAACTATCTTTGTCTAGCCAAATTTCAACTAAATTACTACAGTATGTTTTGAAACTAATAGGTTATCATCAAACTCCTTTACTATAGCACGTTTGGAATATCCTTTCGTATCCAACAAGCATCATAACATACCATATTGGATTCACAGTCGTGTGATAAACAACAGAATAAGTAATAAATAAAACCTATTTTAAATTGTACTTTATATTTTTGTAATAAAGATTCAAAAAGATTAAGTTCAAGATAAGTACATTACCTTTAGGGCTAATTGTTTGAAAATGTATCTTACTTGTGATTTTGTGAGTTGTATCTATCATCGTTAGGATCGGACTATTTAATAACTAGCTTTTTGAATTCCAATTATTTATTTGTATCGATTGACGTATTTTTGGGTATCGAATCAAGTATTTTTGGGAATCGATACACAGAATAATCAAGGTTCAAAAGTTAGTTATTAGGATCCTAACAATGGCTTAACCGCCTTGAGTAAAAATACTCTATTTTATTTTATTATTGTGAACGGCAATTTTTCACACACCTATATCAGATATCTCGCACAATCTCACAAATGTCTCCACAACAATTCTTATATCTATATAATAATCCACAACATATCTATAACTCAAAAAAAAAAAAAAAAAAAAAAAAAAAAAAATGTAAAAACGTACATTTGACCGCGTACCAAAGTTGCAAAAGACTGTTTCAACCGAATAACGGAACCTTTCTGCACTTGTTCCGATCTAACCAAATGACTCAATTGAAAACCAAGCATACCATTCACTGTGGAAACACCATCACTTAACAAAACCCGATACCGAGCCTTATCTTCGTCCCCACTCGGGTTAATTAACCGAATATCAGCCACTTGAACCACTGGTTGAACGGCCTGTAGATCCACTTCTCCGTTTCTTATCCCTGTGATCACGTTTTCAGTTAGTTTTATTGACATTATTGTATTTGGAATTTGAAGCCCTAAAAATGGGAGGGAAAATAGGGGGGATTTGTTTTGATTTTGTGTGGTAACTGATTTATTTAAAGTGGTGGAATGTTACACTTAGCCTACCTGTAATGTTAACAAGGGTATATAATATCTCCTTGTTCTTTTGTTTTGGCATTTTTCTTTTATCTGTTCGTTAGTGTTGTGCAGTTTACGTCTAACTTCTTACTAGTATTATTAATTATTATTATTATATTTTTTTTTAAAAAGGCTGAGACTTTTATTAGCGCAAAGGATACAAGGAGGAGCCTAAACGATTACAATGAAAAAAACCAAAACAAACTAAGACTAAAAACAGGCGGGTACAACAACAACAACAACAACAAAAAAAAAAAAAAAAAAAAAAAAAAAAAAAAAAAAAAAAAAGGGAGGGCACACAAAAAACCTTACAAATTAGACATGATGTCAAAATGCCTAGAGGTATCCAGTAACTCCAGTTGAATTCTTAAGACTTAAATTGAGCCGAAATCCATATTTTAGAGACCTTCTGATTTTCTTTAGGTGCAACAGTGCAAAAAACATTAACAGATGAACTAATGGTGCAAATATTTTCTCTCGCATTAGAAGATAATGGAAAAATAATTTGCACCATTAATCCTTAAATTAACGGAGGGAGGTATACTAGTTAACTTTGATTAACGGAGGGATATATATGTGTTAACTTTTGGGAATGTGATTTATGGTGTGAAATAGAATAAACCATACAGTTGTGTTTTGGAGTTTACTCATATTTAAATTATTAAATTAGTTTGATAAAATAAAGAGTGAATGCATATTTTCGAAATCTTATATATTGAAAACTTTAATTATCTCTTAATACACATTAAGTTTGATCAATTCTAAAGTTGACAACTTTTCAAAAACACAAACTAATTTTAAAAACACACGCTTTGCATCAAAGGTTGAACTAATGTTGCAAACGAAGTTTCAATTAGTTCTAGAGGCCATAACATGTTCCAAATTAAAATCATTTATCATAGACCAACAAAAAGAACACTCTAATCTAAAAAATGCTTATGACTATCACACTAAAATCCGATGCGTGGTCCTCCATTTTTTCCAAGGTTTGGTGGTGCATACCACCTTTTGTGGTGCTCTCTTTTTTGTTTTGTTTGTGTGTACTTGTGAGACATATTACGTGGTATGTTTATATTAAGTGGGGGTATTTTTCCTGTTTTGTGGTGTGCTAAATGGTGATGTGGCGTTGATATATAGGTGATGGGTTTGATGACCACAACATTTGGCCTTAATACTTTCTAGGTGCAAAAAACCACCAAGTGTTCACGCCAAACTCCTGGAAGGAAGCGTTTTAACCGGTTTGATTTTGTTTGTCGGTGGATTCAAACCTTATACATTAGTTGGCAAAAAGTACGAAAACCAAGTTTACAAGAAAAAAAAACTGTTTGAAGCCAGATAATAGCAATTGTTAGAGATACAATGACTCAACCGCATGTAATTGAATAAGACAATAAGCACCTTTAATAATGTTGGGTTTTGGATTCTGCTGCTGAGTGAAACTACTGCTGTGATGAAACTGCTGCTAAGGTAAATGATTCTGCTGCTGATGTCAAAGTGCTGCTAAGGGAAAATGCTGCTAAAGGAATCTACTGCTAATGTGATAAGCATGTATTAGAAGTAGATAATTATAGAATAGATTGTGTGTATATATTATACGTCTAGAATATTCTTATCTTGCATAGAAAGTTATTGTAAACCTAGTAGGACTCCTTGGCCTATAAAAGGAGGATCCTAGGGTTAGATCGAATACGTATTGTTTAGTTTTCGTTTACACTTCAAGGTTGTAAAACCCTAGCATTGTCGAGTGCTCGTATTAATAATATTGAAGTGTTGATAGTGAATTGTTCTTCTTAAGTTAAGCTTTTATATTCCGCATTCTAGCTTAAGTGTTTAATTCAAGTCAACTTCTATATAAGATCGTTTGCTCATCTGGGATCAACAAGTGGTATCAGAGCTTGTGATCTAGAAGTTGTAATCAAGAAGAAACTATTCCTTGCAAGTTTTCTGTTCCTAATCAACTGCTAAAGATGGGTGATGACACATATATGGTGACTGCTTCAAAGGTTCCCATGCTCAACCCTGGTGAATATGAGCTGTGGAAGATGAGAATCAGACAGTACATTCGCATGATTGACTTTAACATGTGGAATGTGAACATCAATGGTGACTCTTTACCAAAGAAGGGTGCTGATGGAAAAGAGATACCAATCAAGACTGTTGAAGAGAATTCTTTAAGGAAGATGGAGATCAAGGCACACAGTATTCTCTTAATGGGAATACCTAATGAATTTCAGTTGGACTTTGATAGCTGTGAGACTGCTAAAGACTTGATGGATGCTGTTGAATTCAGGTTTGGAGGGAATGATGCTACCAAGAAGTCAAGGAAAAACATGTTTAAGCATCAGTTTGAGAACTTTACTGCTGAAAGTGGAGAGAAGATTAATGGCACTTACAACAGGCTTAATCAACTTGTCAGTCATTTAAAGCTTGTTGGCTATGTGGTTCCACAAGAAGATGTAAATCTCAAGTTCCTTAGAAGTCTTGCACCTGAATGGAGTATGCACACTGTTGTTTGGAGAAATAAGCCTGACTTTGAAACTATGAAGTTGGAAAGTCTCTATAACAACTTAAGAGTGTATGAACCAGAGTTGACTTCTTCATCTACTTCATCTTCTAGTGCACAAAATCTTGCCTTTGTATCTTCAAAGTCAAAGGGGTCTAAAGAATCTCACTCTGCTGCTTATGGAGTATCTACTGCTGATGGATCTGCTGCTAGTTCAAATGACAATAATTCCACCAGTGATATTGCTTTGTGTGCATACTTGGCTGATCTTACTACAAGTATAAGGTCACAGGCTATTAATCAAGATCTGGATCACCTTGATCCTGATGATCTTGAAGAGATGGATCTTAAATGGCAAATGGCCATGTTGACCTTGAGGGCAAGAAAATTCTTGAAGAGAACTGGAAGAGAAATCAAATACAGGCCTAAAGAGAATGTTGGCTTTGATAAGTCAAAGATAGAGTGTTACAACTGTAACAGGAAGGGTCACTTTGCCAGAGAGTGTAGAGCTCCAAAGAAAAATGCTGAAGCATCAAAGAAGACTGAAGAAACAAAGAATACCACTACTGCATTGGTATCTTGTGATGGATTGGGAGAGTATGATTGGAGTGATGTGGCTGATGAAGAACCAAACTATTCCTTGGTGGCTCAAGTCAAACCTAAAGTGCATAACTTTGCACTTATGGCCTATGCATCATCATCTTCTGGATCTGACTCTGAGGTATCTAATGATTCTAATTTATCTGTGTGTTCTTTTAAGTCTTGTGCTGACACTGTAGAAGAACTTAAGTCTAGGAATGAGAGTCTAATTAGAGAAGTTGAAAACCTAAAACTTGATAACCTTGGTTACAAAGTAGATATTCAAAATGTTGAAAGCAGACTTGAGTACTTAAAAGAGTGTGAGCTAGAATATGTAGATAGAATTAACCAATAAGATGTTGAAATTTTTAAGAAAAACAGTGAAATTGAGTTTCTTAAAAATAAATTAGAAGAAGCAGAAAGAGATAGAGATGCAGCTCTTGCTGAAAAAGAAAAACATATAGTAAGAGTAAACAAACAACAATATGCTTCTGATTTGGTTAATAAATCTATTGAGAGTACAATAATGAGGAAAGAAAGTGGAATAGGTTACAATGAGGTTGCTCCTCCTGCTAAGAGTGCCTATGCTCCACCAGGAAAAGAATTGTCCTTTATTAGTGAGCTGAACATTGAAAAACCAATAGGTGAGTCTAGTAAAAGTGTCTTAGAAACATCTAAGGTAGAGGGCAGAAAATTTCCTGATGCTCCCATTATTGAAGATTGGTACTCAGATAGTGATGAGGAACAAGAACAGGTTGAACTAGAACAAAGTGTAGAAAAGGAAGAAATTCCTACTAAAATTGAACAGGTGAAGTTTGTGAGACCTGTGTTAGGTAAGGGTATCTCTAGGAAATTGGTTGAATATAATGAGATTTCTAGAGATAGAATGAATGGTTTCAATAATAAGCCTAGGGGTAATCAGAGAAACTTTAATAACCTAGTTTCCAAAAAATTAGGTAGTGAGTTTCAATTGAAGAAAAAGGCTTGTTATAAGTGTGGTAGCTTTGAACATTTGATAAATAGCTGTCCTGACCACAAGAAACCTGTTTGGAATCAGTATTCTAGGGTGAATCACAAATATGTTAATCAGAATACTCACCCTCATCCTAATAGAAACATGATTCCTAGGGCTGTGTTGTTAAGATCTGGTGCAATTAGATCCATTTATGCTGCTAAATCAAATGGTGCTTTTAAAACCACAACTGGTTCTGTTGCTGGCTCTACTGCTAGTAAGCACTCTGCTGCTAGTAAGCATTATGCTGCTAGTAAGCATTCTGCTGCTAGTAAGCAATCTGCTGCTAGTACAAAACTTTCTACTTCTGGGCCAAAAGTTTTATCAAATACAGTTGTTGGAAATCATTTTTATGCTGTTAAGGCCTCATCTTATTGGGTTTGGAAACCAAAATCAACTATTACAAACAATGTTTCCAAAAATAGCAGTGCATCAAGTGATTTAAAGAAATTTAACTATGTTGATGCACAAGGCAGATCCAAGTCAGTAATGGCTTGGGTCCCCAAGAGAAACTAATTTCTCTACTTTCATGTGCAGGGTAATCTACTGGATGATCTTAAAGATATGGTTATAGTTGATAGTGGATGCTTTGGACATATGACAGGGGATGAGTCTCAGCTTGAAGATTTTGAGGCTTTTGAAGGTGGTTATGTTGCTTTTGGGAATGATCCAAAAGGTGGAAAGATTGTTGGTAGAGGCACTTTAAGAACAGGGAATTTGGATTTTGAGAAGGTGTTTCTTGTGAAAGGGCTTAAGTTTAACCTCTTTAGTGTTTCACAAAGGTGTGACAAAAGGAATTTTGTTCTTTTTACAGACACTGAATGTATGATCCTTTCTCCTGATTTTCAGTTGCCAAATGATAAATTTGTGCTATTGAAAGTCCCTAGAAACGAAAATATATACAGTGACCATATTAAGAACATAGTTCCCAAAAGAGCTTTAACTTGTCTGATTGCAAAAGCCACTATTGATGAGTCCAAATTATGGCATAGAAGACTTGGGCACCTGAACTACAAGACAATGAATAAGTTGGTGAAAGGAAATCTTGTGAGAGGCATGCCCACAAAGTTGTTTGAAAATTGTGATACTTGTGTTGCTTGTCAAAAGGGTAAACAACACAGAGTCTCATTCAAGTCAAAGACAGTGAACACAAATACAGAGCCCTTGCATTTACTTTACATGGATTTATTTGGGCCTGTTTTTGTGAAAAGTTTGAACAAGAAGTCATATTGCCTAGTTGTCACAGATGACTTCAGCAGGTTTACTTGGGTGTTCTTCTTAGCCACTAAAGATGAAACCCCAGAGATACTTAAAGAATTCATTACAAGAGTTGAAAACCTGCACAACCACAGAGTGAAAATTATCAGATGTAACAATGGTACTGAGTTCAAGAATAGTGTGCTGAATCAATTCTGTGTGGGAAAAGGAATTCTAAGACAGTACAGTGTTGCAAGAACTCCACAACAGAATGGTGTTGCAGAGAGAAGAAATAGGACACTTATTGAGGCTGCAAGAACAATGTTATTTGATTCTAAACTACCTATACCTTTTTGGGCTGAAGCTGTAAACACTGCAGGTTTTGTGCAAAACAGGAGTAAGGTAGTGAAGCCTGACAATAAAACTCCATATGAGCTTTTTCATGGGAAGAAACCATTGATTGATTTTTTTAAGCCATTTGGATGTCCTGTCACTATTCTGAATACTAAAGATCAGTTAGACAAGTTTGAAGAGAAAGCTGATGAAGGTAATTTGGTTGGTTACTCTGTACATAGTAAAGCTTTCAGGGTATATAACAAGAGAACCAAACACGTGGAGGAGAATTTGCATATCAAGTTTAGTGAGAACACATATAATGCTGAAGGAAAAGGACCTGAATGGATGTTTGATGTTGATATCCTGACCAAGACAATGAATTATGTACCTGTTATTGCTAGTGTTGACACTAACAAACCACAAGAAGACATTGTTTTGATTGAGAAACTGAAGGTTGGTCCTACTTCCTTACCCTTACAAAAAGATCAAGATATCCAAGAAGATGTGGTTACTCCAGAGACACCTAAGGAAGCTGAAGCAGATATTGAAACTCCCATTGATGCAGCAAAGATACCCAATGAAGCTCCAAAATTAGTTGTTGATGACTCTTCTACAAGGCCAGAAGACTCTACTGCTGACTCAGAAGACTCTACTACTAGACCAAAACAAGTAACTACTGCTTCAATCAACTCTGCTGCCAAGCCTATTCACTCTGCTTCTACATCACAGTTTCCTTCTTTGGATACTCAGGATAGACCTTTTGTTGATACAAACTATCCTGATGATCCAAATATGCCTCCTCTAGAGAATATCTATGATGACACAGATGATAAAGCTCTTGATGGTAAACTATTTGGAGCTGAAGTAGATTATACTAATTTGGAACTCAACATTCCTGTTAGTCCCACTACTACTACAAGAGTTCACAAGGATCATCCAAAAGAACAAATTCTAAGTGATCCTCAATCATCTGTACAAACAAGAAAAATGACTAAAGAGCTTAAAGATCTTCAACATCAAAGTTTCTTTGCAAGATCTCTGCATCAAAGAAACAGTCATAAAGATCTACAAAATTGCTTGTTTGCCTGTTTTCTGTCTCAAATTGAACCCAAGAACACTTACAAAGCCTTACAAGAAGCAAGTTGGGTGGAAGCAATGCAAGATGAGCTTCTGCAATTCAAACTACAAGAGGTGTGGACTTTGGTTGATTTGCTAAATGGAAAAAGAATGATTGGCACTAAATGGGTTTTCAGATGTAAAAGAGATGAAAGAGGGATAGTCATCAGAAATAAAGCTAGATTAGTAGCTCAAGGATACACACAACAAGAGGGACATGATTATGATGAGGTATTTGCACCAGTGGCAAGAATAGAAGCAATTAGACTATTCTTGGCTTATGCTTCATTCAAGGATTTTGTGGTGTATCAGATGGATGTAAAGAGTGCTTTCCTTTATGGGACCATTACAGAAGAAGTTTATGTGTCTCAACCACCAGGTTTTGAGGACCGTGATTATCCTGACAAAGTTTACAAGGTGAATAGAGCAATGTATGGTTTACATCAAGCTCCTAGAGCTTGGTATGATACCTTGTCAACATATTTGTTAGACTCTGGGTTCAGTAGAGGAAAGATTGACAAGACTTTGTTTCTCAAAAGACAAAAAGATGATATTTTGCTGGTTCAAATCTATGTGATGACATCATCTTTGGTTCTACAAACAGGGGTATGTGTGTTGATTTTGAGAAGCTTATGAAGGATAAGTTTGCAATGAGTTCAATGGGAGAACTCAACTTCTTCTTGGGACTACAAGTGGTACAAAAGAAATATGGCATATTTATTAGTCAGGATAAGTATGTTAATGACATTTTGAAGAAGTTTGGATTTGAAGATGCTATGCCTGCTAAGACAACCATGGATACCAACAAACCTTTGTTGAAGGATGAAAATGGAAAAGAAGTAGATGTTCACTTGTACAGGTCCATGATTGGCTCATTGATGTATCTTACAGCATCAAGGCCTGATATTATGTTTGTTGTATGTGCCTGTGCAAGATTCCAAGTATGTCCTAAATTGGGCCTATGGTATCCTAAGGATTCACCTTTTGATTTGGTGGCATATTCAGACAGTGACTATGCTGGTGCTTGCTTGGATAGAAAGTCTACAACTGGAGGTTGTCAATTTCTTGGAAACAGATTGGTGTCATGGCAATGCGAGAAACAGACAGTGGTTGCAAATTCTATAACTGAAGCTGAGTATGTGGCTGCTTCAAGTTGCTGTGGTCAAGTGCTTTGGATGCAAAATCAACTACTGGATTATGGGTACAATTTCATGAACACCAAAATTCATATTGATAACAACAGCACACTTTGCATAATTAAAAATGCTGTTTTTCATTCTAAAACAAAACATATTGAGATAAGACATCATTTCATAAGGGATTGCTATGAAAAGAAGTTAATTCAAATTGTCAAAATCCATACTGATAACAATGTTGCTGATCTTCTCACTAAACACTTTGATGTGGGGAGGTTTCAATTCTTAATTGCTAATATTGGTATGATTAATCTTTGAAAATCTTATCTCTTATGTTTTTGTAAAGTGTGTAAAGGTCTTGTGCTGTTTGTTCATCTGTTTCTGCTGCTTCTTAAGAAGCATATGATTAAGTTGCAATGTACTCTGTTGCTATTTTACTCTACTGCTAGTATATAAGCAACTATTATTGATCATCAAAAGAGTACATTCAACCGGGGTACATCCACATCAATTCAGAAACAACAAAAGACTGCTACACAACAAGCTAATATTAAAATACTTCCAACATCAATTTCTAGGGCATGGAAGCCCAAGTACAATCTTCCTCTCCTTAGGAAGAGGAGGGTTTGCCTTTCTTGCCTTGGCTGATGTCTTGGGTCTTGGCCTTGAGGATTGTAGTCTTTCAGGAGTGGAAGGTGGATTGTTGTGTGGCTCATCCTCATCAGATGAAGTACAGAGGAAGGGGGAAACAAGCTCCATTGGAGATGGTGGTCTAATCGGGATCCAAGCAGGGACTTCTGATGATTTTGAAGACGATGGAGACTTGGGGGACATCACCTCTTTAACCCTAGAAGTGCTTGGGGTTTGATTCAAGTTTAAAAGATCTTTGAAAACAGGGAGATCGTGCTTCCTCTTTCGGGCTTGTTCCTTGGTTCTACATCCGTTGTGAGGAGGATGGAAGGGAGGAACATAGGTTTCACATGGTGCTTCATCCTCAGAAGAAGAATCGGATGATATGTTGATGATTTCGGGGGAAGATTTCATGGTTATTGCGATTTGATTTGGGTGATTGAGATTTGATTTGGTTATTGATTGCAATTAGGGTTTGATCGTGTTGAATTAGGGAAAGATTTAGTCCGTTTTTATAGGGATTACGGAGTATCAAGTGCATTTATTGTTGAAGGTTCTTGACTTTTTGGCCATGTTTGATTAGTCAACTCTGCTGCTGGCTTAACTTCACTCTGCTGCTAGTTGTTTCATTCTGCTGCTAGTTGTGGATGACATGGTTATGCTGCTACGGTTGTAAGTGAGAGGGTGGGATGTGTAACTTCTTCTAATTGGTTTAAAACCTAACTAATCTTCACAATTGGTTTTAACACGCTCCAAATTGAAGTTCTCACAAACCCTAACACTCCATTATTCTCAAAGTCAATTATCGCTAATTTCTCTAAACCCTAATTCATGGATTGTACACGTACCTGGGCAGAGCAGCACAATAGTGTGGTCGTTTTGGATGAAGAGTTGGTTCCTGAAGGTTTCACAGACATGGTAAAATTCTTGCTAAGATAATGATACGTCTTGTCCATTCTCGGATGTATCAAACACCTTGCATGATTGATGTCCTTACGCTTCCTCTCAATGAAACCAATAGCTGGTCCGCAAAGTACATTCCTCCATCTTCGTTCCTTTCCATTTACTGGTCTAAACCAAGTAATCATTCTTCTTACATGTTCTCATCCTTGAACCTCTCTCTCTAGGCTGTCCATATCATCCTCTTAACTCCGAACTGAATTATCATAATCATTGCTCACAAACATCTAAGTTTCACTCGTTCACTCTCGCTCAGCGCTCTTACCACGATGTCCGCCCTTACTTGACAGTGGCGAATCAGACAATCGTAGTCACTGAGAAATTCCACACCCAACTTCTCTTCTACATATATTAGCCTCTTGCCAAATATATGCTAAAGATTCTTATGATCTGTGTAGATAACACTTTCTGCTCCATACAATATCATCTCCAAGTTCTACTTCCCAACTTTAAATCATGTATCACACAGTTCCACTTATGGATCTTCCACCTCCGCGATGCATTCTATAGAAAGATAGAAATGAATAGTCAATAGTACCTGCCAATCCTAAGGACAATCGTCTCTTAGATGGTGTCTTAGGTACTTTCCACTCTTCACCACTTTTATCCTACTAATGTCCACAAACACTCGCTATCGTTTGTTAGGAATACGTTTATTCATCTGAAGACTTGGTCACCCCAAGTATAGCTTAGCATGTTGTAGCTCGTAGTATTTATTATATTAGTTAGAACGTAGTCTAGTATTAGTTAGTATTTGTGGTGTCGGGTCGGGTCTTCACCCACTGTCAGCCCGCTCTACAGCCCGTTTTAGGGGGCGTTTAGTTGTTTGTATAAATACCCCTCTCCACTAGTGGAGAGGGTTGGACCTTTCATTAATCTAACATTCACATCTTGTTTCTCTCTCTAAAAGGCTCCCACTTTCTCTCTCTAAAATCTCTTCTTCTTGAATCAATCTAACCACAAGTAACCATACATGTTTATGATTATGAGTATCCTACAATTGGTATCAGAGCCATGGTTTCATCTTAGGGCCTTGGATATTCGGATTTGGTGTGGTTTTTGTGGTTTTTTGTGAGTTAGAAGAGTTTTCTTTGAAAACATCATGGTTTGATCTTTCTAGTGTTATTTGATACGTTATGGGTATACTTTTGTGATCATTGGTGTTAGTATTACATAGTTTTTCAGTTGGTTAGGCTACATCAAACATGTATTTGAAGTTTGGATTAGATTTAGGGTGTATTTCATTGTTGCGGTTAACTCAACTGTTACATTGCTTATCTGCGATTAGTTCCTGATCTCTGTGGTTAGTTTGTCTGCGATTACTATTTTGGGAATACAAACAAATCACAAGGAAAGTGACAGCTTTGGACTTTTGTCAACTGCGATTAGCTCCTGCGGTTAAGTGGTTTGCGGTTAGATCTTTGTGGTTAGCTTCTCTTGTGGTTTGATCACTCTGCGGTTTGACTATTATGCGGTTTGATTATTTTGTGGTTAACTCCCTGCGGTTAGTTGCTCTCTGCGGTTAGTCACTCCCTGCGGTTATCTCACCTTGTGGTTAACTCACCTTGTGGTTACCTTTCCTGCGGTTTGCTTCTGTTGCGGTTTGCTCCTCTTTGCGGTTACCTTGCATGATCTTGCGGTTAACTCTGTTTGACCAAAGTTGACTTTTTACGTCGAAACTTCAAACGGTCATAACTTTTGAACCGTAACTCCGTTTTCAGCGAATTAGCTGTCAAAACGTCCGGAACAGGCTGAATATTGTGAGGTTTCACCACAAAGTCGTGAAACGAATTTTTCGAGACCCAAATCACCTCCGGAGTGAAGTTATTGAGGTTTTAAGTTTTCAGACCAAAATTTTCACCGTAACAACTTGCATCAACCTAACCAAATTACGACTAAATAACATACAATCACTGCTATGGAACCTTCGTGCTCGAATTCTAATGATAATGTGCTTCATCAGCCAATTAAATTGCCCGATAAGGCAAAGGATAGTCGCATTGAATGTTTTCGATCACTCCATTCACATCTCAAGGTTCTCTTTGCAAAACCTGGATACTTGGGAGGTTTCAATCGTGCATTCGCAACACTTTTTGGTCAAAATGTTGAGACCTTCACAGTCAAAATGACTCTACACTTATATCAACTTCAACAACAACTTGAAACAGGTGAATTTTCTGAAGGTAGTTCTATGGCTGCATTCTGTGTGATCAACAACCAACTCCAAGCGTTCATTGATTCACGATTCACTGAGGAGTATGATCATGAGTGTCAAATGACGAAAAAGAGCTTTGCTACTCATACGGGAATTGAAGTTGACGTTTTCAGAGTCACGCTACTCCAACTCATGGGTAATGTGAAGAAGTACATTATGGAAAGAGCACAACACAAACTCAAGCATGAAGACAAGGTGAAGGCATGTCGGGAGCAATCAAGTGATAATATTGTGGATTCAGGTAAAGCATCGGATGCTGGGTCAGTTGTCACCAAAGGCAGAGAATCAGAGACTGATAAGCTTGACACAACGAACAGCTCAATGACTCCTACACGTGATGTGGATGCATATATCAGACCGGTAAAAGAACATGTGTCATGTGCTAAGGTACTCGAGCTGTGTAACATGGTTGATGAACAAAAGATTCCTAACAAAGTACAACCGACAAACGATGTCGATTCAGATGTTGTTGACATGGGAAATAGCAATGTTGACCCATGTGAACAACATATGAAATACAATGAAGTGTCTATTGTACAATGTAGTGCATCTTCTGTTTTAAATGATGATTGTGTGTTGTATGAGAACACTGCCTATAACCCTGATGACTCCTTGACCACTAGATTTAATATCCTTAAGGATCAGGTGGCAATGTATGAACAACGTGCTAGATTTGAACTCACTGGACGTGAGCAGAACATGGAATGGAAAATGCATGCATACATATCTGAAAATAATCTTAAGCGAGAAATATTGAAAAAGGAGTTACAATCTTTGCAAAAACAACTTGATCAAACTGTTAAACAAAAACAAGAGATTCAGAAAGGCTTAAACACACTCAAACATGATTTCAAAGAAAAGGAAACAAAACTCCTAAATGATTTCTCTAGTCTTAAAATCCTAAAAAATAAACTTGAGGATAAGTTATACACGCAAGGCCAAACCATTTAAACTGCTCAAATGATGCATAAACATAGGAAGTTGAGTGATGATCATAGTGAGAAGGATTCTACTAAGCCAAAAGCCAATTTCCTTATAAGCGGTATAGGTGCACAACCGGCATTATATGATGCAAACATTATGCTTGAACCTAATCATGCCCCACCTGATGCTACATCTAATGATGAGGGCAATGAGATAGAAGATAGAACCAGAGAAAAACTTGCTGAGAAATTAAGGGATCCCCAGTGCATAGCTAATAAAATCTTGTACAATTATGATTACTCTGAAGATAATCAATTAGCTATCTTTGTCCCACAAAAGAAATTTACTCCAAAGCAAGTCTTCTGGAACATTGACATGGAAAAGATGCAAGCAGAAAGAATAGTGGGAAAAATACGTACAGTTTTTCGGATAGCTGGCCCAACGATATATCCCATTAACACACCACGGCATCTTGTTCCTTTCACCCTCCCCACGCAAAATAATACACTAATTGCCTTATATGTCCTTGGTCAATTATTCACTGATTTTGATAAAACATGTAAAAAGAGAATAACACCAACGGATATTACTGAAGGGGAAAGAGGTTTTGAACAAACAAAACAATGCTACTTAATAGAGGTCATGCCATTTTTTAAACTTCTCAAAGAACATTTTGAGGGTCTTCAAAAAACAATTAATAATGATGTGATTGAAATGAAAAAGGTCTTCAAAGATGTGGAAAATGAGGGAAAACAATTGGCAATTGATCTTAAATACAGTGAAATTGAGAGAAAAAATATTCTCATCATGAATGAGAATTTGATTACTAAATGTGTTGCTCAGGACGTATTTTATACTGCTACTGATTCTACGTTATCTGCCTGCCAATTTCATGAGATGTCTATTGCATTGACCGCTTTCCAGAATCGTGTTGTTGAGCTTGAGGGGGAGAATTTAAAATTGCGTGAGAAAATTCAAAATGATGACCATGATAACATGGTCAGGCATTTGTCGAAACTAGAGGTTGATAATCTTAATTTGCAATTAAAGTGTCAACATTTAGAAGAAAGAACTAAAATCTCAAATGCTAAGACATCTTCGGATGCTCCTGAATTTGATGCATATTTTGAATTAGCCAAACGTGATGAAAAGATTCAAGCTCACACTAACGCGATTCGGAACCTGATGGTCCAAATTGCCCAATTGAAGTCAAACAAGAGTGATGTGATTAGCACCCAAAAACCACAGTCTATAGATTCTCAGAATTTTCAATTTCATGATACCATTAATAAATTGCAACATGAAAATGATTGGTTTCGTGCTGAAAATTCAAAAGTTAAACAACATTATAAAGAGTTATATGATTCAATTAAGATCACACGTGATATAAATAATGAAAAGATAACTTCTTTGCTTAAAGAGATTGAGAATCTAAAGACTCAGGCGAAAGGGAAAATGCCAATAATCACTTGTGATAATGTTGTTCAAAAGGTTTCTACTTGTAAGATGTACGCAATTGATGCTGTGAATATTCCTCTTCCTCTTATGAATAATAAGTTAGTTCATAGAGACTATCTTAAACATCTTAAGGAGTGCCTTTACTTGCTTCGTGAAACCATTGGAGAGGATAGGATAGCAAAACCACTTGATGATGCTATTGTAGGTGCCTGCTTTCTCACTAATAGATCTCAGAAACTCTTAGAATATGCTATTGGTACATGTCCTAAAATTGATAGCAAGCGAGATAGGTCTACTGCATCATCATCTATGACTAAGAACAAGCATGTTACCATTGAGGTACCCTTGGAAACTTCAGATCCCAACACATCAAAACATGTTCAGCAACCGGAAGTGAAAAAGACTAAAATTCCCATTAGTCCGTCTACAGGAGTAAATAGTAACACTAAAGCTAGAGAGTCTAAACCAAGGAGAAATAGAAGGAATTATAGGACTTCACCTGCTAAAAGTGTTCCTAAAAAGAAAGTAGACGACCACATGAGGAACATTAAGTCCAACTTGAGCAAAATGAGTCATAATTCAAAACCTAATTCACGTTGCAAAACATGTAATGAATGCATAATTTCGAGTAATCATGATAAATGTGTTGAGAAATTTCTGAAGTCGTTTTACAAAACCCTAGTTAAGAAAGTTTGGAGAGCTAAACAAAGTAAGCAAATTTGGAAAGCAACAGGTAAACTGTTTGCCAATGTTGGTTATCAATGGAAGCCCACAGGAAGGAAATTCACTTTAGGAGAACAGTGCCCTTTAACTAGGATAACCAACTCTAAAGTAGTGCCTGTTAAGGAATGGAAGCCAACTGGTAGAACTTTCCCTTTGGAGACCCAATGTCCTTTAACTAGGCCCATTGAATCTACCAGTGAAATTTCCACCATTGAAACGAATGCACCTAAGGTCTTAGTAGCTCCAGAACTTGTTTGCACTAACCAACTGGAACCCAACTCAAATTGGGGATCCGACGCTCCAAATTTTCTGCTCTCGTCTGTTTCCAAATGCAGGTCGTACATTTCGTCCTTTGATATTTGGACTCAGGCTGCTCTAAACCTATGATTGGGGATCGCTCAAGGCTCGAGAATTTCGTGAATAAGTTTATCGGGACAGTTAGATTCGGGAACTATCATTTTGGGGTAATTATAAGTTATGGAGATTATGTTTCTGGAGACAGCTAATTTCCTGGGTATATTACTTGGAAGGACTTGGGCATAATCTGTTCTCTGTTGGTCAATATCTTGATTCCGATCTTGAAGATTGCCTTCAGAAATTACACATGCTTCGTCTGAGAATTGGATGGTATTGATCTTCTTAAAGACAATCATGGCACAAATCTATACACCTTTTCTATCAAAGACGTGATGCGGTCCTCTCTTATTTGCCTTCTCTCAAAGACCTCAAAGAACAAATCGTGGCTATGGCAACAAAGTTTTAATCACTTGAACTGTGGTACCATGTATGATCTTGCTCACAATGATCTTGTATGAGGTCTACCCAGATTAAAGTTCAAAAAAGAACTTCTTCATTCGGCTTGTTAACTGGGTAAACGAAAGAAGCATACTCACAAACCTAAAATTGTCAACACCAACATGGATGTTCTTTACACCCTTCACATGGACCCAGGCAGACCAATAAGTGTGAAGAGTATAAATGGGAAGTAATGTGTACTCGTTGTTGTCGACGAATACTCTCGGTTTACATGGGTAAAGTTTTTGAGAACCAAGGACGTGACTCCAGAAGTTATCATAAAACTCATCAAACAACTGCTAGTAAGACTCACATAACTGTCAGAATCATTCGGACAAACAATGGAACGGAGTTTATCAACAAACAACTCGTTCTACTTCTCCAAGGCACCGATGATCCTATGGGCGGAAGCAATTGCTACAGCTTGTTACACCGAAAACCGATACTTGATACATACTCTTCTCAACAAAACTCCATATGAGCTAATACATGGCAAGAAACCGGATCTCTCCTCTCTATTTGTGTTTGGTGCTTTATGCTACCCTACAAAATGACAGTCAAGATCTGGGAATGTTGTAAGCTAAAACTGGTATTGCATTCTGCGTTGGTTACGCTCCAGATAGTGAGGGATACCGAGTCTACAACAAACGAACCCGATAAATCCTAGAAACCGTTCACATCACATTCGTTGAGCTGACTGAGCATACGGCTCCTGTACACATCAGTGCAGGACCCGCGTCTAAACTTTTGTCTCCTGAATCAATCAGTTCAGGTCTTGTACAGAATCCCACTCCTGCATGTACCATATGTATCACCTACAAATGAGCATTTAAAGATCTAGTTTGACCAAATGATTGATGAATAATTTGAGACACCTACTGATGATACACCGACACCACCAGCTGCCGCTGCTCCGGTTTTATACAACTCAAATGGTCCATCAGTGTCTACTTGAATTGATCAAGATGCTCAATCTATAAGTTACTCACCATCATCGTCAAACCTTCAATCTCCTTCAGTACATCAAGGCACTGCAGTCGACAATTCTTTTGAAGTGAATTCATTTGCTCCTCTTGAAGATGCTCCGTACTAAAACCTGTTTGCTCATGAATCTTCTTCGGAGACATCCTCTTCAAGGAATACAAACACGGCTTCTTCATGTTCCTACCTACATCCACATGAACATCTCAGAAAACGAATATAGGATCATCCGATTGACAACATTATTGGATATCCTTTTCAACTGGTGTTCACACAAAGGAAACTTACCACCTTTGCCTTGTGGTGCTTTTATAATTCCGTACTTTCCAAAGTCGAACCCAAAGATGTCAAAACTGCTATCTCTAAAGACTATTGGGTTAATGTGATGCATGAAGAAGTTAGCATGTTCGATCGACTTGAAGTATGGGAATTGGTACTATCTCCAGACTGTGCAATGTTTATTGCTCTAAATGGATTCTTCAAAGGTGTGGTGGATTAAGTTGAGAAAGGGCAGTGGTACTTTTCCTTTGTGAGGATAGAATTTCAGCTGGCGGATTCCTTCACAAAAGTACATCTGAGAGAACGGTTTCAATTCATTCTCTCATGATTTGGAATGGAGAGTCTTACGCCAGAATCTCTCTTAAGCCTTCAAGAAGAGAATGAGGAGTAAAAGGATTTACATCACATATCCTTTGTACATAGTTGAATACATAAAGGATAATAGAAAAATATAAAACCTATAAAAACCATAAAAATCTGAAAAATCTTAAAATCCAAAAATATTCTTCTTACGACATGTCTCTTGTATAATCAATATTATGTACGTTTCTAGAAATGTCATTCAATAATGACACGGAAACATACATATGCTTGAGCAAGAGTTTTTCTATTTAATAATGTTTTTCTAAAAACATGTCGTTTCTAAAAATATTCTTTCAAATGGCTTGCAGTCATTTCAGGCTGTAACCCGGACTTCAAAACTATAGTTTGCTATTACTTCAAATAGCAACCCGGTCTTACTATTGGGGAAAGTTCATTGCCAAAAAGACGACTGTTTCTAATAAAGGCATGAATTACTTTATATTCGTGCCTTTTCGATCTAATGTACGTTTCAGTGCATTATTTCTTGTTTAAGAATAGAAGTCTTCTTTTTATCAAAACAAATAATTTTTCTTTTATGATTCTTCATAAAATTAGTTGAGTGACACATGGTGGTAACGTGTTGCTTATAAATCAATCAGTCTTAGATACTTCATAAAATTTGTCACTCAATTAATGACAATGGGTCATCAATTGAGGGGGAGAGTGATTTCCAATTTTATATCATCAAACGGATTTCTTGGTTGTCTCATAATTGTTAGAAAAGGTTTTGTAGTTAATGGGGTATTAGTTGAAGAGGAACTTAATAAGCTTTATCTTAAATGGCCAAATGTGTTAGTTGTTAGAAAGATTAGGGCATTATGTGCTATTTGCGTATAGTTTCCTAGCTTTATGTAACTAAAAGGTCCATTTGTCTCACGTTGGTATCCTCGCTTAATCCCCTAAATACGTTTAAATCCATAATCTTAATGATGTTAGAAAGCCATTGTGTTTGATGCTCTTGTTCTCTCCTATGGCATTCATATAATCTGATTGATTGTGTTTCGTTTGCTGTTTGCTGATAATTGTTTGATTGTTGCTGATTATGTGTTCGTATTCTCAGGATTTGCTTAGGTATGTAGTTACCGGGTTAGAATCTTATTCCTAAGCTTCTGATTTGAATGTTGAAAATATGCGTGAATTGCCATGTTAGTGATTGTTGTTTATGTCTGATAGAAACTTGCAATGAATGTTCATGATTGCTAGTTTCTCTTCATGCTAGATAGCACTTTGATGAGTTGCTTGAATGTTCGTTGATCATGATATGAATATGGTATTATGAGTAGGCTAGCTGCTACGTGGTAGCAGTTAATTAAGAGTGAATCTGTATGTATGCATATCTTTGTTGATACTCTTATGCAGATTCCATGGCTGATGTGAATGTGCCTGCTCCTGCTCTAACCATTTGATCAAATGTTCAAACTTCAATGACTAGCTTTGATTTCACCACAACAAAAACATCGGTAGCAACAACGACAACAACTCTTTCACCACCACCACCAGTTATCTTGTGCGTCATAAGTAGTGTGGTATCAAATGTTATGTGTCAGTACATGATTTTTTATTTTTTTTCATGAGTTTCTCGTTAAACTTTAAATCATTTATAAACTCATCATAACTGACACTAACATTCTCCCTCATTGATTGAGGGGGAGTAATGAATTGTCTCAATATAAGAATATCTTTAATCAGACCACATCCTCTCCCAAACTTTTCTAACTTATCTAAATCACTTGGGATCACAAATCTCAAATGGTTTGAAATTTTTGATCGGGGGAGAAAATGTGATTTATATATGAAATCTGATATAAAATGTGATTGTTTTGGACTTAAACAAACGCTCCCCAATATGTGCTAAACTCTTTTGTATATCGATGCACATATTGAGGGGGAGCAAATGGTTTGTGAAAAAGGATCTTTAGCATCTCATGTGGCGAGACTCAGACTTCACCAATGAATTGACGAAACAATAATTGTCATGAATCGAAAGGACTAGTCCTAGACGGGTAATAACTTCAAGCTGGTCTAACCAGTGATGTAAGCGTGTCTCGAAAAGGACTTTTCTGGGTAGAGTGTACCGTTTCGAGAAACCTTTGGTGAATCTGATCGGGTCGGGTAATAACTTCAAGCTAGTCTAACTAGTGATGTAAGCGTGTCTCGAATGCCCGTTCATATTCACTTAAGGAAGATCAATTCAAAAAGTGCAACTCTTCCCGACATGTGCAAATTTTCAAATCAAAACATATGAGCACATGTTAAGGGGGAGCATTTGAAAATGACAAAACTCTCAATATGTTAACAAAATGTGTTTGTTAATCATAAACACGTTGAGAGAATTTTCAATGATTTGGTGTATGGCAACATAGGATAGTCATGAAGTTATAAGGTGGCTAAGGTTAGGAAAACCGTCCTATGATCCACCAGAGCCGGAGGGATCTACCCATGGAAAATACCAAATAGATAGTATTAGAAAGTCCATAGGTATGATTAAAAAAAAAGAAAAAAAAGAGAGAAATGTGAGAATGGAGAAAGAAGGGGTTGAAGAATTAAAAAGAAATGAAATGAGAAAGGGTGAAAAGAAATAGCCCTCCAATTATTCAACCTTAGGGCAGAAACCAGGTTCAATTCATAATCTACTGATTGTTGCTAAGGCGACATTGGTATTGAAGACAAGACGTCATGGACCCAGTGACGCACTGCACTAAACCTTCTAGCCACTCAAGTTCTCTTAAAAGAACTTGTTTCATTGTCACGGGGAACCGGTGTAATCTATCGACATATCTCTTAGAGATGGTTGATATTGAAGCAGGAGACCTCTCCCTAATCTCCGCATAGGAAAACCAAATGCACTTATTGAGTCTAGAGCCTCGAGATACATAAAAAGATCTCATAGGAACACGTGCTACTTCTACCCTGGTTGTTCAACATTAAGGACACCAGTGGTAAACTTATGAGTCCTACGCAGATCTAAGCAATCTGGTAGAACATTTATGAGGGATGCTGCTATAGTAACTCCCAGTGATTGAATGGAAATTCCTGCCAGGGTCAACATCAAACAGCCCTGAAAGCAGGTCACTTAGGTAATTCCTTGTGGATTACACTTAGTGGTCGCGATGGTTATAAACGGTCAACAGTCATGGAATGATCTCCAGCGACTCACCCATTCATTGATCTACTTAGGTAGTTCGCGTAAATCCTCTCAGGGTTTACCGATTGGGAACGGTCTTGGTGAGGATTAGAAGGAGTCTTCACACTATGCTGTTGACAATCTCTAATTCTAAACCTATAAGTACCGGATGATTTGTTGCTAACTGTCTATTTGCAGGAATTTCTGACGGTTACAGTTGATTGCTGAAAAGATGCAGATCCATCGAACACATGCTCACACTTCGACATCACAATCTAAGAAATCATGATCATTGATTGGGCCAAAATCTATGCTTCCACAACTCTGATACAGAAGATCATGATCCTGAAAAGTGTGAGCATGCCAACACAAAGATGTTCATATCACATGGAGACGTCACTACTCAAAGATGACTTTCAGACACTCATTTGGATGATGAACTCGAAGATATTTCTAAAGATCATCCATCACATTGAACAAGTCATCCAGAGTCTACCACATAAAGCACAAAGATCACAACGATGAAGAATCAAAAGGCTACGAGCTACAAAGATGTCTTCAAAGACTTGTATGCTATGATTCAATAGTTATTTTCCGGGGTGACCTCCCTTAGGGGGAGATTGCTAGGAATACGTTTATTCATCTGAAGACTCGGTCACCCCGAGTATAGCTTAGCATGTTGTAGCTCGTAGTATTTATTATATTAGTTAGAACGTAGTCTAGTATTAGTTAGTATTTGTGGTGTCGGGTCGGGTCTTCACCCACTGTCAGCCCGCTCCATAGCCCGTTTCAGGGGGCGTTTAGTTGTTTGTATAAATACCCCTCTACACTAGTAGAGAGGGTTGGACCTTTCATTAATCTAACATTCACATCTTGTTTCTCTCTCTAAAAGGCTCCCACTTTCTCTCTCTAAAATCTCTTCTTCTTGAATCAATCTAACCACAAGTAACCATACATGTTTATGATTATGAGTATCCTACATCGTTGACCACCTTCCAGAAGAACGCACGTCTTAAAACTACACCTCTCACTTGAACAACTTGGCAAATACCCTCTTCTTCTTCAACGAACAAATTGATAATCAAAACGACAATCTATCCTACGCGAACCATGAAACCGGTCGAACTAAAACGTATATCAACGAACTCAAAAAAAAATACGAATCACCGACTAGCGAAGTAACGAACATCAAAATCAAAGCTAGAAAAACACAATGAGAAATTTCACCAATAAAAGTAGACTCGGATCAAATGCTCATGAAAAACCAACACAAGAAAAAAAATACACGTACCCATAGTAAATCCACAAACGTACCCCAACAAAAGAAACACTCGATGAACCAAATACATAACAAGTTTGGTAAATGAGAAACATAGACAGTTCTTATTCCCGTACTCAACCTTCCCAAAAACAAATGAACACCGTTTTTTTTACACTTCATTTTCACCATAAAAATAATAGTTTCCAACAAATGACCTTGAAATACCCAAAACAAATTTTAAAATACCATAAGGACTTTAACACAACCCCTTTATTGGATGCGAAAAACACAGAAAAATCACATAATCAAAATAATCATCAAACGAATCTCATACCAGTGAACACTCACGCAAATACATTGCAAGCCAAACGATGAACTTACAGACTCATTCGTACAACGATCAAAACAAAATCATAGAAAAACACATATACTAACAGGTCAGAAAACATGTCACGAACTTCAATTGAGGTGTAAATGAGGGATTGAATCTCCACACCAACTTCTCACGAACCAACAATACTCGAAGAATAGTATAACATTCATCCGTGGAATGAATGTATGGAATAATCAAAGAAACGAACCAGTATCCAACAATAACGAATTCGATTACCCAACACCTGTCACGATGTCAAATAGAAAGAATATGGCATCTGTACCATCATGGTACGAATAAGAATGCCAACCAAAGAATTAGGTATACAAACGGAGCGTCTAGCAAATAAATCAACTTAAATACAACAACATAAGTACCCACCGATGATTGAGGTATCAACATATGATAGGTAGAATAGAATCTTACCACCTACACACCCCAACATATAACGACTGATCAAATGGTTAAGAGAATATTTCTCTAACCATACAGCCATCACCAACATGATATCACATACCATCTACCACAACATATAACAACAAACATCAATCAATGCAATAATGATCACAAGTCCACGTGTGTGATACCTTTATAATTATGTTCGCGACCATAGTTATAAGCCTATTCCACACGCATACTTACTTCCAAAACCACACATCTCAATGATAACGCACATATACCACATAGCACCTAATACACTATGCAATCCATGCTATCATACTTGCAAGTCCACTTGTGTTGTGACGCATGTATAATTATGTTGGCCATCATAATTATATATGCCCCATTTCACAAGTGTACTCCCTCCTATGACAACACATCATGCAAACAATCACGCAAACAAAAACAAAAGACGTCGCAAACAATCATCTAGCATGGAACAATTCCAACGATCACGTAAACTCCATAATCAAAATCACTTGGATAAGGTCGATCCAATATCCAAGAGTAATCACGCCCCAACATGGCTCCAGACGGCAAAGACAATATACGAATTCCAAAACATAACACAAAACAAAAGACGTCGCATAATGGCTCAAACTCAACTCTCGCACTTATCTCCTTACTCAGATCAATTCAATTTACTACTCGCTGTGGACTCTAGATCCGAATCCACACCATTTCATCCTAACTCCCCTTCATCTTTATTCAACCACCCATTCATGTTTCCTACATGTTGAGGTGGTCGACAACATGCAAAACCATCTCTATTTCTTTCTTCCAATTCCGTATGATTCACAAGTGCATACAAATTACGAGGTTTAGACTAAACCACCCCTCCTTTACCTAAAAAGTGAGGAAACTTCTCAGGGTACTCGGTAACGGCTCCATCTTAAGAAGTCGTTGTGGTTCTAAACCTCTCCACTTCTTCTCCACCAACGTTTCCCATAAACGTCATCTCCTTGTCCGAACATAAATACATGCTAGCGAGAACTCAAATTCTGCGGTTAATCCGCTTCATCCTACCACTTCTCTCGCATCTGATAGCGACAACGGCAGTCCAACGAAGCATCTTACGCGTGGAAGACGATATAATAAAGTCGATATATACAATACTACGTATAAGGGATAAAATAGACGTCCGAAACTCAATAAAACATCTTATAAATATAGGAAAATAGACATATAAAATACTATACTTACACATAGATCCTAAATGCAACAATATGAGGGACTCCTAAGTTATAGTCTAGGTTCAACCACCTAATTCTCTATAACCAAGGTTCTGATACCAATCTGTCACACCTCGCCAAGGCAGAAACGCGAGGGTGTAACTTCATGGATATCATCACAACACATGGTGTCTATATAGAGAACAACTACATGCACAAAATAGAGCGGATTACAAACACAAAGTGTTGTAACAATAACCCAAAATAAAATAACCAAAACCAAATCCAAAAACAATACATAAGATCCAAACCAAAAATGATAAACCACTTCCAATGCAACCAGGGTCTCGTCTAATCACATCCTTCTATCTTATCCTTAGAAAGCTCACCTGAAAATGATGCTTAAAACATCAACATAATGTTGGTGAGATTCATAGGTTTAAGACACACATACACTCTCAAGGCAACCAGTTCACTGTGATTATAAAATATAGCTGGACAAATAATTTAAAGTTATCATGTAAGCTATAATCCATTCACAAACGAATATCCACACACAAAGGCAACAACAGGACGACGTGTCCCCCAACCCCAACATCAATTAGGTCGCATGCGCGAGCAACAGGATAAGCAACCTCCTAATCGAAGCACACATAACATCAAATGGGTCCCCAAATGAAGCACACAATGATTACATCACACATAGCATACACACGATAACATTATAAGTCCAAGCTCTTTTGACACACACATAATCACAGTAATTTAAACCATTTAAGACATGCATCATTCCCATCCCAATGTTTAAGAAAAAAAAAGTAAAATATGGGACTATGAACTCACCTCAAACCTTGCAGCTTCCACAAAACAATTCACAATCTATAACACACAAAAATAATCCACATTACCCAAGGTCAAGCTAAAAGCTACAACCCATGTAATACACATATGATGGATGTCTAAGACTCATACGACCCACCATGGATCTCCTAGACACCATACTAACCACTACCATAATCTAACACTCACTAAATCCCTTGCACTTTTAGAATCAGAAAACGCAGAATTTTTGGGTACATTCGCCCACATGAAATCACGACAATTAAAGCTCAACAACTCACACAAAAAATTTACCATGGTCTCCCATAAGCATAAAAGCTAATCCCAGAAGGCCATGGACCAATAACACACACAAGTACTCAAAAGAAAATCAAACTTGTCAACTATCCAAATTTGGATCTGAACGCACACCAAAAAGTTTTAATTAACATAAAATACTTATACAAGTTTTTATCGCGAATCCTTTTGGTGGTAGTCTAAGATAACATAAGACTTAACTATTCCAGAAGGGCTAGTCTAAATAACACTTTTACAACCACAATTCACTATCAAACTGGTTTGACAGCTTTGACACCTTATCAAAGAAAAATAAAAAGACTAACTTCCCGACCTTGAAATCGATTATGGCTGAACTTTTTGGAAAGATCTTTCATTAAACTTCAATTTAGACTAAAAATTCGTGATCTAACTCCTCACCATCTGTTAATTACACTCACATCTTTACAGCCATAGTTTTTTGTCCAAACCCTAACTCAATGTTTAACATGTTTTATAACAAAATCTCCTTCACTAATCATCATAATATTATTAACTAATGATCCTAACATGTTTATCATCATTAACTTACAGAAGTTTACAAACCCTAGATCCATCATATCAATTATTACATGAATTCCAATAATTAATCAATTAATTGAACATAGGTTTTAAGGATTTTACCTTGATTCTTGATTATTGCTTCGCAATTAAAAACCCTAATTTCTTCTTCCTTTGCCTCTCTTGAATGACCAAAATCCAGTAAAAAACGTTCAAGGGGTGTTTGGGTTGGTATATATATTAATTTTGGATAATCCTTGGGCCTAAGAGTCATATTTGGACTCAAATTGGGTTTCCATTTTCCCCCTTATCCCCTTCTAGCCGAATTTTCCTATACATATATATATATATATATATATATATATATATATATATATATATATATATATATATATATATATATATATATTTGTTTTTTTTATTAAATTAATTTATTACACTCAAAACCTCATACTTTTCATATTTTATAAATACCCGTAGCTAATCCTAGCGTCTTACGCGATAAACCTCAGTTTTTACGACAAACCGGAAAAATATCATTTTCAAAAATAAAGTTTCCAAAAATAGATCTTCACTCCTTTATGAAATTTAACCCACAAAAACAAAACACACATAACTCGCTTACGCTCATTAACTTGAACGAAGACTCGTTACGCAAAATCACAAAAACACCAAAACTACACAAGTCATTTCTACACCACAAAAGTGATCAATGAACTTTCCCAAATTCCAAACTTTCCAAATCACAATAAAACCACTTACGCAAAGGAATTTAGTGCTAAAACTCACCTATATCACTTCAACCACCTAAGACACACCAAACAAACGTCAACCGAGTCAAGACTATCAGTCAAACTGACCTGCTAAAACCACGGTTGTTACATCATCCCCCACTTAGGGAAATCGCGTCCCGAGATTTCAACTACTCTAGTCACCACTCACAACAACAAAAGAAAATTTATGGATATTTAAGCGGAAAAATACCACTCCATAAAATCACAGGGAAAGAACCACAAAAATGTGAACCGACTAAATACCCGAATTCACACGATAGAAAACATACCGACACTCCAACAATACTCGAAAATAGATACGCTACACCGATCAATAACACCAAAGATCTGAACGACTTCTCACAGATAGGTACGATACTCTCGAACCAAATGAAAAGCCAAATGGTAACCGCAAGACGCACTCACAAATAACAGATACCCATAAAACAAACATTTATGAATACCCCTGCATCTAACTTCCACGATCCAAAATCCTACTACAAACGATCTACTTCACCAACCACATCAGCAAAAAAAATTTTGAGTACTTAAATATCATCTGATCCTCATGTTCCCAAGTAAACTCAGGACCACGCTTAGAATCACACCATACGTTTACCAACGCTATCTCACCACACTTCAAACCCTTAACATCTCGATCCATAATCTCAACAGGTTTCTCGACAAAACGAAGAGTCTTGTCAACCTTGCATTCATCTAATGGCACATGCAGACTATCATCTGCCAACCACTTCTTTCCATTAGATACGTGAAATGTATCATGCACTCTACTTCACTCCTCAGGCAAATTAAACCGATATGTCTCAAATCCAATCCTTTCCGTAAATCTTAAATGGTCTTACGTATCTCGGTGCTAGCTTGCCTTTCTTACCGAAACGCACAACACCCTTCCAAGGAGATACTTTTAACCTCACAATATCACCAACACCAAACTCTAAGGCTTACAGCAATAATCAGCATAACTCTTTTGGCGATCTCTTGCTGCCTTAAGTCTTTTCCTTAGTCAGAAAACCTTATTCGTAGTCTCTCGTTCTAGTTCAGGACCAATTAGTTGGCTTGTTCCAACCTTTGCCCACAGAACAGGTGACCTACATTACCTTCCATACAACTTTTCACACGACACATACTCAATACTAGAATGATAATTGTTGATATAGGAGAACTCAGCTAAGGGTAAATGTATACCTTAGCTCCCTCCAAACTCAAACACACCCATGCTCTCAGTTCACCATCCAACGCCTGATTTGTACGCTTACTTAATTCACTCATTAGAGAATGATAAGTCATACTCATCTACACACGCGTTCTCAAGTCTCTATAACACGTTTACCACTATCGTGAAGTAAGTATTTCATCATGTTTTTTGATGATCAACGCGACACCCCATGGCTCTTTACCAACTCACCAAGTGAAAAAGTCTCGCCTACTCCTCCAAACATCTCTTGCTAAGATAATGATACGTCTTTTCCATTCTCGGATGTATCAAATACCTTGCATGATTGATGTCCTTACGCTTCCTTTCAATGAAACCAATAGCTGGTTCGCAAAGTACATTCCTCCATCTTTGTTCCTTTCCATTTACTGGTCTAAACCAAGTAATCATTCTTCTTACATGTTCTCATCCTTGAACATCTCTCTCTAGGCTGTCCATATCATCCTCTTAACTCCGAACTGAATTATCATAATCATTGCTCACAAACATCTAAGTTTCACTCGTTCACTCCCGCTCAGCGCTCTTACCACGATGTCCGCCCTTACTTGACAGTGGTGAATCAGACAATCGTAGTCACTGAGAAATTCCACACCCAACTTCTCTTCTACATATATTAGCCTCTCGCCAAATATATGCTAAAGATTCTTATGATATGTGTAGATAACACTTTCTGCTCAATACAATATCATCTCCAAGTTCTACTTCTCAACTTTAAATCATGTATCACACAGTTCCTCTTATGGATCTTCCACCTCTGCGATGCAATCTATAGAAAGATAGAAATGAATCGTCAATAATACCTGCCAATCCTAAGGACAATCGTCTCTTAGATGGTGTCTTAGGTACTTTCCACTCTTCACCACTTTTATCCTACTAATGTCCACAAACACTCGCTATCGAGTCAAGACTATCAGTCAAACTGACATGCTAAAACCACGGTTGTTACAGATAATCTCACAAATTCTTTATAGATCACAAATTTGGTGTTAATTGCAAATTTGCAAGGATGTCAATATCGATCACAAGTTTTTTTATAGATCAAATGAACAAATCCCTACTAACTCATTTTTATATTAAAAAAATTCGCTGTTTTTTTTAAATAAAATGTCGTGCAAACGGTACATCGATAAACGACAAAAAATACACCATCGCAACGAGAATTTTTTTTATCTTTAAATAAACGAACACTTCGATATACTTTAAGACTGACTTTTTTTTTGAGTTTCGTTTAGTGTTAAAATTTGCACCTGAAAAAATTAAATGTGATTTGTTATGTTAGAAATCACGTGTGGTTTCACAAATCATATGTAATTTCATACAATCAAACATGATATTAAAAAAACAAATCACATGTGATTATTTTATACATAAATTTCAACATTCATAAAGAAAAGTAAAAAAAAAAAAGTTCGTCATATATAAAAGTGCCTCCTCTATAGAAAGAGGATTTAATTATCGTCACAATGATATAATTCTTTTTGCTTAACGATTAACAATTGTGAGATGTTTAAACTTTTTTTTTTTTTTTTTTTTTTTTTTTTGGAAATGAAAGTTGGTTATTTTAATTTGATCGAAAAAATGTTATTTCATTCAGTTCTAGCTATTTCTGCGGCTATTTAAATCTAGTTAAACTTTTCTATTCTAAAGAGAGACTATGTGTTTGGTATATGTTAAAAAGTCGTGCTACATAAACTCTGAAAATGATAGTGGAGCCAATATATATAAGGATTGAGAACGATGCCAACTCTTTAAAACACGCTAACAGGTGTTTGTTTTTCAAACTAGTTAGTTTCACAAGTATATTCCCAGTATACTTTGATAATATGTACACATATATACATACCATTTTATTCATGTCATTTGTCATTAGATCAAGTAATTGTGCTCACGAAGAAAATGGGAAATGTTATCTGTTGCTTCACGACATCTGAAGAAACAAAACGTTTTCCCGTCGATACAAACTTCGAGTTCTCTTCTCCTTTACCTTCTTGGCCACCAGGTTCCTCTTCCCGTCACATTTTTCGTACTTTTTTTTTTAACTAGTATCTACGAGATCCTTTTGTAGTGATTTTAGTATAAGCTTGATTTAATTAGTTATTGTTGCAACTTGCAAGTCTACTCTTGAGTGTTGACCACTATTGTTAAGTTTGAAAATCCATCAGTGATTGTTGCAAGTCTGCTGTTCACGACTATTGTTAAGTTTGAAAATCCATCCATATTTCATCCATACAAATGTTATTGATGTATTTCAAAATTTATTGGTAAATATGAGAAGAGAGAAACGATGTATTTTTAAAATTGAATACGAAATTAGGTAGACCTATTTGTAGGTATAATTAGTATGCGTATTTATCATTACTCTGCATGCAGTGTTATCGAATTTTGAAAACACTCGTTACAACATATAGTTATTCTTCACGGTTATTTCTCCACAGTATAGTCAACTCGCGGACTTTTTTTATTTTTAATATTTTGCCACACTTATTAATGTAACAAATATATTAAAATGATCCGCATATGTAGTGTGACTAAATTACGAAAGAGCCACACTTATAAGTGTATAAAAACAAATCCTAATAAAGCCGCACTAAATTGTAAATATCTTTTACAATTTTGCCACACTTAGGTGTGGACATTCAAAGTTTCCACACTTTTAACCATAAACATTTGGATAATATTTTCACACTTATATTTATAAAAAAAAATTATCACACCTATGAGCAACTATGAACTTTATAATTTTATTTATTTTTTACCGTTAACATTTGGCTTTTAAAATATGGACAATTTAACTAACTTTTTGTAGCTTAAAAGTCAATCAACATTCATCGTAATTCATTGTGTTTTGAAGTGACGTGCTTGATGATATTTGGGCTTGTTTGTTTGAGGTTTTAGTTTGGATGATTGGGCTTATGGTGAAATTCTTTGGTTTGAGTAGGTGGGTTACGAAATATTGACTTATTCCCCTAATATGAAGGACACCCTCATTTGTATTGGGGTTGGATGATAATGCTGACAATCTCGCTATTTGGTCTCATTCTTTCGTCTTTCTACCATTTTTTTTTTAATGTAGAAAAAGCCATTATATGATCCTAACTATGTACAAAACTTCCAATTTGAAAGTACAAACTCATCTCTTACTCCAAATTAAAATCATAACCCAAATTCAAATTCAAGTCCAAATTCTAACTCTAAACTCATCTACAAAACAAACGGGCTCTTAGCTTCTTACTCATCAGAACGAATCCGATCCTCCGGCTGCGAACCACATTTATAACTTAGGTCTTCCTTGAAACTGTCAGTATTGTTTTTCACTCGATAATCAAATTACAAACAAAGTTTCACTTAGTTCTAGAGGCAATAACATGTTCCAAATGAAGATCATTTAACGTATACTTACGGAAAGAACACTCTAATCTAAAAAATGCTTATGATCGACATCACCTTAAAATGCACGAGGATTCAAGTGTAGGCTAAGTGTTATGGTGGTGGTCGACCACCTGGTGATACCACCCAACACGCACCAAAACCATTACAACCCCCCAAATCCCACGCGCGGACCCCTATTTTTTCCAAGGTTTCGTGGTGCAAACAATCTTGGGTGGTGTGCTATTTTTATTTTTGTGTTGTGTGTTTGTGGGGTGTATTGTGTGGTGTATTTGTATAAAGTGCAGTATTTTTCTATGTTTGTTTGGTGGTGACCATTACACATGTTTGGTGGTGGGTTTGTTAGTGAGTTATCGTCATATATTAGTTGGCAAAAAGTTCGAAAATCATGGTTAAAATATATATATATATATATATATATATATATATATATATATATATATATATATATATATATATATATATATATATATATATATATATATATATATTGTTTGCCGAATAATAACAGTTGTCAGAGATACAATGACTCAGTCACTAGTAAGAGTCCTATCCATGCTAGTGAGTGAGGAATCTAATGTTGCATCATGAAGTGTCAATACTGGCTCGACTCGTATTGTGCGCAACTTGCCGCAGCATGAAGGGTCAATGTTTTCTAGGCAGGCCAAATGTGCGCCATCCATGTCGGTACCCGTGGTATGAATATAATCAACCAATCAATTGTTTACGCACTTAAGCCAGATCAATATTCTCTGTCTATTACTTATTTTTCTATATTAATATCTCATACTTGAACTAGGGTACGGACTAAACATCTGAATCGAGCATTTTTTTTCAAAGCGAGCCTTACTTTAACTTGTGTAACCTTGTGCCATTACAGTTTGGAGTGTAGAATGTGACTTAACATTGTCTTGAGGTTTGAACCTTTCGAGCTCTTCACTAAAGCAGTCAGTTGCTTCAACAGTCGTAGTATCGTAGTTAGATTTGCCTTCAAAACTAATTGTAACTCCATCATATAACAATCTTTTTTCGTATGTGTTATCCACGTCTTTGTTAAATACGGTTTTTGTTCCGGATGGTTCATTATATATCGTTATATTGAGTCACCAGATTTTTATGTTAACTGTTTGGTTAGTTAGAGCATCAGGTGTCATGAAGAGCTCAAGCTCTTCATTTGGGCCCAATTGGTGCCACATCACCATAACACAACTTTAAAATACTCACTCTATCATAAAACAACACAACCTTTTCATTCGGGACCACCACTTTCAATTTTATTTTCTTTTTTATTTTTCCAAATAAACTAAAATTCATTCATTAAAATAAAATTACAATACGAAACTAAAATACAATAAAAAAAAGTAAAAAAAAAAATAAATAAATAAAATCAACAAACTAGCATACCAAATTTAAAACACAAATGACGACACAATACGAAAACACAAATCATCAAACAGTTCTCTTCGAGCTTTTATATTGCTCTGTAATAGTTGATGAGATCTTGCTTATAATTTACGACTTTCAACACTTCTTCCCTAACAGCCTTCAAGGTGATTGAGAGACGCATTTTTGATTCCTCAGTTATTACTTATTACAGAGTTTGTAGACCGACGTTGTTAACTGCTGGTCTTGAGGCAGCTCACACAACCTTTCGACCTCTTCACCACGGCTAATCATTTGGAGCATAATACGAGTTATCACACCCAATAAATTGTTAACCAGCTTAAGATCTTTTTCTTGTTCGGTCCGTAGTCACCTAAGGATAGCCTTTTGCACCTCGTTTGGTTCGTGAACCATAGTGTTTGTGTGAAAATGAATGATAGTTGAAAGAAAATGAATGATGGCAAAGAGGTATTTATAATGGAAAATAGCCGTTGGAGCCTATCTAATTCAAAATTTGAAACTGATGCGAAAGTTCAAATTTAAAAAAAGTTACAATACAAATTTAAAATTACAAAACGAAAACTAAAAACTATATGAGGTTTTTTTTTTTTTTTTTTCTTTTTTTCTTTTTTGTTTTTTTAAGGATATTTATAATGAATAGGTATGAAATGAAGGATGAAGATATAAATATCCTCCCTCATTTCATTCTGCTTTATATAAATATCCTCAAAAAAACCCCGTATGTGTAAATAAAAATACAAATTACGATACGATGCGAAATTTAAAAAACAATACGAAAACTAAAACATAATCGTCCTAAGTGTATTTTTCGTGTAGACAAATAAACTTCGCATTAATTTATTTTTGTATTTTCCCCGCCTTTCTAAACATAGCATTATGAATCTCGCAATCTCGACCACAATTTCACTATGATAACTGATGCTCTTAAAAACACAAAGTTTCTTTTTAATAAATTTCATCGGTTCATCCGTTAGTAACCTCTATATATAAAAGGATCAAGTTTTACTTTTAGGATGAACACCGACGTACCCCTCATAACATGATTACCAAAAGGGTTTATATCATATCACCTTTCCCAAAAACAATATTTCGTTAGGTTTATATTAAAAGTCGTGTTGCAAACTAGCAATAAACCCTGAAAATGATAGTAGATCCTACGCAAGGTGTCATTATGTCAATACTAGCTCTAAGAAAATAAATTTCCATTATACATACACGGCAAATGTTTTCTTTCCTAAACTAGCTAGTACGTGATCAATTCGATCTATACCAAGTATATATTTCCATTATACTTTGATTCTCTTTACAGATATCTAGTATATCAAATACTTTTACTTCACCAGATAATGGGAAATATTATACGTTGCTTCACGCTACCAAAATAAACCAAGCGTTTGATCATCGATATAATCTATATGGAAACTTAAAAATATATCAAAACATGCACCAGGGTGTAAGTTAAAACTTATACTGTAAGTGACAATAGTTCACAACTAATATGGTTATCAAGTTTGGTGTTAATTGCAAATTCGCAAGGATATCGATTAATCGATATATATGATCACCTTTCCAAAAAGAGATTATGTGTTCGGTTTATGTTAAAAAGTCGTGCTACATGAACAATGAAAATGATAGTGGAGCCAATATACATAAGGATTGAGAGCAATGTCAACCCTTTAAAACACGGTAACACGTTTTTTTTCTTTCAAACTAGTTAGTTTCACCAATTAAGTATATTCCCGGTATACTTTAGCTCTATGTACACATATATATATACATACACATTTTAATCATGTCATTAGATCAAATAATAGTGCTCATCAAGAAAATGGGAAATGTTAACTGTTGCTTCACGACATCTGAAGAAACTCAACGTATTCCTGTCGATACAAACTTCGAGTTCTCTTCTCCTTTACCTTCTTGGCCACCAGGTTCCTCTTCCTGTCACATTTTTCGTACCTTTGTTTTAACTCGTATCTACGAGGTCCTTTTGTAGTAATTTTAGTATAAGCTTGATATAAGTTTAGTACTAGTATATATATAAGTATATAACTATTTGTTAGTGGAAGTTGTAAATAAACTTGTGCACGTTTAATTTTGATTTTATAATTTTCACATGTATAGGTCAAGGTTTTGCAAATGGAACCATTGATCTTGGAGGGCTTCAAGTTTATCAAATAACTTCTTTCACCAAGATATGGTCAGGATCGGATGAAACTGGTGTCACTTTTTTTGAACCAAATCAAATACCAGATGGGTTCTCAATGCTTGGATGTTATTGTCAATCTAATAACACCGAACTTTTTGGTTGGGTTCTCGCTGGAAAAGATGTTTCTGGCGGAACCCTAGCTACTCCTGTTGACTATACACTTGTTTTGAGTGTTAGTGACTCTTGCTACATTTGGTTACCAACACCACCCGAAGGGTATAATTCAGTTGGTTATGCGGTCACTTCTTCATCGGACAAGCCTCCATTTGATAAAATCATGTGTGTCAGTGCTGATCTCACAGATCAATGTGAGACTGATGTGTTGTTGTGGGGTGCGGATGATGGTGTTAACGTTTATAGCTCAAGACCAACAACTAGAGGTAGACAAGCCCCCGGGGTTTGTGTAGGTACTTTCATAGTGGAAGACGAAAATAACACTAATTCAATCATATCGTGTCTCAAAAATAATAACTTTGACACGTTATCGACCACCATGCCTAATTTAGCTCAAATTACGGCCTTGGTTCAAGAATACTCACCACGACTGTATTTTCACCCTAGCGAAATTTACCTTCCATCTTCAACACAATGGTATTTTAGCAACGGGGTTTTATTGTATCAATCTGGAGACGAGTCAAACCCTATTAGGGTTGATCCCAACGGCTCAAACCTACCTCAAGGTGGTTCAGACGATGGGACATATTGGCTCGACCTCCCTACCGATGAGACAGAAAGGGAGAGAGTCAAGAAAGGAGACCTACAAAGTTGTGAGGTTTACATTCACATTAAACCTATGTTAGGAGCAACATTCAGTGATATAGCTATATGGATTTTTTACCCATTTAATGGACCCGCAACGGCCAAAGTAGGGCTAATTGATGTTCCTCTAGGGAAAATAGGAGAACATATTGGAGATTGGGAGCATTTTACTCTTAGGGTTAGTAATTTCAACGGCGTTTTATATCGTGTTTATTTTTCACAACATAGTGGAGGAACATGGGTAGAAACTCCATCCCTTGAGTTCCAAAATGGAACTAATAATATTGTTGCATATTCTTCGTTGCATGGCCATGCAACGTATCCTTCCCCAGGAGTTGTGTTCCAAGGAACTAACGTAGTTGGGCTAAGAAACGATACTGCAAAAAGTGACATGTTTTTGGATGTAGGAACCACGTATTCAATCATGGCGGCTGAATATATTGATTCAGTTATTGAGCCGCCATGGTTGAACTACACGAGGAAATGGGGACCAAAAATAACGTACAATATTGGTGTTGAGCTTGAGAAATTGGAAGAATCGTCGTTAGAGATTGTGGAATCTGTGAGTGAAAGTTTATTGGAGATTCTACCAAGTGAAGTTTATGAAGAGGACGGACCAACCGGACCCAAAATGAAAGATAATTGGGATGGAGATGAACGATCATGAGTCATTCATTTCTGGTACATAATTTTAAACAGTGTGAATGTGTGATTGTTGTAATTAATTCTTCATTGTTGTTGCGATTGATGTAATTGTATTTATCAAAGTTTGATATTAAAATTGTATTTATTTACCTCGTAAAGTTTATGCACACCACTAAATATGCTGTGTAAAGTTGTACTTTAATTTATACATTATTAACATGATTTAGTGGTGTACGCACCTCTTTTATCAGTGTGCATATCACTTCCCGTATGTAAAAGTAACATTGTTTTTCTTGTTTATGTTTATCAACTAATCCACGGACTTCATCACGTATATTAAACTGGATGAAGCTCTAATCAATCACCTTCGAGAATGTTGGCGTGCGTGGCAATTTTAAGTCCTTGTTTAGTTTTTAAGGTAACAAGAGTGATTGACCAAGTTACAACATAATTTTGGAGCAAAAACAATGTTTCTTAAATCTAAAAACTTGTAGGTTGACTACGCTAACCTAGGTGTCATGCTTTCGGATATACGGTATTTTGGCATATGCTAATTAATATACGAAAATGCCGTATGTATTATTATAAATTTGTAATAAACTTCAACACGTGCAGTGGTTAAATGTAAGAGGCCAACTTGGCCATGAGATGTGAGTCTTAACATGGCAACAAGTATTGTATTATGCTGTGAGGTCGAACGTAACAACTATATGAGGCGCGGATACCATTATTATTCATACTGATCTAATAGTGATAATTAACTTAAGATTTAATATGTAAAACTAAGTCTATAAAGTTTCAATATAAACGAAATTGTGGGTGATTTGTTTGTGTAAAAATGTGTATGGTTTATTTTATTTATTTCTTTAAGAGAAAAGCCAAAGACATAAATGTACATTGATGTACTAATCATCCGAATTGTAAAAGTAAGCAATTATTCGGTGAACAAATTAGAAGCGTGTAGAATATGAATTTTGTTATGAGTAATTGGATATATTATCGATTGGTGAGGGTAAGGTTAGGTGCTTATTTTAGTCGATTAGATTGCCACATCTTGCTTTCATTTTTTTTTTTTGAACGGCTGATAATATATAAAAGAGACTTCTAGCAAGAAAATAGAAGCCTAAAAAACCAAAACGGGTCTAAAATACAAGCAACAGACTAAAAAAAAAAAACTAACAAAACATAGAGCCAAACCAACAAAAGGGATTTGGCATAAAAAAGACGCGTAGCATCCACCAAAAAGAAGCAAAAAGCATCAGCTTAAAGCATTACTCGAAACCATTAAGGGGGAATTGAGCCATTCGATCCAATTGCAAGTCATACGTCCTCTATGATGAAGCCAAGAGAAGGAAAAAGACCGAATGTTATCGTAAATGACATTTCTCTTAATAGGATCTTGGCCAAAAACGTTGCCATTACGAAACCTCCAGAGCCACCACAAAGAAGCCACAAAAATAACGTATAAACGTCTCTTCCTCTCTTTAGACGCATGCCAAGAATCAACCCATGCCTTCCATTGATCAAACGAAGCACAAAAAGGGAAAGAAACGTCACACCAATTACGAACTAAGTTCCAAACGTCTTTAGCAATATGACAGCCGAAAAAGATGTGATTTGAAGACTCCACATTAGCATTACATGAAGGACATCCAATAGAAGGGATATCAATCCCGCGAGAGGAAAGATTAAGCCGATGAGGAAGACGATCAAGCATGAAGCGCCATATAAAAATATTAACCTTAGAAGGAATGGATTTATCCCACTGTGTCGGATTGTCCAAAGCAGGAAGGAGATGAGAGTCAATATGATGCCGAGTAGAACTAACAGAAAATGAACCATCACTTGCTAAAGACCAGTAGCTAACATCTCGATCCGAAGATAAATCAATGGGACCAATTTCATTGATAATATCAGCAATATAAGCAGAGTTACGAGCTCCCATAAAGGAGCGAGACCAATTCCACGTCCATTGATTGTCTCTGAAACGATCTGATATGAGGCAATCCTTATCTCGTTCAAGCCGAAAAAGTCTATTATAACAAAGGTGTAAAGGAGAATTACCGGTCCAAATATCTTTCCAAAATCGAATCAAAGAACCACAACCTACCCGAAACCTAATAGAATCACCAGGAAGAATCACATTCGAATGGAGATAATTAGATGATCCTACAATCTTGGACCAAATACCATTTGAAGAAGAATCAAATAAACCAAAACCACCTTCTGGACCATGAAGAGCTTTAACAACTTTAACCCATAGAGCATTTGCATTAGAAATCAATCTCCAACGCCATTTTTGAAGAAGGGCTAAATTAAACGATTTCAAACTTCCAATGCCAAGCCCTCCTTTGTCACGAGAAGCTAGAACAAAAGGCCATTTAACCCAAGATAATTTGGGGGAGTCAAGAGTGCCTCCCCAGAAGAAAGAGGCACGCTTTTTTTCAAGCAACTTCAAGACGGAATTCGGCGCTTTGAAAATAGAGAGGTAGAAAATCCCAAGGCTTCCAAGAACTGATTTTATTACGTTTTTGAGAGTGGTTATTGTTACGTTTTTGAGATTACGTTTTTGAGAGTGGTTATTGTTATTTTTTATAAGTAAAGCTACAAAATTGGTTAACGATTATTTAAAGGGCAATTTCATATCGGAAACAAAATAGGGTCATTTTTCAATTAAGAATTTTGTTAATCATAGCAATCTTGTTAGTTTGTAGACTTAAAAATAGTAAAATAGATCATAACTAGAACTCTTTTTTGCTTTGAGAGTTTAATTAGCATAATCCCTTCTCTAAATTTAAGAGTGCTAGGTGTAGATGGTGCCCAATAACTATTATTGATGTGTTATCTCAGCATTCAACCAATAACATCACAATAACTAAAATATCTTTTCAACCAATAAGTGTTATTGGTGCATGTGAGTCGTTCCATAACACACTATTAAGGAAAATGGTTTATATGCCTATGCCTAAAACGTGTGTATAATATTGCCTAACAATATGATTGAAACACGTGTCAAATTCAAAGGTTGAGATGAAGAGACTTACTTAAAAATAAATAAATAAATAAATAAATAAATAATTAAAAAAAAATGATCGTCATTTAACCCATGAAAGGATGAACGGTGCCACCAATGATGCAGTCGCCGCCGTTGGTGCCTAAAAAAACTAATAACACGTTGTTGGTGCATTGCACCATGTAATCTACCAAATTTGCCAAATAAGATCGTATTTGCATAAGGAGCCGATAATGTCACACATGATTAATAATTTATGTAATTTAGCCTAAACCGTTGTAACCACTAACCACCCACAAAATTACAAATAAGACAATGGTTTATCATAAAACACAACTTTCTTCACCAATTTGTGGACTTTAGATATGTATTTGGTTACTCAAATTATTTTCTCGAATTTATTAATATTGCAAAAATGATTATCTAACTAGAAACAAACTAAAACATCCCTCCTAGGAATTAAGTTTGAATTTTATAGGCAAACATCAGTTCTTAAAATTATGATCTTAGACAAATTGTTTAGATAAATTAGATATTTTAAGCAAAAACATACAAGAAAATACCACGGCATTTATGAAAAAGACATACACCAAAGCACAAGCGTACACGTCACATATGCATCTTTGGGGCAAAAACGATCCTTTATCTTCATACTTAATTTGTAAAAAAAATATATTTGATTTTGACTTTTGAGACACAAAATTGTCTTCGACATAATTAATGGTATACGTCAAATTTAGAGAAAAAGTCAAAAACATATGCTTAATTTTTTGCCATATTGTCAAACGTGTTTTTCATTTCGTTTAACAACACAACACGGTTTCGTATAAGAAAAATGCATCATCTGGTAAAATCTAGTTGCAAAATCACGTGTTTTCCAGTCAGCAATAACGGCAAGTTTTTGTTCAAAAATAAAATAACTGCAAGTTGTAAATGTGATAGGCCTGGGCCGAGCCCATGGCCTATTTAGGTTTTAGGATTTTACAACACTTTTTTTGATGCATATACTATAATTATGCATATAGCATGTTGTAACATGTGCATTAATGATGTAACTGGTGTGTGTATAAAAAAATGGTGTAAGTATCATTTTCCTTTGTCTTATAAATACTATTGTAATCATTTATTATATTCAATCAATCACCAATTGATACGACCCGATTAGGGGTTGTATCGGGATAAGGCACCACATCAAGCGTGTGCTCGTTCCGTCAGAAAATAGAAGAAAAGAACCAGAGATTTGTTTATAAACTTTTGAGTGATTGAATATAATAAATGATTACAATAGTATTTATAAGACAAAGTATGGTAAAACCTTAAAACCTAAATAGGCCATAGGCTCGGGCCCAGGCGTATCAAAATGAGTTTAGATTGGTGTAAAAAAAAAAAAAAAAAAAAAAAAAAAAAAAAAAAAAAAAGTCAAAACTTGATTCGACCTCGATTAAGTAAAACTTGTGTGCGCCTGAGTTCAAACACTAAAGGTGAGCTAAAAGGTATAACGAGTTTAGCTCAAGCTCAAGCTCCCAAAATGAATCGTAGACCATAATATTGCAAACGAGTGAACCTTTAGTACTATTAGTACTCTATATTTTGCACGAACAACTTGCTGGAATCAGTTTGTAAGTCTAGAAATGAGTCCAAGAACTTAAAAAGGCCTAGTATACAATCTAAATAATCTTAAACTGACCATGCATGATCCACTTGCTGCAGTTTCAAAAAGCATTTGTAGTTTTGTACCTTAATACACAAAATGAACAAAAATACACCTAGCGTTGATCAAGAACCAGGTATCCTCATCAATATATACACGATCATGACTAATCTTATGCCACAAATGCCGAAAGTGTTAACATAATTCAGATACTTGATTGTCGTTTAATTTGCTGGTGAAGATGCAAAGACGGAATATTGCACAGTCTCATCAGCAAGTGATCTCAATCTTTCAAGCTCTGGCATAACATCTTTACCTAAATCTGGTCTGTCTTTCCGTCTTAGCTCTGCACAACGTAAGGACAGCTTAGCAAATCCAAGAGCCTCATCAACGGGCCAATCACTGATTTCAGGATCCAGCATCTCAGCAAAAGTTCCCTTTTGTATAGCCCGTTCCGCATGATGAGTCAAACCCATTGGCGGTTTAGCTGTTATTAACTGTAAAAACATAACTCCTAAAGAATAAACATCGGACTTAACCCCAAGCATACCCATTTGCTGATACTCAGGATCTATATAACAAAATGTCCCAGCTGCTGATGTCATACGATATTGAGTCACCGAGTCTTGGACAGACGGTGGGACCAGCCTAGCTAATCCCACGTCAGCTATTTTACTTACGAAATTTCTATCTAGCAAAATGTTAGCTGGTTTTAAGTCACGATGCACAATTGGCTCAGGTTTTGTTTGATGAAGAAAAAGAAGACCACTGCATATTTCAGCTGCTATTCTAAATCTATGTTGCCATGAAAGCGGCGGGATATTGTTTTTTCTTGATAAACAGTCTTCTAAGCTTCCGTTTTGCATGTATTCATATACTAAACACCCATATTCAGGACATGCTCCTAAGAGTAATACCATGTGGGGATGACGTATGCAACATAAAACTTCAACTTCTTGATGGAATTGTGATCTACCTTGAGCTGCATCAGGTCGAAGGACTTTTACAGCGACCTGTGTGTGGTCTAAATGACATTTGTAGACTGGGCCGTAACCGCCTTCACCAATGCGACGAGTATCTGAGAAGTATTCAGTTGCTTCTTCGATTTCTTCTATAGTGTATCTCCTGTATCTGGAATCGTATTGGGAGAATGAAGATTCGTAGTTGTTAACTCGTTTTTGGGATTCAAATTCTGCGATTCTTTGAGCAGCTTCTGATGACTTTATGGGTTGGTTTTTGATGGATTCTTCGTTTACACTTGACTCATCTGCCTTTCGTTGCTCCTCTAGTTTCCACTTTTGGAGTTCCATAGCCTGCAAAAAGGCATTCAGTATCTTAAGAAATGGGCCGAGCTGGAAAAATAGGCAGGTGGTTGGGTTAACAATTAGGCCAAACGAGGCCTGGCGGATTGAATCCAAGTGGCAAAATGGGTAACGGGTCAAAACAGGTTTGGGCCTAAACGAGTAACTTTAGTAGTACCAAAAATGGAGTGACTTGGGTTGGGTTGACTAACTTGACTGGTACAGTTTATCCAAAACCATATTATGCAGCAGTTATCTTAATGAAAAGATCTTGGAGATTTTGTGCATAGAAAATACACTTTAGGTGACTTTTGACCCGTTCAATACATTTGACCCATTTCCTTTTTATCTATATGTTTCTCCTATGCTTTAACAGATCAAACATAACCCAAATCAACCTATATAAATGGGTTTAAATTACCATCTACTATAGTTTATGTGTTAAACTTAATGTTTCAATAATAATCTCATTATTCAAAACAATCAATCTAGTATTACATCAGAATACATTTGGGGCGGCTTTTGATTTCTGGCCCATTTTTTCAGCTAACTTTTCAATTTTGCACGTTGAACCCGTTAGTACAGTTTGACTTTTGAGGTCAAAAGCATGAGAAGTACTGAAGTAAGTTAGCTCACCTTTTGTTTTGCTGTAAGTGCTTCTTTACATGCTGAACTATACATTTCCATAGTTCTTGATAGTTCAAGCTTTAACCTTCTCATCTCTGCTTCAACATCTTCCTATAACCTCCAAAAGACTTCACAATTTAGACTCAACTTTCAGTTAACTTTTATTGGTCAGTTTATCAAGAATGAATACAAAAGGGTGCAAAATTAGTACCGCGTTTCCTGAAATAGATGCTCTTGGACTATCGAATGAGGAATATGGTATGTCAGTGTATACATCTACCGACCTTCGTGCTAACGGATATGAATCAAAACCTTGATTATCTAGATCTAAGCTAATCCGTGAGTTTACTGATGAGATATCATGGTCAAATATTGGAAAGAGATTATCGACGCTTTGTCTACCAGAGCCCACAAAAGAAATGTCAGAATCCGGTAAGGGTAATTCTCCATATGGTTTACCATTCGCCCCGTTCCTAGAGAAAGGCGACCTATTTTCAACAGTCAGATTTGTTATCAAACCGAAGGGTTTCTTAATGGGTTTCTTTGTAATATATACATAAGCACTTTTCATTTATCCTGCTTTTGGTTTTAATCATTGTACATACGAGTCATTAGAAAATGGTTGCAAAATGACTCAAACGGGACACAAGAGTAAAACAAAAACAAAAATGCCTGATTATTATAACTAAAATGCGACAAATGAAAATTACGGAAGTATAATTATGTAAAAACCTTTTTTATTAATATCTCTATCACTATATGTCATGAAATGCCAAATAGTAATTCATATACAATACTTTACCACATACTTCATTGAGTCTGAGTTGTTGGACCAGGTAGTGAAAGACGAGTCTGTCAGAGGCCTAAAAGATGAGTCCACAGAGTTCCGGGGCATCACTGATTAAAGAATGAAAACAGAAATCATACATAATGTATGGAAAACTATAAGTTGAAATAAAGATGAAAATTACAAACAAAAAAGAACCATTGGGGCTAAATGGTGGTATATTATCATATGAAGCATCTGACGCTACACTACTTGGTCCAGTAGATTCTTGGGTACGAAGTGGAGAGATGTATGGTGGAGGTCGTGATGCAGCTTTCGTTGCTGAAATTTTTCCCTTAGAAATGACATAAACTGTGCAGAACTCCGGTACCCCTTTTAGTATAGTTCCCGGTATATCTCTATTTTTGAATCTCCTACATGAAATTATTGCATAAATGGATAGTTTTTGTATCAATTCTAGTCATAGTTGTAACAAAAAAATCTTATATTGGAAAATGAATGAAGCAAGCTTTAAGAATTAATGCACATACTTGAGAAAACCGCCTTTTGAGGGGGTTCCAATAATTAAAACTTCTACTACTGAACGTGTGATAAACTCAATCAGTCCTTTGACAACATCTGTATCTTCTAGCACAACTTCTTCTGATTTTATCTGTTTCATAGAGTGAAAGTTAAGATTTCTGAAATGTAAATGAAACATTTGGTTGAGATGTATGTTGAAAAACAGGTTTAGGAAGACTAACTTCTTTTCTGGTACAAAAACATCGGAAAGGCAAGAACAATTCTCTGAGATGTGCCTCTGTGTCTATCATAAACGAGTCTTCGCTGAAATCAGATATCCTATTTGGTTCTGCACGTAATTTACAAGCATTAGATGGGGCCACGACTGATATTACGTCATTATATTGTTCACATTGCACAAGAGGCGATATAACACGCCTCTAACATGTATAGCCATTTGAAACACGATTTGTTACATTAATTTCCCAATCGAGTTAATCATCATCATCAACAACAATTGACAATTAATTCTCAAATGGGACATTCTTGAAAATCAACGAAAGCATTTTAAGAAATCTTTAATTCCTACAGGCTACAACAGATGCTACAAAAGCGTCGACGCTGTTGAATATGCAGAAAAGCGGGTACCTATTTTATAACCTAAAATCGCTATATTTGATACTAAGAACGAATTGCCCACAAGAAATTGCGTTGGCCAAATGACAAAACTTTTGTGCATGTTATGCCCTTACCCAATGCGACTATATGATAAGTTGGATTCAAAACAAATGTTGCATGAGTGCAACGTGACCCGCACATTTGAACATGTATAGAAACAGAAACACCGTGCACATATGAACGTGCATATAAAAAGAAGCTCATAATCAAAATAAAACTAACATCTCTAGATAATATATCATGGGCATGTACATGTCTAGAGATCGACAGGGAGAGAAATTACTTTGTCCGAACGAAAATGATTGTTTAACTTTAACATGAAGCAAATACACAATCTGGCCTTTGCGCAAAAGATTTTCAACAGCCCATTTTAATGCACTTTGGCTTCCTTTATCTCTATCAATTGCAACTGCTATTGTTTTGTTGTTCATTTTATTTTTTCACCCTTGCGGGTTGGTTATTGATTTATTTCATACCCACAACCAAAATACATCAAAATCCCCACAAATCTTCTTTTCAATCAGATTAATTTGTATATGACCCTTTTCAACCAGGAACTCAACAATGGGCATAAAGCATAGGTTTCTTAATATGGTATATTCTTTTTGGTTTTTTGGAATTTTACAATTCTTGTTTTGTTTCATAGTTTCATCTTGTTTCTTTCATTTCATTTTTTTCTCTTGGATTTTTTACTTCCATCCAATTTTACTAGAGTCTCCAACTTTTTAGGGGCAATGTTGTTTACTTTTGTTTACAAGGAAAGTAAATTTTTTTCTCAGACTTAAAAAAAAAAAAAAAAAAAAAAAAAAAAAAAAAAAAAGAAAAAGATCAAAGCTTATACTGCAATGCAAAAAGTTATACTTTAAATAATTGCCTGCAATGCAAAAGGTTATACTTTAAATAATTGCCTACAATGCAAAAAGTTGATCCGTAAGTATAAAAGAAATACTATAACTACATATACTTTAACAAAAAAGATTTTCGTAAAATGAGGTGTACCAAAATGTTTTTGAAAAAAAAAAAAAAAAAAAAAAAAAAAAAAAGTTGGCAAAGGAAAAAAATAAAATAAATGAGCCAAGTTTGATGACACATCATTATGTGAAAGTTTGTTTTTGAATATTATATCGATGTAGCAAACCTCCTATTATAATTATACTTTATATGTACTTTTGTAAGGGAAAAAAAATTAACTTTTTAAGATAGAAAGTTTAACATACTCTGAAGTTTGAATAAATATGATCGGTCATATTCTCTCACAAACAAATGATGAGTCTTTATTCTAAAAAAAGTTATTGTACGAGAATATGACAAGTTGATAATCTATCCGATAGTGGAAAAACTTTGAGCCGTATATAACCTGATAGCAAAACCTCATTGTGATTAGTAATAAACTTTAAGGATAATTTATAAGCATTCTTAGCGTTATTAATCAAAACTTTGTTTGACAAGAAGCATATAGCGATAGGATTTTTTATTTTATTTTTATTATTATCATTATTATTTTTAATCATTCGTGATGAAATGTTAAGGCTGAAAGTAATGGTGGGTGAGTCATTCATTCAATCATCGTCACATCAACTTTCTCTCTCCTCTAACTTCAACTCACTCCCACTCACCATATATTTATTTTAGTCACCATACCTTAAACATTACTTTTGAGTTGGGCCTCACATAAATACTATGGTGAGTAACTCACCAAAGTTTGCAACTTTGGCGATGAGTTGTGTCTTGTGTTTTGGGTGTGTCGTGGGTGAGTCAGTCACCAAGTGATGAGTTTCTCCCCTCTCAGTTTAGCCTAAGAGCATGGGTATGGTTGGTGTCGTCAAAATGTTATAATATCAGCACATTTTTTTTTATAACACCGTAATAAATAGCTAAATACTAGTAATACAGCACGGTGCTACCTATCATTTTCCCCCAATTGCTAGACCTAGATAGATACTAACTTTACCAAAATTTCAAAATCCCGCCGCTTTTAATACAATCGCGCCAAAAAATATCACTCTACCAGTCTCCCTCATTGCCAAAAATTAAAAAGTTAAAATCAATGTCACGTAACTAATCGATTATCGATTCGGCTAATCAACTTTTGTTTTACTATGCCGAATAGAAGGTCTCTCTCTCAAACCCTAATATAAAATTCTGCAATTGCTAATTAATTTTACTTATCAATTGGTTATATATATTATTACTGAAATGCCACATCATTTAGCCACATTTGTTTATTTGCTAATTGTATGTTTACTGTAATACTGTTAACACCAAGTTTTGACTGGGTTGACCGAGTTTGATCAAGTTATTACACCTAATTTTGACCTAACCGATTTTTCCCCAAATCAGCTCTACTCGCCTCGCTCACTAACATTGTAGCGAGTAATCGTCGATTACTCGGCCCTGTAATCTGAGTTTTACAACACTGTTTTTTCGGTTAAGTTTTATTTGTTAATGCCCTCGCGGTGTTAAAATAAAATAACTTGTTTTGCACATTTGATCATTTGTATGATAAGTGCGAAAATGGGATCAGTTGTAGTTTGTAAAGTAAACTTGGTATACGATGTAACTATTTGTTACCATTGACACCTCTTGCAAGGCCAGAGGTCCTTTTCTACCTATGGTAGAAACGGAAGCAGCCTCTCTACCATAGGTAGGGGTAAAGCTGTCTACGTCTCAACCTCCCCCATACACCGTGGAAGACGATATTGGGAGTTACTTTACTTTTTTTTAATCCTGGTCAGAATGACATTTGTTCACTTTTGAGAATGTTAATAGTGACCAACTTTGCAAACAACCTTATCGTGTAATCGAATTTACTTAAATGGCTAATATATGAAGACTGGATTTGATTAACTGATGTTGTATCTTTTGTTCATGAGACCCTTATATTTTTATGAGCAGATGGCTTTGTTTGAATTATGAATCATTACATTTATACAAACATAAAAGTATTCTTCTGTTATATCTAAGCACGTGATTTTGAATTTTATTTAGGCGCAAACTAAATATTGTTACTCAGAAATTGGAGTTTGATCCTCGTAATGGACCACTGTTGACTGAAGATAGAATAAGCAGCTTGCCAGATGAGCTTATTCATCAAATCCTCTCTTTTATTGATACCAAGTATGCTGTTCAAACGTCTATGCTGTCTTCAAGATGGAAGCTTCTCTGGACATCAATGCCTTGTCTCAACTTTGCAAGCCATGAGTTCGGTACCTTACCTAAGTTTTCCAAATTTGTGACCCATGTTTTGTCTCATCGTAACCATCAAATCGAGCTTTCTTCAGTAAAGCTAGATTTCCGTGGAGCAGCTAGTCAGATTTTTGTGAGAAATATTGCAAATTACGCATTTTCTCACAATATCCAAGAACTAACTGTGACTAGTTGGCCCAAAAAAGACCATGAATTCCCTCCTTGCCTCTTTAGCTCACAGACTCTTAAACACTTCACCTTTAGCAGTTCCCTTCATCATCATTATCAATGTTTAACACCTAAAACACCTTGGGATTTTCCTGCTCTAACGACTCTGCATCTCAGTGAAATCACATTGTGTGATGATAACTGTAAATCGATTGATCTTTTCTCCAAGTGTGTGAATTTAAGGAACCTCACATTAATAACTTTTCTATTAGGTGCGCATGTGGAAGTATTTGACATTATTACCCCTAGACTTTCAAATCTCAAGCTTATCCATGGAAGAGGGCTAAAAGCTATTAATCTGGCTGCACCTCAACTTGAGAGTCTCACCATAATTGATTGCCCAATCAGTTACTTGAATTTACCACCCAGAATCTCATCTTTCTGCTATGAAGGTTATAATCCCCAAGAGTGGTTTAAAGATAGTTGTCATTCTGTAAACAAAGTGACTGAATTTGTCCTATCATGCTGCATTGAGGCCATATAACGAGGAAGATATTCGTGAGACTATTAACATGCTTCAAGAGCTCCATATTGCCAAATTTCTCACGCTTAGCATTGACATCAGTGAGGTATGTTGATATCAATCATTATCGTAGAAGGGTTTTTTATGGCATTCAAGTGAATTTTACAGCCACCACCAACAAAAGCAATGAAGGCGAAAGCGGTTAGGGAGAAAGAATGCCAAACTGATTGCAGACATTGAGCTTCATATGAAAGAATTGCAAGCATTGGTTGAACACGGAAATATCATTCTTGTTGCAGCAGAAAAGACTAAAGTAAATCTTGAGAATCTTATGACAGAAGTATAAGTATGGTACAATAATAAAATGATGCAAAGTGAAGAAGGGAATAAACTGGTGGTACGACTAAAGACGTGTTGGAGAGAGATTATGGTTATGTTTCACCAAGGATTTAATGATATTAAAGCCATTAATTCGAAAAAGCGGCAGGTCAGATCATTGATTGAAAGTTTGCCTAAACGACAGATGGCGGTGATAGAATCACGCTACTCTCATCAACTTGAAGAAACAGAAACACTATGTGTTGGTCTACGTTCAACACTTGAAGACGCTTGTAAATTTGTGATCAAAATTTATGATGCTTTTGAAAAGAATGCGCCTAATAAGACCTTGACTTTTCAAGATGCTTCCAGTAGCAAACTTTTACAAGCATCAGAACCATCTTCTTCTTTCTCAGCAACTGTAAGTTTCCGATCCAGTGTTTGGCTTTTCATAATTATAGTGATAAAATGGTGTACATTTGCTGTTAATAAATTTGCGTAATTGCAGATTAACACATCCTCATCCTCGAGTACCAATCCAATGCCATGAAACAGAACCGCCTAACCAGGTAATCATTTCTGTTCTGGCTATCGTATCTCCACATGTTCAACTTGAACTTCACATCAATTTGATTTTGTTAATGTATGCAAAACATTATGGATGATTTGGAAATATTTTCAACTGAATGTCAAACATTAGTGCGGTGGTGTCATCGTGCAGATTTTGATTTTACTGTCTGGGTACCTAACTGATTTTTGCCAATTTGATTATCTTAACCTTTAACAAGTATAATGCATTTTTCAGGGTTGCTGAAGATTGGGCGGGCCAACATATCGGGTTCTTTCAAGTATTTATACAAAGGCAAGAGTTATTACTGTCAAAATTCGGCTTCATTTGATCTGTTTTCTTGGCAAAAGACGACTGCATTGGATCTGTTTTAGTACTCTACTTTCTGTATGGGGTTTCCTTTGAACTTTAACTTCAGGTTATTATATTCCTGACTAATATCAATTATTGTATGCTCTACTAGTCTACTTTATGACTATCTTTATTTTAATTGCACGCATCTTAAATCTCAATATTCATGTCCAAGTATTCTATCATTAGCTCCTTACTCAAATACCGGGTAAACCACAAGGAACAAAAATGTAGTTAACTCTTGTAAGTATATTTTAGGGTTATTTACACATATAGGTAATGAACTTAGAAAAATTTTCTATGTTATGTAACGAACTTTCAAAAATATTAAGTTAAGTAACAAAACTTTCAAAAACCGTTAAAGTTAGGTAATTTTACCCAATGTTGCAACTTGTAACCTGTTGACCCGGTTACTTTTGTTTGACCATTACCATTGACCGCTTTTAACATCTCTTTTTAATAACAGGGATGATATCGTCTTCAAAGACCCACTCAACACTTTCTTCGGAATTGAGAATTATAAATCAATATACGGGGCATTAAGATTTAACGGAAGAATCTTTTTCAAGGCCTTATGGGTTGACATCATTAGTGTTTGGCAACCTGTTGAAAGCACAATAATGATCCGTTGGACTGTCCACGGGATTCCTCGAGTCCCATGGGAGAGCCGTGGCCGCTTTGATGCTACTTCAGAGTACAAGCTTGACAAAAATGGTAAGATCTATGAACATCGTGTCCATAACATAGCCTTAAATGCTCCACCAAGGTTTCATGTCCTATCGGTCAATGATTTTAATCCTCCAGTCTCTTGGCTGCCCTTCAACCCCAAAACCCACTTATTTTGAGACATCACCATCGTCATCATCCTCACATAAAAAGTAGTGTGTTTGATTCTCACATCAATGAAAAGTTTGATCAGAGTTCAGGTGTTGTAAATTATTGTGTATTGCTTACTGGAGTTGACTATATATGTTGTATATGCTATTTGGAACTTTATAGTCCAGTGTGAGTGTGTAACTACTGGGCTTTGTCATAGAAGTCTGTATTTTGCACAATTCTGTATATATTGTTGTATAGTTCGAATCAAGTTATATGTTACTCCTTGTTATGATTTTTTAAGATTGTGTTTATTAGGGTTTGTTTATGTAAAAAAGGGGGTGAATAAAGAGGGGAAAACTCGGAATAGGGTTTATATCTGTTGGAGATGACGTGGCATGTGGGCCCAAATTGGTTCCCGGTAAATTACCTAACATTGACGGTTTTGTAAAGTTTTGTTACTTAACTTTATATTTTTGAAAGTTCATTACATAACACAGAAAATTTTTCTAAGTTCATTACCTATATGTGTAAATAACCCTATATTTTACTCTTACTCCCAACTCCAAGCTTTTGGTTGTGTAAAGTTCAGAGGTTATTTTAGGTGTTATTCTTGGGAAATGTTTTCTTCATCATATGTGTGTTTCAGGCCATGGTCGTTTTTCCTCACAAGTTTAGAGTCATTTTAGGTTCACGCTACGAGAGTACGAGCAGGTTTGGGGTCCTGGTTTATTGTAGGGAAGGTCATGGTTTCCAGCAGGTTTCGGGTCATGTAATTCAGTTCCAATTGCGGTTATTTCAGGTGCAGTTTTAGGGTCGTTCTGATAGTTGGTTTTCGTTGGTAGTTAATAGTTATACATATGTGGTTAAACACAACTTCATGATTCTCATTTAGAAAAAAATAATGTCTCATTTTAAGAAAACCCCAAACTTGAAGAATCAAACATTTCACTTGATTCAAATTTGATAACTGAATAAACAAAAACCATAAAACGGACGTATCATAAGTCAGGACGGTTCGGGTAATTAAAATATTATGTCATTTTTAACTATTTAAGGTTACAGAATGGAAGCTGAAAAGTGCAACTAGTAAAACATATGCAATCTGTATATTACTTGGATTGCCTAATTCCACAAATCATTTTGAAGTCACATCCTTGTTCTCACAAACTACAACTTACGCAACACAATCAACATACCATCCACTTAGTAAGATGTCAAACATTCTGGCACAAAAAACAAACAGCGTCTCCAAGATCATTTAAAAGGTCTAGAAAAGATATATTTGGAGACCATAGTCTCTGAAAGAACACAGAAACTTCTACAGTATTTCAAATACAGGGCTCAAAACAAATTCAAGCATTTTAAGTTTTAACATCTATGAAACTTAACAGACAGCAAAGAAGCATTGTAAAGGATTTTCCAATCACGCATCAACATAAAGAAAGCAATAGAACAAGGCAGAAACAGTTTAACTAAATAAATTGTGTTTACCAAAATCAATGTCTACATAAATTTATTTGCAACTGATAACCCTTTCTTCATACCAATACACAGTACACTTAACAAAATGAAAGGGCATTGATAGTCCATAATCCATCAAGTACACAAGAAACATTTTTATCAATCATCATTAAATATCATATCATATCATAATATCATAAGCCACTACAAAACAATCACGTTTAAAGATCAAAACTTAAAATCGTCGTCCAACCTCAAATCGGGACGTATCTTTTCAAAGCCTGTTTCCCAGCAACCGCAATACCAACCGCAATCCCACCAATCGCACCAGCAAGAGCCGCAGACCTCGGACCACTCGCAGCCTTAAAAAGCGCCCCAGTCCCCAAACCAGCAGCCACACTATTAAAAACATCATCCACGTCCCTAACCGCAACCATCCCGCTCTCCATACCCGCATACAACAACCCGATAACACCCGCCCTATTCCCAATCATACGTCCAGAAAGCCCACCTGCATTCAAAACCCTGTTAACCCTAAGCTTCAAAGTATCCCCTGTTTCAAAAGCTCTAACACCCTCAATAGCGCCTTTTCCGGCACCGAATACGGCGCCGGAAAGGTACCCGATCCCTGTGTAGTAAGTGAGATTCTCCCCCCATGAACGGCGTTGAGCGATGGATTCTTCTTGGAAGAGATACTCAGGGGAAGTGGGGAGCTTGTATAGGGTTTGGGTTGGGAGGTTTAGGTCTTGGTAGGGGTTGTAGAGACGACGGTTGCGCTCGCCGTCTTCGGAATCGCCGTGATATGACATGGTGGTAAATTAGGGTTAGGGTTTGAAATTAGGGTTTTGGTTTGATTTTGGGGAAAATGAGAAAGATCACGAGAAACTTCTGTTTATTGGTCTTTCTGGTCTTCTGGAGATACACTTGTGTTATATGAATTGGATTTTTATTTCATTTATTAGAGTAAATTGCAAATTTTGACCCTGTAGTTTTGTTAAATTCCAACTTCAGTCCCTATTATTTTGAAAATGTACTCATACAATACTAGTGAATAGGGGTGGAAACGAGCCGAGCCGCTCGTGAAAAGCTCGGGATCGGATCGGTAAAAAGCTCGAACGAGTCGAGCCTAAACGAGCTCGAGCCCGAGCTCGAGCCTAAGTTTGGGCTCATTTAATAATCGAGCTTTATACAAAAAGCTCGAGTAGGCTCGCGAGCCTAAACGAGCCCTAGAAATATATACGTATATATATATTATCTATACGTATAAACGAGCTTACAAGTAGTAAACGAGCTCGAGCCTTATGTAATTAACGAGCCGAGCTTCATTTTATTATTTTTTTTCTTTAAAACATCACACAAATTAGTCGAGCTCGAGCTTTAGAAAGTTTTCACGAGCCGAGCTCGAGCTCAAAATATTAGGCTCGAAACGAGCTCGAGCTTGAGCTTTATATATATAAACGAGCCGAGCTCGAGTTCTGGCAAGCTCGGGCTCGGCTCGGCTCGTTTTCACCCTTACTAGTGAACATTTGCTCCTAGTTAAAGTTAAATTTCCAAACTACCCTTTTCACCTTTTTTCACTTTGGTCCCAGTGAGTTTAAGTTAGTCATTTAAGTTTGGTTAGTATGGCTGAGCAAAACCGACCGAATCCCGAAAATCAAGTAAAATCGACTGATACCGATGTCCCGAAACCGAACCGAACATACTCGGTTCGTTACTCGGTTTGGGTTTTCCAGGATTTCGGTTTCAGGATGGATTGATTCAGGTCGGTTACGGCCAAAAACCGAGAAAACCGACTCGTTCCGAACCGAACTGAGTAAAATCGAGTAATTTCAGTTCGGGATTCGGTTTTGGTTTTCCAGGATTTCGGTTTCGAGATGGATCGTTTTGGGTCGGTTTCGGCCCGATGCTCACCCCTATTGGTTTGGGACAAAAAGTGCATTTGTAAGTTCCCCACAGGATGACGAGTGCAATTTCAGAATGAATAGTGCATTTGTAAATTCTCCAAACTAAAAGGATGATTTTGCAATTTACTCTTTTATTTATATTTTAAAAAAGTAAATTATGGATGTATTGTTGGTAAAGTAAAATGGATGGTTGTTTCTTTTGCAAGTTTCTCATAGTTAATAGATTTTTTTAATTGATTCTTTCCTATAATTTATACCGGAATTTAAAAAATAAATAAAAAAAATAAATAAAAAAAATCTGTCAAAGTATTAAGTTAGTAGGCGAAAAAGCTTCTCACATTTTGTTATCCACTTTTAAATTATGTATTAGTTTGCACATACAACACTTTTTACGTCTAAAACGTCCTGTCAGGAAAGAGGGTATCCGACCTATCAATGATCGTATTGAGACGATAGGCGTGCCGACACCTAAGACAACGAACACTTTTTACGTCTAATTTTATTATTTTATTATTTTTTATTTTTTTATTAATTTTAAGTCTTGATGTAAATGAGATGTCAAAATATCTTTTCCTATATATTTACATGAACACGCCTTGATATAATCATGTATCAATTACAACTTTTGACTATCGATAATATCAACATCCTGATTTAAAGTTTAGGTTTTAAATCATGTAACTCAGGCCTTTTTTATTTATTTTTCAATCTTCTTATTTATTGGAACAACTAAGATACACAATTATAAAACCAATTAACTTGTTGGGATAACTAAGACACCTAATTATAAAACCAATTGACATATAAGAAAGACATACTATGCGGGTAGTTCAGGCTATGTGTGCATGGGTCTAGGTTGTTTTAGCGTTTGACTTTTTTGGCGACTCTTTGTCGCCTTGCACCGGTGTAAAGAAAAATTAAATTAACGAAACCAAAAACAAATTATAACCGCACATTAAAAAAAAAAAAAAAAAAAAAAAAAAAAAAAAAAATCTATTTTATCTATTTTATAAGAGCATTTTCATTTTATTTTTTCTTTCGTATTTAACCGCTACTCCGCTAGCCAGCCAAACATCCCTTTTATCATCTGAAACATCCATCATTTCAGTTCCCCAAAAATTAAACCTAACTCTAAAGAAACAAAACAGCATTCATCTGCTAATTAATTTCAATGCCGACTAAAAGGTTTTCTCTCAAAACCATCCATTGTTTTTTTTTATCAAATATCCAATTGCTAGTTATTCTTACTTACACTTAAATAATTGTTTATGATCTGCTTATGTTAAGTTTAGTAATTCATGATTCATTGTTTTTGTTACTTTTGTTTATTGTTAGTAATTGCTGCTTATCTGAGTTATACGTTGCTTTGGTGAAATTGTGAATGATTTATAGTTTAATCCACATTTTAGTTATTATTTTTGTGTTTGCCTATGCTATTTTGGGCGAACGTCCTGATATCCTCATCAGAGGTAAACATCTTAGGGCGCGTACATGTGAGTCAAACATTCGCCTCCCTAGTTAACCTCAATAGGGAAAACCCCATCCGTTTACCTCATCACTGTATGATTGGCGCAAAATTGGTCTCGCTTGTAGTTAGTAAGGTATACTTGGTATATGATGTAACTATTTGTTACCATTGGACTTCTAACTTTCGAAGTTATTTGTTCAGTATGATATTTTAGAAGTGGCAATTAAAGACCCATTGACTTATATGGGTCAAATTGGGTATTTGATGCAAAGACGAATTGGATAACAATTATACAACAGGGTCAATGAAAATAATAGAATGTCCCTATTTTGCTCAAAATTTGTGAAAATGGGTAGGTCAACCTGACAATAGACCCGCTTGCCTTGGACCTGTTTAGATCCGAAACCACTTCGATATGTTACCCGACCCGTTCAGTTTGCCACTTTTGCTCACTTGTTAGATTGTTATGAGTACCTTGTCATCTAACTGGATTTACTGTAATGGCAACTATGTGAAGACTGGATTTGATTACTTAATATTAGAAACTATGGAGTTATATTTCTTTATTTTGTTTTGGGACCCCTTGTGTTCTTATAATTAGTTGGCTATGCTTGAATTATGGATCCACACCAACTTAAAAGTATATTTGATGTGAATGTTTTGTATTAGGCCCAAATTGAACATTGTTGTACGAAAAACGGAGTTTGATCCTGGTAATGGACCGGTGGGTAGTGAAGACAGAATAAGCAGCTTGCCAGATGAGCTTCTTCTTCAAATCCTCTCTTTTATTGATACCAAGTATGCTGTTCAAACGTCTATGCTGTCTTCGAGATGGAAGCTTCTCTGGACATCAGTGCCTTGTCTCAACCTTGCAAGCTATAAGTTCCGTCACTTACCTAAGTTTTCCAAATTTGTGACCAATGTTTTGTCTCATCGTAACCATCAAATCGACGTTTCTTCAGTAAAGCTAGGTTTCAGTGGAGCAGCTAGTCAGGCTTTTGTGAGAAAGATTGCAAATTATGCGTTTTCGACTTTTCTCACAGTGTCCAAGAACTAACTGTAACTAGTTGGCCCAAAAAAGACCATGAATTCCCTCCTTGCCTCTTTAGCTCACAGACTCTTAAACACTTCACCTTTAGCAGTTCCTTGCATGATCAATGTTTAACGCCTAAAACACCTTGGGATTTTCCTGCTTTAACGACTTTGCATCTCAGTGAAATCATATTGTGTGATGATAACCATGAATCTATTGATCTTTTCTCCAAGTGTGTGAACTTAAAGACCCTCACTTTAGAAAATTTTGAATTAGGTGCGCATGTGGAAGTATTTGACATTATTACCCCTAGACTTTCAAATCTCAAGCTTATCAAAGGAAGACTGCTAAAAGCTATTAATCTGGTTGCACCTCAACTTGAGAGTCTCACCATAATCAATTGCTCAGTCAGTTACTTGAATTTACCACCCAGAATCTCATCTTTGTGCTATAAAAGTCATAATCCCCCAGAGTGGTTTAAAGATAGTTGTCATTCTGTAAACAAAGTGACTCTGAATTTGTCCTATCATTCCGGATCAAGTCCATATAACGAGGAAGATTTTCGTAAGACTGTGAACATGCTTCAAGAGCTCCGTAGTGCCAAATTTCTCACGCTTAGCTTTGACATCATTGAGGTATGTTGATATCTTATTCAGTCAGTTATGACATACACTTAAAAAGTTTTGTAGACTACTCGTCCTCACAATCTTTGTAATTTAAATTAATCTTTAACATATATATATTTTTTCTCATTCCATGCAGTGCATATCCGCATTTCCAGATTTATTATCACAATATCCTTCACCTTTTAGCAACTTGATTTCCTTATATGTAGACTCGAGCTGGGGGAAAGTTTCATACAAGGTAAAAATGTCTACTGAAGTTACAAACTTGTTGCTTGAGATCTCTCCAAATGCTACATCCGTCATGGACTTACCTGAGGTACTTTCATCAGGATGTTATGTATTTTAATACTTTTATTTCCTTTTTTGTTGTTAGTACTTTTAGTAGTAGGGTTTAGTTCATGGTTCTTCTATTTTTTTTGGTAACTGTTTGTTATAAACAATCCTTATCATCTTAATGTTGATTTTCAAGGATTTGCTATGTTAATCTAGTAAAAGCTATTTGAATGGAATTGATAATCATAGAAGGGTATTTTATGGCATTCATGTAAACTTTACAGCCACCACCAACAAAAGCAATGAAGGCGAAAGCGGTTAGGGAGAAGAATGCCAAACTGATTGCAGACATTGAGCTTCATATGAAAGAATTGCAAGCATTGGTTAAGCACGGAAATAAGATTATTGTTCAAACAGAAAAGACTAAAGTAAACCTTGAGAATATTATAGCAGAACTACTAGTATGGATCAATAATAAAATGACGCAAAGTGAAGAAGTAAAGCAATCTGTTGAGAGCAGACCGGGGGTACAACTAGCGACGTGTTTGGGAGAGGTTCAGGTTATGATTGACCAAGGATTTGATGATAGTAAAGCCATTGATTTGAAAAAGTGGCATGTCAGATCATTGATTGAATGTTTGCCTAAGCGACAGATGGCGGTGATAGAATCACGCTACTCTTGTCAACTTGAAGAAACAGAAACACTGTGTGTTGGTCTACGCTCAACACCTATAGACGTTTGTAAAATTTTGAAAAAAATGAATGATTATCTTGCAAAGAACACGCCTTATAAGACCTTGACTTTCCAAGATGCTTCCAGTAGCAAACTTTTACAAGCATCAGAACAATCTTCTTCCTCAGCAACTGTAAGTTTCCGATCCATTGTTTGGCTTTTCATAATTATAGTGATTAAATAGTCTGCATTTGTCGTTTATAAATTTCCGTAATTGCAGATTAACAGATCCTCATCCTCGAGTACCAATCCAATGCCATAAACAGAGCCTCCACATGGTCAACTTGAACTTCACAACAATTTGCTTTTGTTAATGTATGCAAAACATTATGGATGATTTGGAAGTATTTCCAACTGAATGTTAAAACACTGGTGCGGTGGTGCCATTGTGCAGATTTTGATTTTACTGTCTGGGTACCTAACTGATTTTCGCCAATTTGATTATCTTAAGCCTGTGCTCTAGAGTCTGGACACCAATGCTCAAACATCTACTTGTTAGAATCTAACCTTTAACAACTATTATGCATTTTTCAGGGCTGCTGAAGATTGGTCCAACATATCGGGTTCATACATGTATTTATGCAAAAGGCAAGAGTTATTTATTGGCAAAAGACTATTGGATCTGTTTTAGGACTTTTACTTTCTGTATGGGGTTTCCTTTGAACTTCAACTTCGGGTTACTATATTCCTGACTAATATCAATTATTGAATCAAGGTCTTGTGTTAAAACATGTAACATATTGTCGTGTCATTGATTTCGATACTTTTAAACTTTTCAGAAAATGACTAGCCAAAAGATGGTTTTAATAGCAAACTTGATATTATAATTCGTACATATTTAATAAGAATCAAGTGTCAAAGTTTGGCAAAAATTATCATTTGGTTTATCTAAAAAGAGAAATGATTAGCATGAAATGTATGCTTAAAGTTATGTCTAAAGTAGAGGTGCAAGTTCGAACCCGGTTTTTTTTTTAACCGGTAGTAAAACCGGTGACCGGTTTTCACAAAACCGGTTTTATAAAAAACCGGTCCGGTTTTCTAAAACCGAACCGGTCAGACCGGTTATGAGTTTTCATAATATACCGGTTTTTTCCGGTTTTAAAATAAAACCGGTTTTAACCGGTTTTATTTGTTTTTAATAAAAAATAAAAAAAAAAGTAAAAAATGTTACCGTTTGAAAAAAACCGGATTTAACCGGTTTTAACCGGATTTTTTCAAAAATATATAACCGTTTAAAAAAAAAAAAAAAAAAAAAAAAAAAAAAAAAAAAAAAGTAGCCGTTTGAAAAAAAACCGGATTTAACCGGTTTTAACCGGTTTTTTTCAAAAAATATAACCGTTTAAAAAAAAAAAAAAAAAAAAAAGTTACCGTTTGAAAAAAAACCGGTTTTAACCGGTTTTTTTCCGGTTTTTTTTTAAAATACCGAGGCCAAACGGCTAGTAGCCATATGACCGTTTTTTTTTAATTTTTTGAGGGTTTTGGGGAGTTTTAAGGCACTATAAATAGAGGTAATGTGTTGGGGTTGAAAACACATAAAAAACAATCTCATTTCTTTCTCTAATCTCTCAAAAACGCTCAAAAATCGCTATTTCGCATTTTCGCTATAATGGAAAACTCACAATCACAACAAGCTTCCACTACTCCCTCCGTTGCTACTAGCAATGTCCGAAAACAACATTACACAAATGATGATGTTGAACTTGTTAGATCAACTACCCGAAAAGGTGATGTGTGGTCTAATTACGATATGTGTGTTATGAAAGATGGTAATGTAAAGGCGCGTTGCCGGAAATGTGGGCATTTTTATGGCACCGGGTCTAACTCTACACTTAGGAATCATATTGGTAGTTGTAAGGCGGGTCAAAATACTAGTTCGCAAGCTACTATTGGTGCGGATGGTCAAGTTTTTATATATGATGCGGATGCGGTTCGACTTGATTTTACGAAGTTTGTCATTCAACAAGGGCTTCCATTCAACCACTTCGACAACGTCAAGCTTACGGAGATCATCAAAAGGAGGCTACAACCGCGGTATCAACATGTAAGTCGTACTACTCTTAGAAGTGATGCTTTTAAATTATGGAAAACGGCTAAAAAAGAAATAATTGAAGGTTTTCGTAATTATAAATATGGTGTTTCTATAACTACGGATACTTGGACCGCACCACATGGTACGGCAAATTCTTATCTTGTCGTTACGGCTCATTGGTTTAATCCCGAATCTTGGTTATTAATGAAACGGACAATCGCTTTTAAAATATTTGGTTATCCTCATACGGGATGTAATTTAAGAAAAATTTTGCATGACACTTTAATTGAATATAATTTAGATGATAAAGTTTTTACGATTTCACTAGATAATGCATCAAATAATACTAGAGCTATGGACTTGTTAAAATTACGTGTAAAACCTATTTTAGATGGTGCTTTTTTTCATTCCCGTTGTGTTGCTCATGTTATAAATTTATCCGTACAAGCGGCATTAAAAATATGTGATAGTTTATATACGAAATTTAGGGGTTTATTAGTATTGATATATAAATCGAGCAACGAACGGCAAATAAACTATAAACGTTTTCGTAAACAATGTAATGAACAACCCCTAGGACCTTGCCTTGATATTAATACTAGATGGAATTCTACTTGCATGATGTTTGAAAATATATTACGACAACGTGCGACTTTACATGCTTATAATCAAAAACTTATTAATAAAAATTTGTCCAACATAATACTAAACGACCAAGATTGGGATCGACTAAATGAATTAACTATGTTTTTACAAGTTTTTAAAGAGGCAACAACTATATTATCGGGTGTTTATTATCCAACTAGCCCATTAGTTTTAAAACAAGTTTATGCTATGACGGAAAAATTATATGATTTAAAAAACTCACCTTCACGAATGTTTAGAAAAATGGTTAAAATTATAAAAAAAAAATTTATAAAATATTTTGCTAGTTTACCTTTAGTTTTTACTTGTTCCGCCGCACTTAATCCATGTTTAAATGTTGGAGGTGTAGAACTTTTAATAAAAAAAATAATGGAAAATTTAGACTTATCTTTTGGGTTAGACGGTGATGACGTGGGCTATATAGAATCTCAAATTTTTAGATTTAACGATCATTTTCAAAAATTGTTTGGCATTTATGCAACAAAATATGGTCACCAACAAAACCCAATTGTTGACCAAATGCGGGCCGGATCGTCCCAAATGACAAGAGACATTAATATAAACATTTATAATTCTTTATTTGAAGACGCTACAAGGCGTCAACGATCATCGGCCCCAACAAGCGAATTGGGACAATATATGGCTACAAACTTTTTAAGAACTTTAAGTCCCAATGAGTTTGCAAACTTTGACATTTTGGCTTGGTGGAAAGAAAGGGAAATCCAATATCCGGTTTTATCCGCTATGGCTCGTGACTTATTAGCGGTCCAAGCTTCGACGGTAGCTTCCGAATCGGCCTTTTCGGTTAGTGGTCGAATTATATCGGATAGAAGGACAAGACTAACATGCGAATCCGTGGAAGTATGTGTATGTTTGAAAGATTATTTGGACGGAGTAGATAGGATACAACATGAATCGTCGTTGGATGATCCAATAATAGATGAAGATGTTGAAGAAGGTATAATAAGAGAAGAAGAAGAAGCGGGGATATCACCTTCGTCTTCGACTACGAATACCGAAGGCGAATTAGATGAAGATGAGTTTGAAGAATTTGAAGTTGAAGATTTAGATGTACAAGATTTTTTGGAAGAAAATGATCTTGATGACGACTTGAGTGACTAGTTGAGTATAACGGGTGATGGCAATGCCGAAGCTCGATATACTTGATTACACTAATATGTTTTCGGGTGATGGCCATGCCGAAGCTCGCAAAATGTATTAGTATTTATATGTTTTTATGATTGTATTGTTTAAATAAAAGTTATGATTGTATTGTATAAATAAAAGTTATGATTGTATTTTTTTGTTGTATAATTGTATTGTTTAAATAAAAGTTATGATTGTATAATTGTATTGTTTAAATAAAAGTTATGAGAATATTGTTTAATTATATGTTTGATAATTAACAATTTTATTAAATAAATGTTCGAAGCTTTTAGTAAAATTCCGGAAAAAAATGAACCGAAAAAAACAAACCGGTAAACAACCGATAAAAAATCCGAATCCGAACATTTTTAACCGAAAAAAGCGAACCGGTAAAAAACGGAAAAAAAACCGATTCCGAAAATTTATAACCGAAAAAAACTGATTCCGAACATTTATAACCGAAGAAAACCGATTCCGAAAAACCGAAACCGAACCGAAACTGGTTATTCGAAAAACTGGTTTTTTTATAACTGGTTATTAAAAAACCGAAAACCGAAAAAAACCGATTTTTTTGCACCTCTAGTCTAAAGTAACATATGTCCTTTTAGTTGATTTGTTATGTCTAAACATATGTCCTTTTAGTTGATTTGTTTGTCACACAGTGGGCCTCCTGCTTAGCATCAATAAATGATTTGCATGTAGTTTTAGGCATAAGTTTAGATACAAGTTTAGTCATGCTAATCATTTCTCATCTAAAAATGGTTATTAAAAGAAAAGTAGGACGGCAATGTACGTCATGTATTAGACATGTCATTAAATTGTGGCCTGATTTCAATATCCTTGGATCTCTCGAAGATCAACTGCTAGAACTAAAAGATGAATTTAAACAGTTGAATATGTCCACATTAAATATTTACTAAAATCACTCAGAAGTGGAAAAATGTACTCCCTCCGTCCCACATTAAATGTCCTGTTTGACTTTTCAAAGTCTTTTTTTCACAACTTTGACCCTAAATATTTTGGCTTGTGTAATATAGTATTTGATAAAATTTATACGTAGTGAAAATACATTTAATACTCAACCCATTCATATATTTTTCATCAAGTATTATATAACACAAACAAAATTATGTAAGATCAAAGTTATGAAAAAAGACTTTGAAAAGTCAAATAGGACATTTAATGTGGGACGGAGGGAGTATAATATTACATATCTGTATTGATAAATAAAAAGGTTTTGTTGTTTTATGCGGCAATGATAGATCAATGGGGTGTTTGTTTTGGCTTATATATTGATTTTGAGCTTATGTATCATAACCTCACTTTTTATGGCTTATTTAGAAACTTTTCGACTTATATAAGTTTATTATGACCTAATAAACTTATATAAACCGAAAAGTTATAAAATAAGCCAAATATATATATATATATATATATATATATATATATATATATATATATATATATATATATATATATATATAGGGTGAGGTTCTTTTCAGAACCAAATAAATTGCGAGAACCAGAATTAACCAATCAGATTTTTTTGGATATTAAATTTTATTCTTTAATTTAAAAGGGTATAATAGTAAAGTTACATTTTTATTTTATTTTTGATTTTTTTTTTAATTACAAAACGTTTTTCTAGGTCCTAAATTTTAGGATTTTTTTTTTTTTTTTTTTTTTTTTTTTTTTTTTTTTTTTTTTTTGCATTACACCGGTTTAAAAAAAACAATATGTGCACATGTGTTTTGTAAAAAAGAATGTTAAATAGTAACTACATTACAAGTATTTTTTGTTATGCATACATGTTTTGTATATGCACGTGTATCTTTAAAAAATATTACATAAATATAAATACAAACGACAATACTTTATCAATAAATTTATGCAAATTCAAAAATTACAAATTGTATTACAAATTATTTACACTTGTGTTCTATTTTATTACAAAATATATGAAGCGTGCACATGTGCATAATCTAATGTCTTTAACAGTTGGTTCATCTTTTAGGCATGCACATGTGTTCCTCGCCTAGTTCAAGAACCCATAAAATCTGCACATGTGTTTTTAATCCTTTTGCATATGTGTTTTTATCGTCTCGCTCATATTAACTCATGCAAGTATGCGCCGGCATCCATAACGTCAAATAACCTGCCACCATCAATTATCATTACACATTAATACAAGCTGGGAAACCAACTATTTCAAAGATTAAGTGAATCTAAAAAGAGGGGTGATAGAACCACACAAAATGGTCCACAAAACAATTCTACAAAATGACGTGGCAGTGTTTGATTGGCTGCCAATCAAACACTGCCACGTCATTTTGTAGAATTGTTTTGTGGACCATTTTGTGTGGTTCTATCACTGCTCATCTAAAAATATCTTTGTCATAACCAAGCTAAGACACATATGCACACTCCTTTCATTGATTCTATACCACCCGCAAAACACATATGCACCATTTCTTTTGTGCACTATTAAGCTTGAAACACATATGCACATACCCATACATATCGATTTAACAACCTCAATAATGTTATCTATTAAAAGAAAAATCAAGATACCATCAGATCCCTATTTAATACACCATTATCACACACAAAAGCAAACCATAACCACGATTTATACAATATAGAAAGTGGGTACTCATTTTCCCATCTCATTTCACCACATATTCAACCAATATACACATATTTACTGTTGGTACCTAATGGCGGTGATCAAAGCACAAAATCAAGAAAACTTGCTTTGCATTATTTTATTTTATTTTTTCTTCTTGATTGCACCTGTGGTCGATTGATAACCAAAACTAAATTCATACAATATCCCCTTTGCATAATATATTCACCAAACACTAGAATAAGAAAAATAAAATAAAAAGTCAAAGGCAGTAACGACATCAACACAGGACGCCATTCATAATCATTTTTCTTCTTTGTTACTCCATTAAAGGATAATGGTCCAATCATTAGAAAGCAAATAATCCATTAAAGGATAATATATAAAACTTAGATGATTAGAAAGCAAAGTATCCGATTACCAGGAACAACATCCCAAACATAATCTTTTAAGTGATTAAAACAACACTCTTTTTTAAAATTCAATTAAACGCAAATCAAGTATCGAATTTTTTTTTATCAAAATAGCAAACCAATTAATAAAATAAAAAGTAGTTTAAGATCTGAATATGTGTTCATTTTCACATTAAAAACCCGAATCGGATTAAAGAAACTTACGAAAACTGTAGACATGATGATAAAAGAGATCGACACCATAAAAAATTCATCATATTTAATTACATATGCTCGATCTGGATTGGAAAAGATGGGTGAGGGATGAGGGCGGCTAGGTTTTGTGAGAGAGAAATGCAAACATTAAAACTGATCCAGAATAAAAAGAAAAAATATGGTTTCTATTTCATGATAAATGTGGTAACGTTTTTTAAGGGATATGGGTTTCAAATATCAGTGTCGAAATCTCCTAAATACCCTTCCATCAATTAAATAATGTAACATATAGTTTAAGTTTATTACCTTTATGCCACTAACATTTATAGCCATTGATCAAACAATAGATGGCTTAAATTGGTTCTCGCAGTTCTCGCAATTTATTTGGTTCTGAAAAGAACCCTACACTATATATATATATATATATATATATATATATATATATATATATATATATATATATATATATGAAACATAAGTCCAAACAAAACCAAACAAGGCATAAGTCGGCCGAAACAAACGCCCCCCTAATATCATAGGAAAAATTGTAATCTATAAAGCAGGGCCGGCCCTGGGGGTCGGCAGGATGGGCGACGGCCCAAGGCATCAAATTTTTGGAGTTGCGAACTAGTTTTAAGTGATGAATATGGTTTTGTATTAGATATACAAGTTTATCACTCATTGTAATAAAGTCCAAAGTACAGGGACTAAAGTTGTATTTTTACTTTTAAAAGTTAGTTAGGTGCCTTAAGCTGTTACTCACTATAAATGTATGATTTCTCCTTCATTTGTAAGCAACATTTCACTTAATAAAATTTTCACTTCCGTTATTTTTATGGTATCAGAGCTCAGAACTTGATTCTGTTGCTTAATCCGTTACCTAACCGTTTTTCCTAACGGTTTTACCTAACTACTCTGTTCTTGAATCGTTTTCCTTCTTCACATTTGTGTAATCATTGATTCAATTCACAGTTATAAAAGTGTTTTAATGGCGAATTCGAACAATACTGTTAATTCAAACTCTATTCCTTCCAATACTACCACCATTAACAATCAAGAAACCCAAAACATGAATAATGATCCATTGTATCTAGCCAGTTCTGATCACCCAGGCATGACACTAACTAATACGCCTTTCAATGGGAGTAACTTTCTTGGATGGAGTCGTACTATCAAGATGGCATTGGGGGCGAAGTTGAAGCTTGGTTTCATTGATGGTTCTTTGGCAAAACCTCCTGTGACTGATAATAACTGTCAAAGATGGATTCATTGTGATTACATGGTGACTTGTTGGGTTTTGAATTCTATGGTTGCAGAGTTATCTGATTCTTTCTTATATTCTCAGTCTGCTAGTGATTTAAGTAAAGTTTCTCAAGGAAGTCTTTCTATTGCTGCTTATTTTAATAAATTGAAGAGGTTTTGGGATGAGTTGCATAGTCTTAATGGGATTCATGTTTGTACTTGTGGAAGAATGAGAGAGTGTACATGTGGAATAACTGAGAAGTTTTTGGAAATTGATAGTAGGTCAAAGTTAATGCAGTTTTTGATGAGGTTGAATGATGATTTTGAGGCGGTTAGGAATCAAATTCTTTCCATGGATCCTTTACCAAACATCAACAAGGCTTATTACATAGTTCAACAAGTGGAAAAACATAAACAAGTAACTCATCATGTAGTAGATCCAACTGCTTTCTTTGCTAACACTGGTTCAAGAAGTAATCAAGGTCTCAGAAGAGATAGTAGGGAAAGTAGGGGTGATAAGAAGGTTTGTACCTTTTGTAAACAAGATGGTCATGTGTATAAGCAGTGTTTTGAAAGATTGAGTTATCTTGATTGGTATAAAGGTAAAAAGAACATAAGAGGAGGGAAAATGGCTGCACAAGTTACTACTGATTTTGATGCTTACATGCAACAGGATACTCCATTTGATTTTGCTTATGAAAATGACATGAAAGGGGGTAAGAATGATGTGGATCAAAGAATGGTGGATGTAGTTTGTCAAGAAAGGATGAAGATGTTTAAGGGAAAAAGTGTGGATCAAAGTGATGTTGCCAGTACTTCTAAGCCACATGCAGGTACTTATTTCTATGATTGTCAGCCTTGTTTAAGAGTTTCTTTTCATGTGTCTTTAAATGCCTTGACTAGACACTTAAAATTGGATATTGAAGTTGACTGGGTAGTAGATACTAGAGCATCTGATCATATGTCACCTCATATACACTTGTTTAAGTCCATTAAGATCCTTAAGTTTCCAATTAAGATCAAGTTACCTGATGGAACTACCAAACTGGTCACCAAAATAGACAACATTCAAATAAGTAGTTCTTTGATACTTTCCAATGTCTTTTATGTGCCTGATTTCAGTGTCAATCTTTTGTCTGTTGGAAAGTTGCTAAGTTCACAAAATCTCATTGCTATTTTCTTTCCTAAAATGTTTGTCATTCAGGACCCTTCAACTAGAAAGGTGCTTGCTCATGGAATAGGGTTCCATAATCTCTATATCTGTAAACCTTCAGCTGCAAATTCATCCTTCAAAGAGGATTTTAGCTTTCCTATGTTTCCTGCTTTGTCCTCTTTTGTTAATAAAGTTATACAAACTGAACATGTTTCACTAGATTTGTTTCACTCTAGACTTGGTCATACTTCTGTTTCTAAGCTTGCTCATGTGGATAGTTGTAGTCATCAAAACATTTCTCAGATTCATTGTGATACATGTATGCTTGCTAAACAGCATAGATTACCTTTTCCTAAAAGCAATTCTAGATCTTCTATTCCTTTTGAACTCATACATGTTGATTTGTAGGGTCCTTACAAAACTGTTGCCCTCAATAGAGCTCATTACTTCTTCACAATAGAGGATGATTATACTAGATGTACCTGGATTTATTTGGTTCATACAAAGGATCAAATAGTATCTCTTTTATCTGGTTTCATTGCTTATGTTGATAATCATTTTCATGCTAATCCCAAGTTTTTAAGATCTGATAATGGTACTGAAATAGTCAATAAGGAGTGTTTGGCATATCTACATAAGAATGGTATTTTGCATCAAAGGTCTATGGTCTATACACCTCAACAGAATACAGTTGTGGAAAGGAAACATATGCATTTGTTAGACACTGCAAGAGCTTTAAAGTTCCATGCTGGCTTACCTGATAAATTTTTGGGAGATTGTGTGCTTACTACTGCTTATCTCATAAATAAGATGCCAATGAAGATTTTGGGGTGGAAAACTCCTTTTGAGGTTTTACATGGTACTTCTGCTACTTATGATAATCTGAGGACAATTGGTTGTTTATGCTTTGCTACAGTCACAAAACCTCATAAAGATAAATTTGCTCCCAGAAGTGTCAAATGTGTTCTTATAGGGTACCCTCCAGGACAGAAAGGTTACAAGTTGTATGATCTTGCAACACATGAGGTATTTTGTAGCAGAGATGTCATTTTTCAAGAGACAGTGTTTCCTTTTAAGCAACATGTGCAAGTACCAAATTCTCCTACAAAACCTTGGCCAGATGCAGAAATTATAGAAGAAGATGTGACAGTTGATTATCCAGTGTAAGTTCATGAAATGTATACAGAGGTAGTACTTCCAAACACTCATGTTGAGAATGATTTTGCACCTACTAATGTTAATCAACGGGCACCTCAAACATCCCAACCAACTGTTCCAATTGGCTTAAGGATTTTGTTACATCTAAACACAAAGCTTTTATGGCTTCTGCTATATCTTCTACTACCAAACAACCTGTTTATCCTCTGTTTTCTGCTACAGAGTTTGATATGTATCCTGATGAATATGTGGGGATCTTTGGCACATGTTTTGGCTAGTTTTGAACCAACTACTTATTCACAAGCTGCTTCTGATCCAAAGTGGACACAAGCTATGGATAAAGAATTGTATGCTTTAGAAACAAATGAAACATGGGAAATTACTACATTGCCTGAAGGTCATAAAGCAATCAGTTCAAAATGGGTATTTAAGATCAAGTACAATCCAGATGGAACTGTAGATAAGTATAAAGCAAGGCTAGTTATCAGAGGTTTTTGTGGAAAACTAGAAGGGGGGTTGAATAGTTTACCACTTTTTAGGTTCTTTTTAACTTGAATATATTTTACGTTTGCTTAAAGATATAAACACAGTGTTATATGTTTGATTCTTTGAAAAGCTTTTTATGTAGATATCAATTCTAACTTTACTAGTTTCATACATTGAAAAGCTTTGCTTGTGATAATCTTAACTTTGCTTGTTTAGTTATTAGGAAAGCTTTTACTTTTGTTTGAAGATACAAACACATCTTAACTAGTTTAGTTCTTTGAAAAGCTTTATATGTAACTTAGCAATTCTAACTAAATAACAACATGTAATAAGCAAAGATAAAGAAAGAAACGATCAAACCACAACACGATTGTTTATCGTGGTTCGGCTACAAGGACTCTTTTTCCTTGCCCTACATCCACGCCCCGAGTTTCCAACTCGAGAGTTATAAGCACTAATAAAAAAGCTCCTTTCACCGGCGGAGAAAACCTTTACAACGTCACTTACACTTTTACCGACACTAAGCTAGATGTCGAGTTCTTTTACAAGGGTACAACCACTCCCGTTCGTCGCTTACACTTTTACCGACACTAAGCTAGATGTCGAGTTCTTTACCAAGGGTACAACCACTCCCGTTAGTTCTTTTACTAGGGTACAACAACTCCCGACACACTATGTATTTTGAGGCCTAAAATACTTACCACTTACTTCTATATACATGACACACATGAAGTATAAACTACCAAAGCTTATACATGACCAAGCTACCAAGACTTGCAACTTTAGAGTTGAAGCTTGTAACTTCTTGAATGATCTTGTGAAGTCCCTTGCTACATAAGAGAATCACAAATCAAAAGGTTACTGAGTTAGTTGAGAGAGTATGTGAATATATGTCCTAAAAGGGTTACCAAAAACTAACAAATGGTTTGGTATTAATAGCAAACAATTCTGCAGGTCTGGCGGATCAGGCGGACCCCTCAAACGGGTTGCGCCCGTGTACCCCCAGGGTACCGCCAGGGCTGCAGTTGATTTTGCAATAAATCTTGCAAACCAAACAAGGTCTTGTCTCATAACTCCTAGCAACCAAACAATGTCACATCTCATAATAACAAGTCAAATACAAAGCTTGCAAGCAACAACAAAGTTAGTCAAACACATTTCTTTCCATAAATGCATCATGACAAAACTTGCCCTAAATGTGATGTGACCTTACTATATAAAGAAATAAATATGATGTGACAAGACTCATTTTAGTTTAAGAAATAAACACAATGTTTTGTTTAAAAGGAAATGTTAACCTTAGTTAAACAAGACTTAAACACTTAAAGTGATAATTTACTTATAGCTAAACTTCATACTTTGTCATAAACAAAACTTAGCAAAGATCGTAAAATATAAATAACGTTTTTAGGCGATATTTGTATTAACAATCTCCCCCTTTTTGTTGATGACAAAACATAAACTTTATTTATAAGTAAGTCACTAGTTTTAGTGTTAAGTCTTATAAAGTTAGAATAAAAACTTGTTTTTGCAAAGATGAGATGATAAGCACCAAAAAAATGTTTTTGCAAATATGAGGTTGATAAGCGCAAGTTTATATAAATTCTCCCCCTTTTTGTCGAAACAAAAAGAAGAGTAGCGAAGCGAAATTAAGACTTGCTCCCCCTTGGACGATACTCCCCCTAAATGGAGTGCCCAGAGAGGAGACATGGATTTTGAACCTACAAGAAAAAAGGTTAGTTGTTGCACAAGATAAGTCATGAAAGTATTTCATGTTTAAACACAACTAAGAGTTGTGAAGTGAAATAGTACAACACTCATGCTCCCCCTTTGAATATTACTTCCCTAAATGGAGTATCAAGGGAGGAAAAACATGGAAAATGGTCCTACAAAAAGAAAGGTTAGTTTAAACAACACAAGATATATGTATGGTACCATAGCTAGGTATATTTTACTTATTATACCTAAATGGTCAACAAACAATGAAAACCTTGTAGTGTAATGAAATTCATTTCATGTAAAATTTTGACTCTTAAAAAGTCAACGACAAGAAATTTGGATTACACCATCCTACTTCAAAAAAAAATAGAGAAAACTTACAAATAAGGCAAGACCATAAAATGCTACAAGAAAATCATCATTTTCCTTTGTGAGAAACATTTTCCAAAAACAAGGCTAAGGTTGTTTAAGGATGAAAATGTGGGTTGGAGTTGTAGCGGGCTTTATTTTGAAGTTTGAAAGGATGACACGGTTTTGGCTGTTTGGTTTAGATGGGAAACATTTTCCAAAAGAAACGGTTTTTGTTTCATTTTGGAGACTCTAGGGTTGAGGTGTGTGAGACGAGGATTGTAGAAGATCCAAAATGTGGTTTAGTATAAACCTCATTTCTTCGGATAGCTCACGAATTTCCCTTCGACACCCTTCACTAATGTGAGCGGTTCTTTCGCAATGATTGCAATCATGGCGGGGAAAGTTTGGTGGAAGGGTGGTTTGATATGTTGGTGGTGGATGGTTTGAACTTGAAGGAGCAAAGGTGGAAGGTTGAGTAGTGTTTTTGCTTCCTTCATTTGTTGATTGAAGTGTTGTTTGTAAAACCATGATATGGTTGATTTGAGAGTCAACCATACGTTTGAAGGCATGAAGGTGGTTTAAATGAGTGTCAATCTCATTATGAAGGTTTTGAGGTTTTTCCCATATGGATGCTTCTATTTTCTTATAAGAAGAAAGTAGAGATTCAAGATGTTGGGAAGGTTCTTGTGATGATGGTTGTTGTTGTGGTGGTGGTTGTTGGTTTTGAACAAAATGGCGGAAGCTCGTTTCGCCGGAAGAATTGCCATGAAGGTCTTTGTAAATTGGGTGAAACACAAATGATTGTGAGTGGGTATGGCCTTGATCATTTGGAAAAATGGATGGTCTAGCATACCAGTAAGCCAACCGTTCTACTAATGATGGTTGATGGGGTTCATCATTGGTGAGTGCTTATTTACTCACCATTTTATGGCCAATTACCTACCCAAAACGATTATTTGAGCTAATAAATGCCAAGAAAACACGTGTTTTTATGTTTGTGATGTGCAGGTACGGATATTACGGAAAAACAAACAAAACGAAGCAAATCCGAGCATGAGAGTGGAAGACGGTCAATTAGTCAAAGCTGTGACCTTGAAAGTCAACATTGGACCCTGAAGAATATTATTTTGTCAAGATGAGTCCTTGGATCACATTTATGGAGAAGTGCATAATCAGCCCTTGAATTATCTATTTTGTACACAATTGGTCCTTGGTAGATTAAAAACACAGAATCTGAAATCACAATTAACCCAAAACCATGTCTATTAGTTTTAACCCAAGCCCACTTTTCACTACCCAAGCCCAAACATAAAAATACCCGAGCCCACTCCTTATCCCGGTCAACCCACCCAGTCAACACTTATTAAATAAAAAACACACACAAATAAAACACCCCGCCTAAATTTCCCCCAATTACCCCACTTACCCAGGTTCCATGAACCCTAAATACTATTTCACCGTACCCACTCCAAAATTAACCACAATTAAGGGTGTTTTAGTCCAATTACTCGCTTCTAGAAGCTTGTCAGACGTGTCAGGGAATGTCAGAACCAAACTAGCACACGCTTGGCTATGTGGCATCATATCATTGGCTCCCACACGTCACACTGATTGATCAAAGGGCTATTATAATTGGGAGATTATTGAAGATTGATCCAAGGGCTCAGAAGATCACAAAAGAAGCACAGCACACGGATTGCCAAGCTGGCAATCCGTGACACCCTCCTTACTAGATCCTTCCATCCACCACTATAAATAGAGGCTTAGGGAAGCTTATTTGGTGTGTATTTTTCTAGTGTAGCGAAGCTCTGTTAAATTTTAGTCTTAATTGTAATTAGTTTAGTTATTGTAATGAATTTTAGTTAAGCTCAATAAAATTTTAGTTTTCTCATATATTTTATTAGCTTATTGCTTATGTTTTCAGTATTCAGCTTACATAAATTTTAAATTCAGCTTATATCTCAGTTACTTTTAGAGATTTTCATTTAGCTTGATTAAATCTATTTGTCAATTTAGTTTACTTACTTTTTCAAAGAACATAGAAAATCAGAAAATATAAAAATCATAAAAATAAAAAAAATAAAATAAAAAATATATTCATATTAGTTATAAAAGCTCACAGTGAGCTTATTTTCTTTTCAAATCTTCCATTTAAGCTTGTTAGCTTATTAGTGGAAGATTAATTGAGTCAATTCATTAGAGTCAACAAATCTAAAGTTTGATTGGTCTTTTGTTGCTGAGCTTATTTGGAGAATTATAGACAGCCAATTGGAGCTTTTGGCCTGTCTAAGAGACAGGCAAGCAAAGTGAAACTCCCTCTGTTTGGCTGAGGGAGTGTTAGTTTGTAAGTGTTGCTCATTTAAAATTCATGTTTGCAAACAGTATTAAAAAATAGTTTAGAATTTGTTATTGAAATTGTTTGAGTAGTTTAGTAGATTAATTAGATTTGAGAGTTGTTGTTGATATTTGAGTTTGAGATTTATCAGTTTATTTAGAAGTTGGAGTTTAATGATACTAGCTTGTTTTAGTGACTGTGATGATCTCTATGCTTGTGTAACTTGAGATTTATGTCTGATTGATTTATGATTGCTGATTGATCTGTTGTTCTTAATACCTTAGTGTAGGATTTAGAGCAGATATTGTTAATAAGTAGTTGATATCTCATAATTGTAGTAAAATAAGTAGTTTAAGGGGTGTTTGGGTTAACGAGATTGCCTTGATTGATTGATATTCTTAAGCTGTGAAACTGTCTCATTTAGGATTACTTTCAGTTGACTTGGTGTTTTAATATATGAAACAGTAGGTCTCATTCTATAATAGTCAAAGTAAGAGTTAAATTTAGTATAGCAGATACTTAATTCTAATACAGTTAGTGTAATTGTAGGAGTAATTGCATTTTAGATCTCATTAGCTTAATTTAGCTTAATAACAGCTTTATACCACATTTAGAAGTAATAGTGATCTGCTTAACTTAGAATTAGTCAAAGTCTTGTTACATATTACAAAGTCAAATCTAGTTTTAAATCAGTCTTTGGTCTCAACTTAGTGAGTAGCTGTAGCATTAATTTGTAAATGGAAATTCATTTAGTTTGTGGAATTTAGTAGATTGGCAGTGTAATAATCAAGTTCAAAAAGAATTTTCAAGTTTGAAGCTCATTAGCTTATTAAAATCTGGTTTGAAAGTTGCCTGTGTGGACACTACTTCCCCTGCACCATCTGTGTGAACCTGTTTTCTTGGACTGATTCTAGTAGGATAAAGTGTTTGGAATTTAAATTTGTTGGTTGATTTGAGATCTCTAGTTGGTAGAGTAATAGTAGGCACTATTAGTTTGTCATTTGAAGTTCATCTTAGCTGCTTATAAGGACCTTGTAGTTCATCGCTTGTAGCTGATTTCTGAATTAGTATTGTAGGTCTGCTAGTTAAGTTTTGAGCTTGTTTCTGTGTTTCATCTAGTGATTTGTGATACATCTAAGTTGTATTAGCTTTGAGTTTGTCTTTTTAGTTTCTGTGTTAGCTTGTGCTACTTCTACATAGCTTATTGAGCTTATATCATAGCTTATTGCATATTTTCTGAGCTTCTGTGCAAATCTAAGCATTTCATATATCATTTTCTGTCACTTTAGAACTTCATACATCATTAGTAGCCTGTGTTTAAAGTTTCACCAAGATTTGATCACAAGTGCTTATAAATAAGCACTTGTGATTAGCTGATTTTGCCAGAAAAAGCCCTAAATAAGCTGTTCTTTATTTCAAATTTTTATTCTGAGTTTAGTTTCTTATTTTTGATTTTCTGGTAATTTTCCAGATTTTTCCTTAGCTTTTTACTATTTTTCTCAATTTATTTTGATTATTTTCTATTTTTAAATAGTTTTTAATTGCAATTAATTCATAAAAAGTCAGAAAAAAAGTCTAAAAAAAATACAAACATATTTTTATAATTTCTTTTATAATATTTTAGAATTATTAGAATTTAATTTTTATTTTTCCGAGTTATTTTTCTATTTTTCTTTATTTTTAATTCAATTTTAATTACAAAAATACAAAATAAATTCTAGAAAATAAAAGAAAAGTCTAAAAAATATTTTTCTTTTTCTTAAAATTCTTTTTATTAGTTTTAAATTTTTAGAAAATATTTCCAAGTTCGTAGGGTCATTTTTCGTTATACGTTACGTTTTAAATTTTACGGTTGCGTTACCGTTTTCACGTTTTTCATTTCGGTGCATAGTTAGCTTATACTCTTTGCGTGCTTTATCATTGTTTGTGAATAATTGAATACCTTGATTGCTATTTTCACTCTATCACTCTTTCACATTCACTTACAATACACGATTCCCAAACCCATAATTCGAATTTTCCATTCGAGCCTTCGTTGGGAGAACGACCCGGGAATTACTTTCACAAGTATTTCCTTGGAATATAAATATACTATAATTGACACGAATCAATCATCTAGTTGCTCACTAGGTTGTTGTTGGGTTTCCATTTGAGCAATGGTGTCAAAAAGTGACAAAGATGGTTGGCTAGATGATTTGGGTGATAGGTCTTCTAAAGTTTCCAAATAGGGTAGTGGTGATGTTGGAGGTGTATGGAAAAGTTCCATTGGTGTAGGTGTTGGTGATTGAGGTGATGGAGTTTCAAGATTAAGTAATTCTTGAAAGGTAATTACATTGGTATTACAATGTGTTGGGGATTGTGTTGAGGTAGTGAGATTTAGGTAATCTTGGATGGGTGAAGAAATGTTAAGCGAAGCATCACTTGAAGAAGATGAGCTTGACTTGACGGTTTTGTTAAAACAACAAGGTTTAACACTAATCCTAGTGATTTTTGAAAGGGATTTTGATGACTAGGATGATGTGTTGGATTTGGTCATTTTTTAAAGGTGTGGTTTTGATGTTTTGAGAGAAGAAGGGTTAATGGTGATGGTGTGATTTGAATTGTTGCAAAACTTTCAAATTTATAGGATGAAGAGGATGTTGGAAGGGGTGTTTGGATTTGATGTTTTACCATTCAAAGGTTGAGGTTTCAAATGATTTACATTGTTTTCATGAACATGTCAAACTAGTGGAATAAGGTGGAGTGAAAGACCAACATATGCACTTAATGCTTTGTGATCATGGGATGTGATTTGGTTGAAAATGTTTCAATGGTTTGAAGGGTCCTTTAAAAGGGTTCATTGGGTTGGTTATGTTTGAATTTGAATTTTTGGAGGGAAATGGTTTCCTAATTGTTTTAGTGAGTGAGAGTTGTTCAAATATAGTTAATGGAGTTAATGAAAGATGTTTCTCACTTAGGATAATGGTTTTGACATATTACAAGTTTTGGACTTAGAAAAAAAATGGAAAAATTTTCTGCAGGTTACTGGCGGCACCCTCAGAATACACAGGCGGAACCCTTTTGAGGGTGCCGCCTGGTCCGTTGGGCCAATTCTGGAATTTCCAGAATTTGTACTGGCGGAACCCAATTTTGGGTACCGCCAGATCCGCCAGTGCTGGAAAAAGTGGCAGTCCACGTTTTTGACCCGCGAGACGTTTTTCAAATTTTCGAAAACTCCTAAAATCAAAGAGATAAGGCATTTCTGGTTGGGCAATGCAAAAATTAGACACGTAAACATGCATTTCATGGGACTTTGACCTTGAGGTCGAGGATTTCACTATACTTAGTAAGAATTGCCACAAGCATAGAGAAAAAAATGACAAACACCTTAAACTTTGTCATTATGCATAAAGGTTCATACAAACATAATCCAACAAACGTAATAAACCATGAAAGTGAAAAACAAATAATTCACGTAGTTTTATCACAAAGACGATTCTAAAGCACTCATAAGCCAAACACTCCTTAATCTTCTCACAACCGGTCTATCTTCTTCTTGAGCTTGTTTAGGTACCTTCCAAAACACTTAAACATTCCTTTGGTTTGCTTGAATTCTTCGGACTCATTTGGAATATCCGAAAGTTGGAAAATGTATTCTAGAGGTGGGAGCCTAGAGTTGGAAAATGTTTACCTTGGGCTTTGTATATTCTCCTATCACTTAGTGGGACAAAAGCGTGTGGAATAAGAGAGTAGTCTAGGTGAAGACCTCTAGGAGTTGATGGAATGGGAGAGATGAACCTAAAGAGACGGGTCAAGAGCATTCCATATGGCATAGACGTTGTGCCTTGCACGGGAATGTCGGTCATTCTCTTGGTCATGTAGTAGACAAGGTTGAAGGGTTGCCTAACGGACAAGGAGTAGAGCATGTAGCAGAGGCAAACATTGATGTGATCCCGGTTTCCTATGGTGCTAATTACATTGGTTCTAAGGAGTTCTTCCCATTCCTTGAATTGGGGCTTGAGTTCATTGAATTCCATTCCATATGGGTCCTTGATGACCTCATTTCTGGTTCTAGTTCTCCTAGTGTTGGTGGTCCTAATGAAGAGGTGGTCACGAAGTTCATCTTTGGACACAAGAGGGGTATCATAGGGATGGATGCGGTCAAAGAGTGTGTCAAGAGTTGAGAGGGAGTGCAAGTCGGAGTAGATGCAAGTACCATGGTTTGGGACACCTAGGATTTGAGCAAACTCCTCGAGAGTGAAGGAGTATTGATGACTACTAGCCCTAAAGTTGATAGACATATGACCACAGTCATCCGTGGAGAGGACGGAGGATGCATAGAACTCTAGAATGAACCTAGGACAAATAGGCTCGTCGATTTCTAAGAGACACTCTAAAGTTGATTGTGGCAAATTCCGTATAGAGGTTTGTACCTTCTAAGAAGAATGGATCAATGGTTCTACCCTTATGGACATATCATTTTTCTAAGGCTTTGAAGACAACGATTTGAGTTTGAGCAAGACCTTTGGTTTTGTGGTGTTTGGGTAGGTACTTGATGGTGTCCTTGTGGTCGTAGTGAGTTAGAGGAGGCATGATGATTCCTAGAAAATAAAATTTTCACATTTTAGTCTAAGTAAACGACTATTGTAATGTGTATGTTCTAGTGTGTGCCTATATGAAAACAATGTGGAGGTGCGGTTAACTTGACTCATTTAGATGCTTAAAAATGTTTTATAATGCAAGTGATGTTTCAATGACGTTTTTCATTTGTTTTAACAATGTGATGAACGGTGGTAAAGTATGGGTGACAACCGAGAGTGGATATGTGAAATGAGGTGGTGATTGCTTGACAACACTTAAAGCTTGGATATCTTCTTTGTGTTCTTCACTTGCTAGAAAGTGGAAGAGACGCATTTCATAATGAAATTCACTTGACTTTTGACGACATAGACAAATATGTTAATGAGAGTATGGATATGACAATTGCCCTTTGTTTCAAAGAGCGACACAAAGGTGACCATAGGTTTATGTATCATGAAAGGTGGTTTAATCTTAATAAGTTAGGTTATAGTGGGGATGACACACTTGTTTGGTTACATTGTGGAATCTTCTTGTGAAGATGACTAGGTGGAGTTATTGGTGAAGATGATATTAAGTCTTGGTTTCTTTAAGGGCATGGAAATAGTGGATGACTCGATATTGATAGGACAAAGGATAACTCGGTTTCTCATTTCACATTGCTTGTTTGAGGTTTGGGTGATGAAAGGTTATGAGGAAGATGCTTGAAGTTTTGCTCATTTTGTGAATCTTATGGGCTGATGGTAAGTTGGAGTTGTGAGTAAAGAGGTGTTTGGTTTTGAACTTAAAAATAAAACATTCTGTGGCTTTGGCGGACCAGGCGGAACCAAAAAGAGGGTTCCGCCCGTATGGTCTGAGGGTACCGTGGGAGCTGCAAGGAAAAATTCAAAAGGGATTGTCTTGATTTTTGTGGTTTTATCATAATGTTCAAAACTAAGGTTTTAGGTCTTATGAGTCTTTGACTAAGCCTAGGAATGATGAATGCTTCACATTCAAGAGGTTTTGTGAAAACGTTGATAGAATGGTTAACGTAGAAGACTTTCTTAGTTAAGACGTTCCTCAATGAACAATCTTACCAAGACGATGATGATGGATCACAATATGTCTATTAAGACCATAATGGATTGAATTGTTGCTGAAGTCGATGATTCCTTTGTTGAAGGGATAACAATGTTGATAAAAGAATTCCGTTGTTGACACGAATTCGCTTGTACAAGTGGAGCTTGTTGATGTGCTTCACCATCCGAAACTAAGTTGAGAACCTTACGTGATTTGGAGAATCATTGGGTAAGTAAGTATAAAAGTGCAAGTACCACTTGTGCTTTTCTTATCAACTTATTACCGGCATAATTCCATTTGGCATACACTATGGTTTCTATTCCCGTTCTTTTGGGATACCATAATCCTTATTGTGTAGTACCTTATGATGTATCCAAACAAGCTCAACTAAAGAGTTGTTTAAGGATCTTCTTTAACACGAGCACATAGACAAATGCTAAACATAATGTTGGATCTAATTGTTATGATAACAAGTAGTCTTCCGAACAGGCCTCAACGTTTAGTTTTACCTACGGATTTACTAATCTCATTCTTGATAAGTCATCAATAGCTTAACCATTGAGAACAAGAGAGCAACTAGGAATGTCTTTAAGTTAAAATCCCTTGCTTTTGTGGCTTGCTTTTATTATCAAACGATCTTTCAAATATTGACACTATACTCACTTGATTACTTTGAAATATCAATTTCGTTTCACTAGTTGTTTTATTCTAAATTCCAAAAATTGTTTTTGTTGAATTTGTTTGGACACAACTATGACCTATAAATTAAGTTTTATAACTTATGTCAATTTTGCTTGATTCAATGTTTGTCTCATGGTGAGGAGATATTATTTTATACTTTTATTCTTAATGTTTTACACAACATACTTGTCTTGCCATCATTTGACTTTCGACTAAGTTATCATCTACCAAAGGTGATATCATAGAAGGAGGAGATCACTCGTTAAATGTCATATTCAACGACTCCTCGACTCTTTGGGTTTTCTTACTTAAGACACTATGAACTCTATTTATTTTGAAAAAGTCCAAGAGGTACAACATCATGAGACTATGTGTCACATTTGATGTGTAAATCCTAGATGTTGAAAACTCATTTTCTTTCACACATCCTAATGTATGCTAATGTGATTTATTTCACCTTGTGTGTTTTATGTGAGATTATCATAAAGGAGTGATTGAAGAAAAACACAATTAAAGACTCAAAGTATGGTGTTTGAGAAAATTGTTTAACAAAGGTTTGTTTTGCATGCATCACAAAAGTGTTAGACATTTTAACACTTAGGAAATTTTTAGTTAGCTCACTTGTAAGCAAGAGTTGAGTGAGACATACTCAAGAGTTTTTCGTGTTTATCTCTTGATGGTTAAAGAACCAAAACACCTTATATCTCCTACTAGACTAAATTCCTTGTTGCATAGAATCTAATCTTAGTTATTTACAAATAGCAGGTAGACACTCTAGAGTATTACAAATAACACATATTCGAACACATAATGCTAGAAACAAGATACAATCAAAGTCAAGTTGAAGTAATGCGTACCTTTTAAATTGCATATAGATGCTATCAAGCGAATAAGCATTACGCGTAAAAACTTGGTTTGACGACACGCTTAGAAACTCAATAACTCATGTATCCAAGAAGGTTAGATAATCATATAAAGGCATAGAGAATGATAGTCTTAATCCTTTTATCATGAGTTTCTATTAGAGATTGAATTATCTCTAAATTTCTCTTCTAGGTTTGACAAATTTTACATGCTTTGTTTTATTAGTTGATGATGCTTATGAGTTAAATCATAATCCGGTTTTATCTTTAAACACCCTTTGACTCCTCAACAATCTTTCAAGAGATTTTGAGCTTTCATCAAATTTAACTAATATTTTTCCTTTCTCATTTTGCTTTTTAATCTCATGTTTGTAATCTAGAAATAATTTACATTCTAGATCAATTTCAACATTACTCTCAATCCTAGAAATTTTATCTTCTAACAAGATTTCCTTTTCAAAGATATTCTTAAAAGATCTTGAAGACTCATTGTTAAAGATAGTTTTCAGGTCCATGTTGCATAAACGTTTAGACTCATTTTCTAGTTTAGAAAACTCTAGGATAAATTTCTCAAAGCAAAAGTGTTTGGTTTCAAAATGTACCTTGCTTGATGTTTTATCTAGTTGAGAATCACAAACCGGATGGTTGGCTTCATCTTCATGCATGTTGTTCCATGAATCGTGAGCAAGTCCACAACGAGCTCGACATGAGCAATCATCTTCACTTACACCTTCATTTAAAACATTTAAACTAGTAGTACATGTATTTATCTCAACTAAATGTCTATCTATTAATATTTCTAAGACTTCTAATTCATATGTGAGATCAAATTGATCATCCTTGACTTGACATATTTCTTGATGAAAGTTTAACATATTTTTCCAAATATCATTAGCCGTTTGACAAAAATACAATATTTCATATTTGGTACTAAAGCTTTATTATTTTTATCAAGTTTAAGATGGTTATCTTGGTTTTCAAAACTTGTTTTCTTTGGTTTGAAATTACCAAAATAAATAATATGCCAAAGATCTTGATCAATTGATTTCACATAGTTTTCAAAATTACTTTACCATTCAAGTAAGTTTTCTTATTCAAATAGCGGTGGGTTTTGAATAGGTTGCCCTTCTTTGAGATTTTCAAAATCCATGGATCGATCCAAGTTTTAAAATACATTCTATTTTAAAGATCTTGAGTAACGTAGCTCTTGATGCCAATTGTGGAAAACTAGAAGGGGGGTTGAATAGTTTACCGCTTTTTAGGTTCTTTTTAACTTGAATATCTTTTACGTTTGCTTAAAGATATAAACACAATGTTATATGTTTGATTCTTTGAAAAGCTTTTTATGTAGATATCAATTCTAACTTTACTAGTTTCATACATTGAAAAGCTTTGCTTGTGATAATCTTAACTTTGCTTGTTTAGTTATTAGGAAAGCTTTTACTTTTGTTTGAAGATACAAACACATCTTAACTAGTTTAGTTCTTTGAAAAGCTTTATATGTAACTTAGCAATTCTAACTAAATAACAACATGTAATAAGCAAAGATAAAGAAAGAAACGATCAAACCACAACACAATTGTTTATCATGGTTCGGCTACAAGGACTCTTTTTCCTTGCCCTACATCCACACCCCGAGTTTCCAACTCGAGAGTTATAAGCACTAATCAACAAGCTCCTTTCACCGGCGGAGAAAACCTTTACAACGTCGCTTACACTTTTACCGACACTAAGCTAGATGTCGAGTTCTTTACCAAGGGTACAACCACTCCCGTTAGTTCTTTTACTAGGGTACAACAACTCCCGACACACTACGTATTTTGAGGCCTAAAATACTTACCACTTACTTCTATATACATGACACACATGAAGTATAAACTACCAAAGCTTATACATGACCAAGCTACCAAGACTTGCAACTTTAGAGTTGAAGCTTGTAACTTCTTGAATGATCTTGTGAAGTCCCTTGCTACATAAGAGAATCACAAATCAAAAGGTTACTGAGTTAGTTGAGAGAGTATGTGAATATATGTCCTAAAAGGGTTACCAAAAACTAACAAATGGTTTGGTATTAATAGCAAACAATTCTGCAGGTCTGGCGGATCAGGCGGACCCCTTAAACGGGTTCCGCCCGTGTACCCCCAGGGTACCGCCAGGGCTGCAGTTGGTTTTGCAATAAATCTTGCAAACCAAACAAGGTCTTGTCTCATAACTCCTAGCAACCAAACAATGTCACATCTCATAATAACAAGTCAAATACCAAGCTTGCAAGCAACAACAAAGTTAGTCAAACACATTTCTTTCCATAAATGCATCATGACAAAACTTGCCCTAAATGTGATGTGACCTTACTATATAAAGAAATAAATATGATGTGACAAGACTCATTTTAGTTTAAGAAATAAACACAATGTTTTGTTTAAAAGGAAATGTTAACCTTAGTTAAACAAGACTTAAACACTTAAAGTGATGATTTACTTATAGCTAAACTTCATATTTTGTCATAAACAAAACTTAGCAAAGATCGTAAAATATAAATAACGTTTTTAGGCGATATTTGTATTAACAGTTTTGATCAGAAGGAGGGCTTGGATTACAAACATACTTTCTCACCTATGGCAAAAGCAGCTACAGAATGGGTACTTATTGCCATTGCCACTGCAAAAGGATGGCCTCTGCATCAACTAGATATGAATAATGCATTCTTACATGGTTATGTGGAAGAAGATATTTACATGAAACCACCGGGTATACTAAGGCTTTACCAGGGCAAGTTTGTAAGCTAACTAAATCTCTTTATGGTCTTAAACAAGGCTCAAGGCAATGGAATCAAGAGTTGTCAAAGTTTTTGGTTTCTTTGGGATTTCAGCAGTCAAAACATGATTATTCATTGTTTGTAAAGTCATAAGGGGAACTATTTACTGTTGCTCTTGTGTATGTGGATGACATTTTGATTAGTGGAAATTGTAGTCAAGATATCAATGATACCAAATTAGCCCTGGATAAAAAGTTCACCATCAAAGATTTGGGATTGGCAAGATACTTTCTTGGAATTGAGTTGTGCAGAACAAAACATGGAACTCATTTACATCAAAGAAAGTACATTCCTGATCTCCTAAAGGATGCAGGTTTGACAGCTGCTAAACCTGCTTTATCTCCTTTACCACAGAATCTTAAGTTGTCTTTAGACAATGGGGAGCCTATTCATGATCAAGAGTCATACAGAAGACTAGTTGGAAGGTTGCTTTACCTATCTATGACAAGCTAATCTAAAGGTAGTAGGTTTTACTGATGCAAATTGGGCTTCTTGTTTAATGCCTAGAAAGCCATTGGCTGGCTACTGTGTATTTTTAGGTCATTCATTAGTTTCATGGAAGACTAAGAAACAAGCAACAGTTTCTAGATCTTCCACTGAAGCTGAATATAGGAGTATGGCAGCAACAACTTGTGAATTAGTTTGGTTGACTTATCTACTCAATGACTTGCAAATACCAGTTCAAGTACCTATAACCTTGTTTTGTGATAATAAGGCAGCTCAGCAAATAGCAGCTAACCCTTGCTACCATGAAAGAACAAAACACCTTGACATTGATAGTCACTTTACTAGAGACAAAGTACAAGAAGGATTCTTGCAGACAGCTTACATTTCTACTCATCTACAGTTGGCTGATATCATGACAAAAGCATTGGGATCAGCACAACACTCTTCTTTATCTGGCAAGTTGGGTCTTGAGGAACTTCCAACTTGAGGGGAGGCTATTAGATATACAAGTTTATCACTCATTGTAATAAAGTCCAAAGTACAGGGACTAAAGTTGTATTTTTACTTTTAAAAGTTAGTTAGGCGCCTTAAGCTGTTACTCACTATAAATGTATCATTTCTCCTTCATTTGTAAACAACAATTTCACTTAATAAATTTTTCACTTCCGTTATTTTTATTTTGTGATGATAAACGCATAGTCAACGACCTTGCCGATTTATGTAACTGGGTCAAACAAATAGTCAACCATGGTCAATGGCGATCAAAGGCGGTCAAACTTTCCGGAAACCTATAAATCTTGCTGGAAGTACCCAAAACTCACTGTAAACTTATTTTGATTACTTATAGTAACTGTTTAAGTCTATTACATGTTGTTTTTTAGAAAAATACCTTGCCGGAAATACCTAAAACTCACCGAAAATACACAAAACTTGCCGGAAATAACACAAATTTGGCAGTAATGACAATCTGATTAATCCCGCCTAGATCAATTACAATCTACAAGGTGGTTGACCGGCTGACCGCCCGACTACCGATTCGCGATTTTTGCAACCTTGATTGTTTGACTGATCACGTGATTAGTAACATAGGGAATAGAAATTTAATACTATAATTTGTTTTCGATTTACAATTTTCAATTTTCACTATATTTCAATCCACCACTTTTTCGTTTCAGCAATTCCTTTGATGGTTGACGTGACGTCAATATAGATCAAGAATTTTTTAAATATCAAATGGCTAAATTTTTCCCTTCATTTTTCAAGAACACAACCCCCTTTTCAGTTATTTTTTTAAAAACATATATCTTATAAACATTAAATTATCAAGCGACAAAAATATACTATGGTAACGAGATTTTATCTTTCAGTAGATGATTATTTCGATATGCTTTCGACAATTTTTTTTAAAACCTTATTTTCAACAAACTTGTTTATTTGTTCTTTAAAGAATTTGTTATCTATATTGAACTTTTCTCTTTGGACATATACGTGCGAATTTTTGAAATATAGCCAATTTATGATATTTATGAAAAATAGATCCAAGTAATATCCATATTTCTCTAATCTACAACCAACAACAACAACATACCCAATCTCATGGAGAGACGGGTATGGGGCATTCTTTCTAATCTACTACAGTTTAAAGATCCCCCCCCCCCCCCCCCCCCGATCATATAAATATGTTTGAAGCCCTCCCTTTTCAGGAGGTTGGCGTGGCCACTTAAGGTTGTTTGAACCTAGCAGGAATTAAACTTGAGATCTCACACATTTTAGAGTGATAGTCACAAACCTTTTTACGACTAGGCCACCCTTAAGTGGTTTAAGTTTTATCAACTCTATATGCACATATTTGTTTACAACATTTAAGGGGCATTTTTCATTCAGCTCGCTCAGGGCATCAAAATCCTTAGGACCGGCCATGTATAAAAGTCTAATAAAAATAAAAATTAAGGGGGACTTTTCATGTTTCGAATTATTTTTTGAGATCATCGAAATTGACTTTTGGTTTGTGTATGAATTTGTGAGAAACCCGTTGAGCTACGTGGCTTAATTATAGAAAATTGTCATGTCACCATATTTTGATTAAAAAAAATATGATTTTCACTTTCTTTTATTCGGTCTTGAAAACACTTACGAGGACGCCGTGACGTACGTGAATGCCACGAATTGATGGTTTAAGTCAGTTCTTTTGCGTCACATGGCTACATTGGTTCTTCACATGTTCTTACATGGACGACTGAAAATCCAATTTTGAAAGCTTAAAAATTGATCACTTGTCGTAATTTTCTCAAATAAATTTAGGTAAAAGTAACTAGTTATAATACCTGTGCACGCACAGGGTTTTTAAAATTTCGTTTTGATTATGTATTATTATCGATTAACAAATGAATCACTTAACATGTTTCATATGGTTTTACTTGGTGGACTAAAAATAAAAAATCATATGTATATATGTTATAGTTTACCTATTATTTTAGGAGAATACTTTTGGATTAAAAAATATATTTTACTATTCAAGCAAAATCTCATGATGATACAGTTTACGATGTGTTTTGTAATTGTTGTATTTCTTGTACTTGTATTTTCGTTAAAATATGTAGCATATTTAGATAGTTGTGAAGATTGATTAATTTTTTGATTATGAATAACCATCATACTATTTTTACTAATGTACATTTTTGTTTGAAAATTTGTATTTTCATAAGTTTGTGCTATTTAGTAGCACATAATGAGCGTTGATAAAGTTAAAATATGTTCTATAAAGTCTTTAAAATGTTTTTACGGATATCCATATATAAATTTTAAATAACAATTTCGTGAGTCGTTGTATTAAGTAGAATCGCGTATATTTATTTTCATATTACTGTAACTCGTGTTTACCATTTGATACCCGTAATTAATAATTTAGCCGTATTTAATATTCAAACCCGTGTACACATAAACTAAACTTTTGAATAGAATAACATGAGTCATTATTTAAAAAAATATTCTAATGGATGAAAGTCTAAAACTAACATTAGTTTAAAAAATATTTAACGTATAAAAAACAAATTCGTATATTTACCAAATTTTGTAATTTTAATGGATGAAAGTCTAAAAACTAATACTAATACTCATGTAATTTTAAACAAAGTTAATATTATTAAGTATATGGGATATAAAGTGTAAGGGGTTATATATATTTTTTTCAAAAGTTATTAAAAAACATGTAAACTTATAATTTTACACTTAGCTCTATATAATTTATTTAAAATTCAACCACCAAAGTTTTATTAATTACTTCCTCCTTTTATAAGTTTTTGTTTTCATAAATTTAACACTTATGTCTTTATGCATTTTTTTAATCAAATTTCTCCACAAATTTATTAAGTTTGACCAAAATCAATTTAATTTTGACTTTCTATTGACCAATCATGTCGCTTGATTTCGACTGCGTGACAAAATCGAGCTCTCCTATTGATCTAATTTTTTTTCCAATAAGAATGGTTTTGCCAAAACACTCCAAAATGATGTAATTCTTTTATTATATAAAAGATAAGTTTAGAAAACAAAATTGATTTTTTAATCCATAAAAGAGGTGCTGAGGTGAATGTAAATTAAGTTGATATAAATTATATAGAGGCCCTGGTCCAATTATGTAGTATCCATAAGTCCAACAACACTAGTCAAATATCGTGCAAAAAAGTCAAAATCAAATAAGTAGATTGGCACCAAGGGTGTTATCGGGTCGGGTTAAGTCGGGTTTTCTACTAGAGAAAGTTGACCCACAACCCGACCCGATAAGGAATCGGGTTATCGGGTTCGGGTGGTTTGGGTTATCGGGTTGTATATGAAACAAAAGTTTAGAAAAAAAAGTAAGAAGTGCGGAGTACAAAAGTTGGCACAAAAAAATGAAAGTTGTGTAAATGTAAAAACCACAAGCAGTACAAGTGATGAGAAAAAATATTCATCGCACAAAAGAGAAAGAAACGGTTCCAGTAGGCCAAAAATATAATGATGCACAAGTGAGCTGCTAGTCTCATCCCACATTTTACTTCATTTATTAAAATATCTCCCCACACGAAATTAGATTAAACATTGAATGATAAGGTGAAAAGTGTACCGCTTTTAGGGGGTTATTTAAGCCCAAATTCGTGATTATTTGATCAATTATTACCCTAAGTCGTTCCTTTTGTCATTTTAGGTACTTTTAAGAAGAAATCTGGAAAAAGAAGCATTTTGGACGTTTTGGTAGCAATTATGTAAAGAAAACGACAAAACTCAAATTCTTGCTGAAAACAGTACCTAACGGCGTCAAGCATTTCTACATGACGGCGTCACCCTTTGACAAAGAGGTGGATGATTCAAGTTACACGTGACAGCCAAGAACAATTTCAAGCATTGAAGTCTGACGGTGTCACCAAGGCCGTCAGGGTCAGAGTACATGTGACGGCCTAGAGCTAATTTACACATGACGGCGTCAGAAGTAGATCTAGGCAATACGAATTTTATCTTGGTGGCAAGTTGACGGCGTCATAAGCTATAACATGACGCCGTCAGGATACAAAATCTATATATAGTTTTTAGTTTTCATTCATTAGTGTGCAATTTTAAAGGGAGAAAACCCTAGACGAATTGATTGGTTCCAAACGGTCAGATATTATTGACCAAGGTCAACAAGTCAAAGACAGCTCAGTTCCAATACTCCGTGGATAGTATAGTGTGTCCCCGGGTCGTTATGTCCCAGCGAGATTGCAATGGTGTTTTGGAAAACGCTTTTGAGAATGAGAGGCACTGAGGACAGTAGCCAAGATGATTGGGAACTGATTTTGCTACGGATATTTGGTATTTGCACAATTATTAACAATTAACAGATATACAGATATATTCACAAAAGCACAACTTGGGATTCAAATTACAGACAGAAAAAATGGGTTTTGAAGAATTACAAACTACAGGGGGTGCAAGTGAAACTTTTTAAAACTTAAAATAAAAAGAAAATTTAAATTGAAAATGAAATTATTAAATTGATTATTTTAATATTTGAATATTACTTAATTAATTAAAACTATTTAAAATCTAATTTAAACCTAATTTAAATTAACTAAAAATGATAAGGATTACAAATTAACCTAAAAATTTGCAAAATTAATTTCTAAACCTTAAAATGAACTTGAAGAATGTATAAAAAATGAAAATAAATATTTTTGTCTTTTTATGGTTTTTCTATTAATTAAAAACTAATTATATTAATTAAACTATTTAAACTATTTTAAATTACTAATAATACCTAAATGATTTGGAAAATTATGAAAAAATTTATAAAACTAATTAACCATCACAGGAATCCTAAAAAATTATAAAAAGCTTCTAAAAATTATTTTTAGACTATTTTACTAATTATTTACTTAATTATTAATTTAAACCTAATTTAACTAAATTAAATAAGAAAATTGGAAAATGAACAGTAGAATTTAAAAATATATTTTCTGAAAGTCTTAACTAATTTATAAAACCTAGGAAAATTATAAAAACCTACTGTTGTTAATTAAAATTTAAGAAAACTAATTAATTACTAATATTACCTATTTAATTATTTAAACTATTTTTAATTTTAGTAATTAGTAACCTGATTAAGAAAAATCTAAGAAAATTACTACAAATACTTAAAGGTAATAGGAAATTAAGAAAATTATAAAAATAGTGAAGTGCTTATTAATAAGCTGAAAAGAAAAATGAAAAATATAGAATCTATTAAATAGAAACTATCACTAATTTTAAGTTTGGTTTTTTGGTGTTTTTCTTTTTGACAGATAAAAATGAGTTGAAAATAAGAAACTTTTACAAAACCACTTTTGTTATAGCTTAAAAATAAGCTGTGTGCACCCCCTTATGTCCAAACAGTTGGCTTATTAAGCTTAATTGTGGATTTTTCAAATGAAATAAGCCAAACACTGATCACAGAAGGTACAATAAGCTATAAGCAACTTAAGTAAACCAAAAATAAGCTAGAACAAGCAAAAGGTCTGAGCAATAAGCTGTAACAAACAAATAAGCTAAAATCAACAAACTATATACTTGCAGTCTCAAGATGGCAACTGCAAGCCTATGTGGGAACCACAAATAAGCACAAGGGCCCAAAGTGAGAATGGTTCCTAAAAGCTGGTCTGGTAGGCTACCAAATAAGCCAACAAGCAGAGCTTATGGCTCACTATTGAGCTTTTGGCAAGCTTATGAAAGTTGATGCCAATACTGAGTACTCAGTGTACTCAGTATGGTATGGGTGACTTGTGGGGACAAGCAGGCTAGGGGCAAGGCTTCTAGAGTCCAAAATAACAACTAGGATAGTGAGATGGGTTGGCAAGCTTCCTAAAATGCCAAGGAACAAGGTCTAAAGCTCACTAATGAAGCTTATGCAAGCTTATGAAATCAGGGTCAAACACTGAGTTATCAATTGACCCTGAGGGAATGGCTAAACTTAATGGCACAAGCAGCCCTAGCAAATAAGCTAGGAGATACAAAATAAGGCCTGGACTTGGTTAAGTAGCTTATTGGCTTTCCAAAAAGCTAGAAAACAGAAGGTGGGGCCCACAAATGAACATTGTGCAAGGTTTGGGAATTGGTTATAAACACTGGGTACAGGGGAGGTTATAAGTCCAACAGACAACTTCAAGACCAATTTTTTATGAACAAATGATGCTTAAAATCCAATATTTCTCTTGATTCAGACTCACAAGCAACCAAATGTTACAAATCAACTAGAGAGTAGCAATCTTGACCAGTATTATGCCCTACAAATGATCTCAAAGATCTGTCCAATTTCACAGGTTTGGTTTTTGACTTTTGAGAAAATACTTCTAAGTTGACTTTTACCAATTTCCAATGATCACTATTGACTAATAAAGCTATGTTATGATATATTGAAATGAAATTAAGCTAAAACAACAATTAGTGAGCTGATGTGAAGGATTTAGGCACTTAAATCTTAACAGTCAACCAATTAATTGAGATTAAAAGTGAAATTGACTTTTTCTTGAACAAGACCTAGGTTTTATGACATAGGTTACCTACTTATATCTACTGCAACATATCTCAACAAACAAGAACAACTAAAACAGGTCTTTACTTAGTGAAACTTACTAATCCAAACACTAGTTTTATGAAGACTGTTTTGAATTTTTCAAAGCAACACAATTATTTAAACCTAGAAACAGATCAAAACTATTCTAATAAGGTCTAAAATACATAAACAAACATACACAAGCAATCAATACTAAGTAAGATTCAGAAACAGAAGATAAATAGAAATTGTGCTTACTTCATGCCATCCAAGCAACCTCTCACATGAACCAAGGACCACACAACTTTCCTAATGGCTTTCCACAAAGCCTCTAACCCAGGGTCATCCAAGACTTACCCTGCTCCAGCTTTCTTCATCACAAACCTGCAATTTTTATTTTTTCTTTATTTTTTCTGATTTTTTTTATTTTTCTTGTTTTATAATTCTATTGCCTTTTTATGGTTTCTACAAGCTTCACTGAGCTTATGGGAGCTTTAGTGTTCCTAAAAGTCCATAACATAAACATAAATAACAACAGAGCTTGATTTGAAATTTTGAAATAAAAATGAAAATTGCATACACAAATCGGATTACTAAAACTTGATTTTATTACTTGAAAAGGTTAAAAGTACAACTGAATTAACTAAGAAAATGCTTAAAAGCTTTTGATTAAACTAAGATAGCCTATTACAACTTCTACGATTACAATTATACTAAAATGTGAACTAACTTCATTCTTCTTGCTTCTCTTCTATTTATAGGCCTGGATTATGGTTTGTGATCATCTTCTGAGCATATCCCATCAATAATTTTGACCATTGGATCACTGAAAGGCTTCTAATCATCTGCCACGTGTTTTGGCGGGAAAAATTGTATTATACAATTGGGGTCTGTTTGCGTGGAGGGGTGGAGGAGCATTTATTGTGGAGGTGATAGTAGGTGAAGGTAGGTTGGGCGGTGGAGATATGACAAGCAAGTTGGTGATGGTGGGGTAAAACCAGGGTGGTTTTGTGGGGTGGTTTTGAGTGAGAGGGAAGAGGGAAGGGTGGTGTTTGACCGGGGTTTGACCAAGGGTCAATGGATGACCCTGGTATTATTATACGGGGTGTGGGCTTTGGTGTGTTTGGGCCAAAAACAAAGGGAGGTGGGCTTTGGTGTTTGGATTGGGTTTGGTTTTGGTTTAATAGGTACTAGTTATTATACCCGCGCACGCGCGGGTTTTTTTTTTAAAATTTTTTGAAATAATTATTTAAAAATTTTAATCTTATTGTTAATTGCATCTTATCTATATTTTTTGTATTTATTTTCTACTTGTGTTGTGGATAAATATAAAATAAATAATATTTTTTTTAAATATCTTATCTATATTTTTTGTATTTATCTTCAATTTGTGTTATGGATAAATATAGAATATTACCTAAGAAAATAATCTTTTTTTTAATAAAATTATTACTAAATCAGGTATAAATTGATTTTTTTGAAATGCAAAATTTCCAATAGGGGTTTTATTTTATTATATAAAAGATTAAGGGTCCGATTTGGTTTAAATTATCACAAGGACCAATTTTGTAATTATCCGAAAGTTTGGGGGTGTGTTTTGGCACTCTTCCAAAGCTTTTCACAAGGGTATTTTCTGCCAATGATGAAGAGTATGAGGACCTTAGATGATTTTTCCATTTTAAATTTCCCAGGGACCAAATCTGCCAAACTTTCAAACTCCAGGGACCAAATGTGTAATTTCACCAAACTTGCCAATCAAGGACCATTCCTGCCATATATGAGAAGTACAAGGACAAAATTTGTTTTTCTCAAAGTTTTAATATCCCAGGGACCATTTTTGACAATTTTCTAAATTTCAGGGACTAAACTTGACATTTTGCGAAACTTTGCACCAAAGGACTAAATGTGTAACTTTTTGATTAAAAGGGACATTTGGTGACTTTTTCAAGTTTTTAGAATAACCAGGGACTAGATTTGACAACTTTTGAAAGATGAGAGACTGAAACTGCCAATTATGCAAATTTTGTTTATTTTTCATTTGTTTTTGATTATTTTGCATCTGAAACATATAAAACACATTCCTGGGATATTTTCATTATTTTGATGCAATATTGAGTGTTTTTAGATGTTTTGGCAACTCAGAAAATGTAAAAATGATGAGTATTTACACACTTATCACGAATTTACAGAGATTTTAAGGGTTTCAACCCTTTGTTTCTTCCATGCTGAATTGAAGATAAGTCTTTCATCAAATCATTCAATATGTCTATGTGTTGTTTGATTATATCTTATGCTTGTCTTCTCTTTAACACGCTAGGCTAGGTTTTCTTTGTGTTTACTTAGATGTAATGAAACTTAGATGTTAATTATTGGCTGATGGTTTGTTTATAATTGTTGTGGATGATTGATTTTCATGTTAGGCTTAAGAAAACTGGCAGACTTCCATTTAGTAACTTGCTTGAACGTCTTAAAAAACATGATCGGAGGTGTACTACGATTTATTGGTTGTATTTAATGCGTAGGTAACTACTAGTGATACTATGTTAGGAGCTAGTAGTCGGCTCGACATAGAATTAAGTAGAAGCTTATAGATTTAGGGAATATCGTACACGGCCCTACGACTAGTATTAAGGAATATAACCCGTCATCCATGCAATTGTAACAAGCTAATCAACCGGTAAAAGATATCTAGGGAGTACTGAAATATAAGTAAACACATTTTCTCTCATTATTGTTTTCACCAAAAATTAGTTTAACTTTAGTTTATTTTATTTTGATTGCATCTTTAGTTACTTGGGTTAGTTGACTAGCAACTAATTCCGCCCAATCCTTCCAAAACCGAGATTTTTACTTGCTTTCTATAAAATATTAAAATACAAAAAGAATCATCCCTCACCTTTAGACCTAGTTTAGTAGAATTTTAATCATAGCGAACACTATTCCTATAGTTGAACGATCAATCCACCGGTACTTGTCACTAAACTATACTATAACGATTAGGTACACTGCCTGGCGGCAATTGCAAGCTTCTCAAGTTCCCTTGAGAGGTAAAACCTGTTGCGAGGGCGCAATCCCGCGTATCATTGAACTAATACGGCAATAGTATGGGTGTGTTTAGTTGAGGGAAAACACCCTTATTTTTCACAAAATGTTTTGTGAAAAATAAAGAAAATACAGATCGCATTCAAATTAATGTTTTCCAATAAAATTCTTGACAAAACAAAAAATTCCTATTTCCAAGTTTAATACACAAAACTACAAAACACTTTTTCTTTTATTTTCACCTCTTTTCCTTTAAAATACCACCCATTCAGTTTTCGTCCATTTTTATACGTTTTCGCCGGTTTTTATCCGTTTTGTTTGTTTTTCTCCGTTTTCATCCGATTTTTACGTTTTCGTCCGATTTTTACGTTTTCTTTCGATTTTTACGTTTTCGCCTGTTTTTCACATTTTCGTCCATTTTTTTTACGATTTCGTCTATTTTTACGTTTTCGTCTATTTTTTAAGTTTTCGTCCGTTTTCTTAAGTTATCGTCAGTTTTTTTTAATGTTTTTCGTATTTTTTTACGTTTTTGACCCTTTTTTTTACGTTTTTGTCGGTTTTTTTTATGTTTTTGTCAGATTTTTTACGTTTTCCTATGTTTTTTACGTTTTCGTCAGATTTTTTATGTTTTCGTCCGTTTTTTACGTTTTCACCAGATTTTTTACGTTTTTGTAAGATTTTTTTATGTTTTCTTCAGATTTTTTACATTTTCGTCACATTTTTTACGTTTTCGTACGATTTTTTATGTTTTCGTCTGATTTTTTTACGTTTTCGTCAAATTTTTTTACGTTTTTCTCTGTTTTTTTACGTTTTTGTCCATTTTTTTACATTCTCGTCAATTTTTTACAATTTTGTTCATTTTTAACGTTTTCATACGTTTAATTACGTTGTCATCCATTTTCGTCTATTTTTTTACGTTTTCGTGGGGTTTTTAACATTATCATCCGTTTTCCTACGTTTTCGCTAGTTTTATTATGTTTTCTTACGTTTTCGTCCTTCCTTTTATTTTTTTTACGTTTTCATCCATTTTTTACATTTATTTACATTTTCGTCTGTTTTTTTACATTTTCGTCAGACGAAACCTAAAAAACATAAACAAAAGATGAAAACATAAATAAAACATGAAAACGTAAAAGTCAGACAAAAATGAACGAAAACTTAAAAATCGGAAGAAAACGTAACAATCGAAAGAAATCATAAGAAAACGAAAACTTTAAAAACGGACAAAAACGTGAAGAATAGGACAAAACATAAAAAAAAAACTGACGAAAACGTAAAAAAACGGATGAAAACGTAAAAATACTGATGAAAACGTAAAAAACTGACGAAAATGTAAAAAATCAACGAAAACCTAGAAAAACAGACAAAACGTAAAAAATCAGACAAAAACATAAAAAAACGGACGAAAACGTAAAGTAACGGACGCAAACGTAAAAAATTTGACGAAAACGTAAAAAGACTGACATAAACGTAAAAAACTGACAAAAATTAAGTAAAAAATCGAACAAAAACGTAAAAAAACAGACGAAAACGTAAAAAACCTGACGAAAACATAAAAAACGGATGAAAACGTACAAAATCTAACAAAAACTTAAAAAATCATACGAAAACGTAAAAAAAGGGACAAAAACTTTAAAAATCGGACTAAAACGTTATTTGATGCTATTTGATGTTATATTTTACTTTTTTAATTCTTTATTTTCTCGTATTAGATTTTTTTAGTTGTTTTATAATTTAGTTGGTTAGTTTGTAATATATGTTTTTGTGTTTTGAAGATGTTTTTATAATATTACTAAGGTGAATAGTAAATTGAGATATAAAATAATAACACTTAAACATGTTTCCTAGTTTTGTAAAATGGAAAACTCAAACACATGTTTCTCAGACTAAACTCATTTTCTAAATTTTCTATTGTTTTGTGGAAATCAAACTCCCCTCCATTTTCCTACAAAACAAGAAACAAGAAATGAAATAAAGAATTATAATATAAATAGGCATTTGATTTTTGGACAGTAGGTATGTAGTTTTATATTCTTGAACTTAGTCGTGTGTGAAACTGTTGTAAACTATGATCAACCTACTGAAAAAAGAAATGATCAATAACCCGTTCTTGTTTTCATCAAAATCTTTTGGTGCAACTACGGCACTGACATTGTCACAATAAACAAGTGTAGCAGTATGCAAAGGAGCATGCAATTCCCGCAAAAGATTACGAATCCAGGCAGTTTCAGCGACAACATTAGCAACACCCTGATATTCAGCCTCTGCACTAGAACGAGATAAAGTAACCTGTTGTTTGGCAGACCATGACAGTAGATTATCCCCAAGAAAAACACAATACCCAGAAGTGGATCGTCGGGTGACTGGGCAACCTGCCCAATCACCGTCGGTGTATGCAGTGAGTTGAGCGGTAGTAGAAACATGCACTTGAAGACCATGATCAATAGTACCATGAACATACCGAAGAATCCGCTTTTAAGCAGCAAGATGAGGCTCACGGGGATCATGCATATAGAGACAAACTTGTTGCACAACATAAGATATATCTGGTCGCGTAAAAGTAAGATACTGAAGAGCACCTGCCAAGCTACGATACAAAGTTGAATCAGAAACCGGGTCACCGTCAGGACCCAACTTGGATTCAGTGTCAACCGGAGTTCTGCAAGGATTGCAATGTTGCATGTGGGCTCGCCCAAGTATTTCCTCAGCATATTTAGATTGTGATAAAAACATGCCTGCCGAAGTCCGTTGAGCCGAGATGCCAAGGAAATAATTAAGAGAACCAAGATCAGTCATAGAAAATTCACCATGTAATGAAGCAATAACCCGCTGTAAGAAAGCTGAAGATGATGTTGTAAGTATGATATCATCCACATATAGCAGCAAGTAAGCAATGTCAGAACCACGATGAAATATAAATAAAGAAGAGTCCGTTTTACTGTGCTGAAAACCAACTCATGTAGCATAACCAGCAAAGCGTTGAAACCAAGCACGCGGGGCCTGCTTAAGCCCATATAGTGATTTCTTCAAGTGACATACATAATCAGGTCTGGTAGAATCAACAAACCCGGGAGGCTGGTGCATATAAACGGTCTCAGATAAATGACCATGAAGAAAAGCATTCTTCACATCAAGCTGATGAATAGGCCAATCATGAGAAACTGCGAGACTCAAAACAGTGCGAATGGTAGTCGGTTTAACCACCAGACTAAATGTCTCATCACAATCAATACCCTGTTGTTGACTTCGTCCGTTGGCAACAAGACGAGCCTTATACCTGCTTAAGGAACCATCTGCATGAAACTTATGTTTGAAAAGCCACATAGAACGAACAACATTAACGTTAGTTGGACGGGGCACAAGAACCCACGTTCCGTTAGCAATTAAAGCATTATATTCATCTAACATAGCTACTTTCCAGTTAGGATTCCGAAGAGCATGAACATGAGAGCGAGGAAGCGGTGAAGTAGTGGTAACATGACAATTCATACGTTCAAGCGGTTCAAAAATGCCGGCTTTAGCACGAGTGACCATGGGATGCGAGGAAATTGTTTGAGGTTGGTTAGCGATTGGAATGGTATTTTGGGTGATGATTGGCTCGGTTGTGGGAATAGGCTGAGTCGAAGAGTTTGTTGTGCTAGTGGATGGAGTTATGGTGGACTGAGGTGAAGCATGTGAAAGTGGGGTAGGCGGATGTTGTGCTTCATTTATTGATACGTTGGGTGTGGGATATGGAGTGTTAGTTGGGGCCTGAGTATGGATCGGAGTAAGAGTGGGTTGTTGTGGTTCAGGAGTTGATAGGTTGGGTGAGGGTGGAGGTAAAAGAAAATCATATGTGGGTTGGGGTGAAGGTGTTATTGTACCAAAAGGGAAAACGTCTTCATCAAACCGCACATGTCGCGAAATAATTATCTTATTGGATGATAAGTCGAGACATCGATAGCCACGGTGGTTTGCGGGGTAACCAAGAAAGATGCATGGTGTGGAGCGGGGTTGAAGTTTATGTTCAACATCGACGTGAGGATAGCAAAGACATCCAAAAACACGCAAATGTTCATAGGTGGGTGTTTGGTTGTGGAGTTTGGTGTATGGTATTTTGTTATTAATGGCGGTAGAAGGTAAAATATTCAAAAGGTGAGCGGCCATATTAAGAGCTTCTACCCAATATGAGGGAGGTATCTTTGCTTGAAAAAGCAATGTACGGATAAGGTTATTAATGGTACGGAGCATACGTTCGGATTTGCCATTTTGTTGAGAAGTGCGAGGACAAGAAAAGCGAAATTGTATGCCATTTTGGTGAAAAAGGTCATGGAAACGCGTGTTGTCATATTCACCTCCATTGTCACACTGCAAAGCCTTGATGTCTACATTATATTGTTTATTGACATAAGCACGAAAAGCAACAAAAGTATCAAACAAATCAGATTTTTTACGCAAAGGGTATACCCAAACAAAGTGCGAAAAGTGATCTAAAAAATAGCATAATATTTAAGTCCACTTTCACTTGGAATTGGGGATGTCCATAAATCCGAGTGAATAATTTCAAACACAGACTTAATAGAAGACTCAGAACTATAAAACGGAAGCTTAACATGCATGACAGAAAGCGGACGACTTTGATTTATTACACGAAATTAAATTACTTGACTCTAAACGACGTAGCACATCGTCCCCGGGATGACCGAGGCGTCTGTGCCATGTAGTGGAACTAAATGAAAGTAAAACAACTGGAGTTTGAAACGGAGGTTGCTGAGTGACCGGGTAAAGGTCGCGAGTACTATCACAACGGAGAAGAAGCCTTTGGGTTTGGTAATCTTTCACAGAAAAACCATAAGCATCAAATTCAACAGAAACATCATTGTCACGGGTAAAATTTACGAACAGAAATTAAATTCTTAATTATGTGAGGTGTGACAAGAATATGATTTAAATGCAGAGGCTTATGAGATGTATGCAAGAAGCTATGTCCGGTATGAGTGACAGGAATAGATTGACCGTTGCCAACAAATACAGATGGATAAATGCTCGAATTACTAAAGGAAGTGAGTATACTTGTATTGTCTGCCAAGTGAGAAGATGCTCCGGTGTCCATGTTCCAAGAAGAATCTTGAGGAGTAATATGAAATGCTTGCGGAAGCACAACTTGAGTCCCAAAATTAGACACCATAGGCTGTCCCGTAAGCTGTACAGGAACCGAACTAGCAAACTGGGTTGGAAGAGATGCGAAGTGGGCCTGCTGTCCAGGTTGGGCTACGGCTAAGTGGGCTTGCGGGGCTGTTTGCACATATACATATTGGACAGGTTGTTGGGCTTGAAGAATAGAACCAGCCCATAGGGCGTAATGTGGAGTGGGTTGCATAAAATCAGCAGCAATAGGTGCGGCAATATGTTGCATAAAATTGGATTGCATAACTGTCATAGTGGGACAGGAATAGACGCGGCGTGCGGTAGAGAAAAAGAAAAGAGATATGGCAACAAACTAGGATGCAATTAAATAAGCAAAATTAAAGTGGCAGCAACATGAAAAGCGAATGACTAACCAAAATCAAAGGTGGTAAGCAATATTAAATAAGTGGCAACGTGTGGTATCACGGTATGCATGAATGAACTTTCTTTTTTTCTTTCTTTTTTTTTTTTTTTTTTTTTTTTTTTGGTTTGGTAGCTTTAGGGTAAATATTCGGTTGTGTGTTTTTGGTGGTGGCTATTTATGTTAGAATTGGTAAAAACCTCATGCTCAATTATTATTAATGATCAGATATAAATACATTACAAGTCTTGCACAATAAGATAACTAACATAGGCTAAGCCCGATAGTAAATAATAAACAATGCATGGGCTAATTATCATTCATCTAATATGTTTTGCTTTTCCTTCTTGTTTATATACAAAAATACACTAGCATTCTCTTTTCTTTTTTCTTTTTTGTTTAGTTACCTTAGGCTTGCTTCATTCTCTTTTCTTTATGTTTAATGTAGCAGCAAAACTAAAAAAATGAGAAGAGCAACCAACTGATGTAAATTCGCAAATTGCAATGTACTACCGTATAACCAAATTTGAAGATGCATTTTATCATATTTTGTGTAGGAAACATATTTAAAATTGTGACTAACTGACTATGAAAACAAGGAATAAGTTCAAAAGGTATAATTTTTTTAAAAGGTCAGTACGTTTATATACGTTTTCGTCCGTTTTTATCCGTTTTTATATATTGTTGTCCGTTTTCAGATGTTTCCGTCTGTCTTCATACGTTTTCAGAAGTTTTTATACGTTTTCGTCTGTTTTCTTTCATTTTTCATACGTTTTCGTCCCTAAATGAACTTTTCTCGTGGATACTAACCGACTAATTAGAACCAAGAAACAAATTTGTGTTGCACCGCCTTAGTTGTTTTTGAAAATTGGACGACTAATCATTTGTTTTCCATACATTCAAGATATCAATACATGCACATTCCTAATATATATTGATCCATCTCTATATATAACCAGGAGGAAAAAAAAAAAAAAAAAAAAAAAAAAAAATTGTATCTTAAAACAAGTTGAGCTTAGGGCATTAGTAGTAGTTTAACTCTAAAGAGAAGAAACAATGTTTCCAGGATTTGACTCGAAATCAATGTTCCTAGACATATTTTACTTCGGCGCTATGACTGGTTTTTCGTTTACTGTATGATCTTCATCGCTATCTCATTGTTGGTGGACAAAGTGGCTACATATGCCTTCAAGACTGGTGTCGCTAAAAAGGTCGCATACGTTGGTGCCATTGTCCTCAAAGGCGCTTACTTTGCACTGTTCCTTAAAGCCGCCACAACTGTATTAGATTTGTTATTTAGTTAGTCCAAAGTACAATTAAGCTTCTTTTTGTTAATTATGTATGTTTAAGAGCAAGTATGAAAAAAAATATATATAGTCTGATGTTCTTTGTTGGTTTTAGTTGATTATGTCCTTTCTTTTCTATGGAAAAAATAATAATAATAATTAAAAAAAAAAAAAAAAAAAAAAAAAAAAACTTTTGTTCCTGGATTACTTATTGTATTTATTTAAAAGGTTTTCCTAACATGTATGGTCACGTTTAAAAGCATGGTTTAAGTAGTGCAATTTTCCTTATAATAAGAATCTTTTATATAATAAAACAAAACCCTTATTAGGAATTTTTCATTTTCAAAAAATGGATTCATACCTTATTTAGTAATAATTTTATTTAAAAAAAAAAATTATTTTCTTATTAGGTAACATTTTATATTTATCCATAACACAAGTAGAAGATAAATACAAAAAATATAAATAAGATAATTAATAATAGGATTAAAATTTTTAAATAATTATCTTTAATAGTAAAAACTATAATTAAACATCATAAATCAGACAAAACAAAAATTAAATTATTTGTTTTTTAATAAATAAAAATATATATATTATTCAAAAAATTAAAAAAAAAAAATTAAAAAAACCGCGCGTGCGCCGGCATTATAACTAGTTTTTGTATTTAATAACTGCACTAACGTGTTATCAGATTTCTTGCTTATATTTTGATGAGTTTTGATATGTGTCGATCTCAATCTCATCAACATAAAAGCGTTGCATTCCACATTATCTATACTACTTATAAAGCATATTGACACTTCTCACTTATTAATTTTTTAAGATTTCCTAAAATAAATTTTTAAGTAAATACAAGTAAAGAAGCATCATTTACAATTATTTGAAGCACAAATAAAACTAAAAAAAACACTATTCAACACATACAATTAATACACAATTTAATTCACCCATTCACCAAAATATACAACTATTTAACCATAATGTACAATCTAAATATACTACTTATAAAGCATATTGACACTTCTCTCTTATTAATTTTTTAAGATTTCCTAAAATAAATTTTTAAGTAAATACAAGTAAAGAAGCATCATTTACAATTATTTGAAGCACAAATAAAACTAAAAAAAAAACATTATTCAACACATACAATTAATACACAATTTAATTCACTCTTTCACCAAAATATACAACTATTTAACCATAATGTACAATCTAATTAAGCTTTCAAGACATAAACCAAACACTTAAAAATAAAGCCATCATTCCAATTCCAAAACATAAATCTAAGAAAACTTTTGCTTGCACCAACTTCAAACAATTTTTGAAACATAAAAAAGAGCACATATAAATTAGAGTTTAAGTAGTATATTCGATTAAACCATTAGTGCAAACATCTAATACACAAAATCTAAAGAAGTTGCATGATTTTTCTTTTGCCAAGCTACAGCAGTTGCATGTTACTGTCGATCAACTGGTTAGCATAATAGCATTCATTCAATTACCATGCACAACTCATAACAGTTTCATGTTATTGTCTCATATCCACAACAAAAAATAGTCAACAGAAAACAACTGCAACAATATCACGGTCCATCTCCTCAGATACAACAAACCACAACAAAATCCCCATCCTTCTCAAGATCTTAAACGAGAAATAAATAAATAAATAAATAAAGTTTCAAATAAAAAGATCTCGGGTTTGGTTTTTGAATTAATAAAATATCTTTAAAAATCCAACACAACCAATCATCGATCTATTGAAAACAATAACCAACAAATCCGCAGTTCAAGGCTTGTGTCATTGATTTGTGTGGTTTGGGATCTTGAAACCAACACATAGACGAAACAACGGGATCTTGAAAAGGGTTTGTGTTTTGAAATCAAGACAATCAAAAAGTGGTTCGTGATTCCGTGCTAATCGGCTGTAAGATGATGTTTTTGTGGTTGAGTATTTTTTTAAAAGAAATAAGATTGAGTGGTGGCTTGTAAATGTGTGTAGGGTTTAAGTGGTTGATATATCTTTTAGGTTATAGTGGTATTATGGGCTTGGTTTAAATAATTTGGATTCAAATGGGTCGTACTTTGTGATAAAGTGTGTTTTGTTATAGAATTTGTTTGGACCGAGTAGCTATAAAAAGAAACGAAAAGGCCCGATATTATTTTGACTTTTGAGATTATGGTCAGGCTTGGTTGATTTTGCACTACATTATATGTTGACCCCGAAATACAAAATTAAAGATCTCGGGTTTGGTCATCATCGACTTTTTTGTATCAAACCAAAACGAAAACTAATTAAAACTCACATGCTTCGTGACTTATATTGTGTGAGTGCATTAATATCTTTATATGAAATAGTATCCTATTGCTTAAAGATATTACAACAAAAAAAAATACCTTTTTTCTATAAAGTTAACATCACGGTAATCATATAATAGTACCCTGCTAGTAAATGTAAATGTAGGTAGACGTATAATGAGATAAAGTGCAAAGAGAGAATTCATGAGAACTGTGAGAATCGGAAAAGAAAGTTTTTACAAAAGTTGATACCGGTAGACTTTTCGGGTATAAGAGTGGACGGTGCAATGGTGTATAACGTGTTATAATACCAATTTTTGTACCTATAACACATTCCTGCATTATAGTTATGAGTTTGATGCATCATGGTTATAACTTACTACATCGTAGTTGCAAGTTTTATGCATCATAGATTCATAGTTATAACTTACTTTCATCATAGTTAAAATATAATCCCGTGTTATACCAGTAATGCAGCTTTCCAAATTCTAATCACGTCAAAGTTAGCGCATCCCACTTATCGGCTCCAACCCAATATTAGCACTATAATCCTACTACTGTAATTTGAAGCCTTTTATCTATTGGAATTATCATCCCTAGTTCTAACAAATTAAAAAGAAAAAAAGTCAAACGTGATGATGTGGCATGCTATTTTGGCAAATGTAGTCTAGACTATTGGGCAAAGTGCTTTAGAAGTTGGGCTATGTCGTAAATTTCTCATTTAATTTGAAACATGTCATCAAACTTGATAGTGTGTCTTTATTACTTGGCCTTTATTTAGTTGCCAAGTTTGGGATTTCAATTGTCAAGTGTTGCAGCTGTAATTGACTCATATCATTTGAAAATCAAAGTTTTGATTAAGGTCAATACCAAAGATCATTTGGCGGATGTGCGTAGCATAAATACCATTGTAGTGTAGATCAACAATCTAATCTTATCAAATCTTTCAACTTGAGCGGGAGTGTATCAGGTATATGTAGCAAACTGTTAATAGAATATCCAAGACAAGACGTACACTAATTATACAAAACTTTTACATCTTCTAAGTTGTTTTAATTTGCATAAAAACTCAAGGTTGAAGCCTCCACCTAGCCTTGAAGTCTACTAGTTACGAAAACTGAAATGCACACCACAAACACGAAAACAACAATCACACCACATGTGAGTCGGACCAAATAATCTTCAAGTGCTGTGACGGCAACAATGAATACATCTTGTATTTCTTCTACGTAAGTGGAAATTGCTTGCCAAATTTGCATAATAACTGCACTAATAAGTCCCAAAATTATACGAGCTGCATATGAAAAAAAATCACATGATGTGTAAGGTCGCAAACATACACAAACCGATAACTATGTCAATGAAATGAGAGAGAATTAGTTGTTTTACCAAAGTAAATGATGAGAGAAACCGTACGCCCAAGAAATCCTGTGTAGAAAGTAATGCAGGTGTCGATAATAGAAAGATCACCCTCAGGATAGAAAGGGGATAAATGTACCGTCAGCCAGGTATGAGTAATCAGGTGGTATAGAATGAACAGTACAAACACGTAGATGTACTACAAAAACAAACAAACAAAAAAGCAAGTATCATCTTATTTTTGTTATTTTTGCAGAAGAAACAAAACAAAAAACATAATCAAAAGTATTTGAATATCTTACCAAGAGGTAAAGAAAAGAATACTTAAAACATATGCTTAGGAAGAATATGTAGTTGATATGAAATAGGATGTAGTTTTTCCAAACCAATACAACGTCTCTGTACACCGACAGCAATAGATACCAAATAAATGGTACAACCAAAGTGAATGTGATGATGTATCCTGCCTCTTGTGGTATCACGAAAAAGGTGATGAAAATGGGAAGTGCAAATATGTTTATCTTGTGTATCAAGTTCAAATCACAAGTGCAAAGAGCAAAAACATGATAGGCGACTAGGAAGATACCAGAAGAGAAAAACAAAGCAATGTACCTGCAAAAAAGGGCGATAATTAATTTTCAAAATCACAGTTCTTGTACAAATGAACTGAAAGTTGTCCACAAGTAACACCAGACAGTTTATGCTTTGCCTGATTTCCCATCTCTATAAATAATGATGTCTCAGTAACTTCTTTAAGCAAATAATATTACAAAAATGAGCAGATTCACAATTTAGTGATTTACCATTGATCAACATGACAGAAGTTGTCTAGAAGAGTGTCAATGGATGCCCCAAAAAGAATGGAAGCAATAAAGAAGCAGATACTCCTACAAAACCACCTCTCCTTATTTATTGTCTTGATCCACCACAGAAAGACAATAAAATTAATCACAGTGCCAACACCTTGAAGCTCAAACCAAACACGTACAATCGGTCCAAGTGTGGCAAAGAAGTTGGTGCACAGAAGCATCAAATACACCTGTTATTGACATCTTATGTTTATATACATATAGATATAGTTATAGAAAAAAACAGCAACAAGAAGAAAGGAAGCGCTGTTTATCATGAAAAGCCTAGTCGAAAACACAACACAAACACATATGGTTAATTCAAAAACCAGCCTACCTATGAGACACCTAGTATGAAACTCATATAAAGAATGAGAGAAAAAATTATTAGGAATCAAATCTTAAACCAAATAAAAAACATAAGACTGTTACTAAATCATCACAAACTTAACCATGAAATCTTACAGAAATAACCTACAATAGAATAAACAAATCATGGGCGTTGTATCTGAACATGGTGGTAATGTAATTGATGATTTTGTATGTTTCCCAATTATTTTTATTGAGGTGGTAATGTAATTTCAAGATAGTGCAATACAATAAGTAATTATAAGTTATATTTTGACGTATCAATTATAGTAGAGATACGGTAGATGTAGTTTACTAGAAAAGTCACTTTACATGGGGTTGGTTTGTTATATAATTAACAAGGATTTTGATTCTGGGTGAGGGTTTGGTTTTTGAACGAAAACGTGAAAAATCGGACGAAAACGTGAAAAATCGGTCCAAAACGTGAAAAAACGGACGAAAACGTAAAAAACGGGGCGAAAACGTAAAAAACTGACGAAAACGTAAAAAAACTGACGAAAACGTAAAAAACGGACGAAAACATGAAAATAAGGACGAAAACATAAAAAATCTGACGAAAATATAAAAAATCTGACGAAAACGTGAAAAAACGGACGAAAGCGTGAAAAAACAGATGGAAACGTAAAAAACGGACGAAAATGTAAAAAATCGGACGAAAACATAAAAATAGACCAAAACTTATAAAACTTTAAAAAAAAGACACATAGTGGTGGTTGAGTTATCATCCGACCCTTAAATGACCCATTTGACCCATTTGTTGACCCATTCGACCCATTTGTTGATTCACATAAGTCTAATTGTTGACCCATTTGACCCATTTCTTTGCCAAAGGGGTAAACCAATCCAACCCATAAGTTGTTATTTTTGATCCATAGCAACCCATTTTTCTTTAAATGGGTTGTGATTGCCACCTCTAAATTCAAACCTTGTAATGAAAATCAACTTTTAACTCATTTTAAGCATGATATTTTGTGTCAAACAGATGAGATTTACTTGAATACCTAACTTATTTTTTGCTGATTATTGCAGTTTCACTATGTTGAAATGTTTGGTTGTAACTAGTTGGCTACTTACCTTGTCTTCTGTTATAGCATACTAACTCTTATTCTAAATTGTAAACAGGATTTAAGAAAATGCATCCAGTCTTATTTCCCTCGCCGTCTAAAAAATGAGGTGTTTTGTGAAGACAGTGGTACAAATATAATAAAAATATCCAAAGATAATTTGTTACTCCGTACTACTTTTGTAACTTAGATTCATTTAACACATTCATATACAGTAACATTTTTAATGAAAACATGTCATATCTACACAAAGCAATGAGCTTCACAGTAACTAACTCATAAGAAATTAAGGCTGTAATCTTATTTATCAGGCTTATGAGCTTATTTAAACTTGGTAAATCTCGTAGCTCACTTTTCGGCTTATGAAATTTGAAAAGTTGAGCTTATGATGTAATCAATTCTTTCAGGTTAGCTTTAAAATCGCATAGTCATTGCTAAAGTTATGCTAGCTTATGTACATGAAAGAGATAACTGAATAAACTTAAAAATATCTTCTCAGTTTATATTTAAAAAAAAAAAAAAAAAAAAAAAAAAAAAAAAAAAAAAAAACACCTGAACTAAAAGCATTAAGTTATTAGTTGATCACCTTAACGACGAAATCCCATATCACAATGGGAGCATGAACATCAATAACAACATCAGCTGGATCATCCATAGAAGGGCAGGTGTGTTGTTTTCCAAGAAAAAAGTTGCTGCAATGGACTATGGTTCTTAAGAATTTATAAGATGGAGAACTGGAGTTGTTTTACTTATTATACACTTAAAATGAGAATAGACACTTATGGTCCTTTGCATTAAATGTCATCCCTGACCAACAAGAAATGACTAATATGCCCTCGCCTTCTCCCTCTATAAAATTTCTTTTAAATTTATGGATCTTTTCAAATAACAATTTAAGAACATAAATTATTTTTCATGTACTGTATAAATCAAGAAACAAGCACAAAAAGTTATATTTAAAGAACATGTAAAAAACACACCCGGAAACCCCCAATTTCATCAACCTTTTTTATTTAAATTAAATCAAAACCCTCAATTTGTAAAACCAAAAATCTTTTTTCTGTATTTATTTTACATCTTCAAGCCACTAACACGAACAACACACTTACGATTTGGACATGAAACCCAAATTCGAATTGAATATAATAATTTCAATTGGGGATTTCAAGATTGAAAAGATGATTTCGAGATTAGGGTTTTTTTGAAAATGGGGGTTTTAAATTGGGTTAAAGTTTAGGGTTTTATTCTTGAAGATGATATGTTCCTTACATATATCAATGGGTTATTGGTGTTCTTGAAATTGACGGCGATGATTTCAACATTAGCTCAAACAGGAAGAAGAAGATGAATGTTTGTGGTTTAGTGAATGGAGTTACTACATATAATCTGTTCTTCATGATATTGTCAAGTGTGTTCTTGGTTATGTAATATAAATTCAAACGAGAATTTATGTTCTTCATGATATTGTCAAGTGTGTTCTTGGATATGTAATATAAATTCAAACGAGAATTTATGTAGGAAAGAGATGAGGTTATATTAGTCATTTCGTGTTGGTTTTGATGAAAATGAACTCAAAGTTACAATTTTCAAACTTTTAGGAATAATATGCAATTTGACCAAAGCATAGAAAGACCTTAGTAAACATATGCAGCAAATAGCAAGGTGGACCAGCAAGGTGTACCCCGATTTCTATCTTTTCTAAGGTGTACCCCGATTTCTATCTTTTCTGCTATTTATCTTTTTTATCTTTTCCGCTCAGATATATGAAGCCAAACACATATAAGCTAATAAAGCGTATATAAGCTTAAACAAACACCCTGAGTTTTATATAACCAAATGGTTTTTTAAGAACGATTTCATTCATTCATTTCACATTCCCTAAACAAATAACCCCCAAACATTAAGGGTGCATTTAGTTGAAACAAAACACCTTTCTACGAATATTTTGTACAAAACAAGAGAAATAGAAATTGAATTCAAATCAAAATTTTCCTAAATATATTCTTTACAAAACACAAAACATGCATTTCCCAACTTAACAAGGGAAACTACAAAACACATTTTTTTTTTCCATTATTTCTCTCGTAACACTCTTTCTTTTTTTCAAAATAGAATACAGTGTCACATAAACGCGTTTTTTATGTTTTGTGGAAAATTTAGTCCTTTACTATTTTTTATGAAATTGAATGTATAGAAAATTAAGGAATCTAACAAAAGATTTCAAAAAGCAAGCGGAAAGAACTTTATTTAAACCATCTATCTAAACTCCCCATCAAAAAAACACACACGGTGAAAGAGAAGATGGAAGAATCATAGAAAAAAGCGATGGGTTTAAATCAGATTCACAATAGATTCATAACCGCTTCCAAAACTAAATCCACTCCCTACACTTTATTACCGGTAATTTTATCATCAATTATTCAATATTCATTCTATAAACCCTAATTTTCAATTACATTTTGATTATTTTACGTTTTATATATAAACATTACCTGAAAAACTTAACTAAAATGTATCAACTATAATTATTTTCATCTAGTTATATCTACTACATATAAAAGCAAAATGGTCAATATAGAAAAGTGAAAGAGTCAATATGTGAAATGTTTATATTAGGTAAGAAAAAAAGTTGAAACTAAAAAAGGAAATGTTGAAACATATGTTTCAAAAGAAAACTATTAATACACATAAAAAACCGGGTTGACTCGGGACGTTTCAAACCCAGCGGGTTGACTCGGTTTAATATGACCCGTTTTTTGACCCAACCCGTCGGGTTGACTCGGTTTAAATTGACCCGTTTTTTTACCGGAATGGTTCAACCGGTTGAACCACCCAGGTCGAACCGAGTTTCAAAACATTATGTTTAATCCCTAAATCCTCAAACTTTTATTATTTTCAGTTTATAACCCAGAAACTATTTTTTATCATTAAAATTATATGTTGCTATAAAATGCATTTGTTATGCACGAGTACTCGTGTAGTTAATATAAAGATAAAAAGTTAAAAACTATTTGTATGCTGCGTTCTTGGGAATTAAAAAAAAATGTAAAAAGTTTCAAAAAGCAAGCGGGAAGAACTTTATTTAAACCATCTAACTCCACATTAAAAAAACACACACACTGAGAGAGAAAATGGAAGCTCAACACCTGAAGGATGATAGAACAAACTTACTGATGATCTTGAAAAGAACATGCCTGACAAGTCCTTAACTTTCCAAGATGTTTCCAGTAGCAAACTTTTACAAGCAGCAGAACCATCTTCTTCTTTCTCAGCAACTGTAAGTTCCTGAACCAATGTTTGCCTTTTCATAATTATAGTGATAAAATAGTGTACATTTGTTGTTTATAAATTTGCGTAATTGCAGATTAACATATCCTCATCCTCGAGTACCAATCCAATGCCATGAAACAGAACTGCCTAACCAGATTAACACACCCTAACCAGGTAATCATTTCTGGCTTTCTTATCTCCACATGTTCAACTTAAACTTCACAACAATTTGCTTTTGTTAATGTATGCAAAACATTATGTAGATGATTTGGAAATATTTCCAACTGAATGCCAAACACTGGTGCGGTGGTGCCATCGTGCAGATTTTGATTTTACTGTCTGGGTACTTAACTGATTTTCGCCAATTTGATTATCTTAAGCCTTTACTCTAGAGTCTGGACACCAAGGCTCAAATATCTACTTGTTAGAATCTGACCTTTAACAACTATTATGCATTTTTCTGGGCTGCTGAAGATTGGGCCAACATATCGGGTTCATACAAGTGTTTATGCAAAAGGCAGGAGTTATTTATTGGCAAAAGACTATTGGATCTGTTTTAGGACTTACTTTCTGTTTGGGGTTTCCTTTGAAGTTCAACTTCTGGTTACTATATTCCTGACTAATATCAATTATTGTATGCTCCAAGGTACTTCAAGACTATATTTATTTTAATCGCACACATATTAATCTCAATATTCATGTCCAAGTATTCTATCATTAGCTCCTTACTCAACTCCAATTTAATTTTCTCACAGTTAATTTATTCTGTGAAAGTATACTTTGATCAATAAAGAGAGTCATGAAGTACAAAACAGAATGCTTTGACTTTTGGGTTGAAATGTGCAAGATAAAAATTTAGTGTACACACCATCAAATCAAAATTCAAGAAGGAATCATACCAAATCAGACAACAACCGGTTAAAAAGCGAATTAAACTTTCAAGTACGAATCAAGGTCTTGTGTTAAAATATGTAACATATTGTCATGTCATTGATTTCGATACTTTTAAACTTGTCAGAAAATGACTAGCCAAAAGATGGTTTTAACTTTTTGAAACAAACTTGATATTATAATACGTACATATTTAATAAGAATCGGGTGTCAAAGTTTGGCAAAAATTATCATTTGGTTTTTCTAAAAAGAGAAATGATTGACATGATTAAATGTATGCCGAAAGTTATGCCTAAACATATATGTCCTTAGTTGATTGGTTTGTGAGACAGTGCGCCTCTTGCTTAGCACCAATAAATGATTTACATGTAGTTTTAGGCTTGAGTTTAGGTACAAGTTTAGTCATGCTAATCATTTCTCATCTAAAAATGGTTATTAAAAGAAAAGTAGGACGGCAATTTACGTCATGTATTAGACATGTTATTAAATTGTGGCCTGATTTCAATATCCTTGTACCTCTCGAAGATTAACTGCTAGAATCAAAAGATGAAACTGATGATGAATTTAAACAGTTGATTATGTCCACATAACATATTTACTAAAATCACTCAAATGTGGAGAAATGTATAATATTACATATCTCTATAGATAAATAAAAAGGTTTTGTTGTTATGCGGCGATGATAAATTAAGGGGTTGTTTGCTTCGGCTTATATATTGATTTTGAGCTTATGTTTCATAAGTTCAGTTTTATAGCTTATTTAGAAAATTTTCAGCTTATATAAGTTTAGCATGACCTAACAAACTTATATAAGTTGAAAAGTTATAAAATAAGCCTCAAAAAGTAAGCTTATGAAACATAAATCACAAACCAAATAAGTAATAAGCCAGCTGAAACAAACACCCCCTAATATCATGGGAAAAATTGTAATCTATACAAGTCTAATAAACATAAAAATTAAGGGGGACTTTGCATGTTCAAATTATCTTTTAGATTATCGAAATTGACTTTTGGTCTATGTAAAAACTTGTAAGGAACCTGTTGAGGCGTTGAGCCACGTGGCTTAATTATAAAAAATTGTCATGTCACCATATTTTGATTAAAAAAAATGATTTTCACTTTCCTTTATTCAGTCTTGAAAAGACTTACGAAGACACCGTGAAGTGCGTGAATGCCACAAATCGATAGTTTTAAGTCAATTCCATTGCGTGGGTAATTATCTATTTATATAATTCTCATTTAATACGACGTTGTATTGCGTCCCCCGTTTTCCCGCCATTCCATTTTCCCGCCAAAATATTATGGCCCATTTTCTTAGCCTGTTTTCCTGGCCTAGCTCGCTTTCTTTAGCCATGCTCCATTTTTATATACACAAAGAGATACCTAGAACTAGAATCTTCGGGAGTACTCTTTCACATACACAGAGATCATCACCAACAATCACGATTGTTGCTTCCTAATTCTTTTTTGGGTTTCTGTTGGCCTTCAAGATTCACTAACAGCTCATCACATGGGTTTAGATTTTTGGTGTTCTTTTGGTGCCAAAAATTTTCATAAAAATGTATAGAGGCCCGGCCCAATTATGCATTGTAGTGTCCATTGTCCAACAACACAACTCAAAAGGTTGAAAAAAAAGTGAAAATGAAACATAGAACAAGTGGATTGGCGCCAATGTAATTAAAATTTGGGGGTTAGGGTTCAGACACACAGTCTAATGAACAACCATACATCATACATTTAGTACATTTCTCTCAACCCCTTATCTTCCATTAATTTCTTTACATCTTGTTGATTCTATTATTAGTTCTTGAAATGCTTTTAGTTCTGTCAATTTTTTATTCTAATTTTCTAGATTAATGGAGGAGCTATAGAAATATATGTTGAAAATTAAACTATTTATTGTACCCTTTTAGTATTTGTACTTTCATTTGATGTGCTGTATGTTAATTATTTATTGTTTTGGTCAAATTTACATGTCTAAATTAACTCGTTGTGGGTTTTGTTTACACAACCACATTCATGGTGTGTAAAAGAAAGAGATCTACTGTATAAATTTGACCACAAATACCACGTCATTTAGCTACGGTATTCCAAGAATAAAACTGATCACATAATAATCCCTTTGTTACCAAATTAGCGCATCAATTTAAAGTATAAATACTAAAACGGGACAAAAAAAAAGTTTAATTATCAAATTGGAACAACGATGAACGTAAGTTGCTATCTGATAACACCATGAAACATTATTTGAACATGTTTTTCATATAACTTTTGTCTTGAAAAGAGTCTCATTTTTCCACAACTAAACCTGCCCTTATTATTGTACTTTCATAAGCTAATAAGGATGTGTTTAGTTTGGGAAATGGGGATATTTTTAGAACTTTTTCTATAAAAATGGAAAACGTGTTGAAATCGAGTTATTTCTGAAAAGGTTTTATACGAAATAGAAAATTCACTTATTAAGTTATAACTAAGATTAGAAAAGTATGATTTGTAGTTTTCTTCACTTCCCTTGCACTTCCACTTTTCTAAAATAAAGACAAAAACGTATTCAACATAGAAAATTGACGAATATTTTCCTTAACTAAAAGTACCCAAAGCTTTTGGTTCTTCTGTAAGTGAGTTTATGTTAATTTCACTCATGTATGTACTAAATTATATGCTTATAATTAAAAAAGACATGTAATGGGTAAATAGATGAGGTTTTACCTGTTTAGGGTACTCAGGAAGGGTGAGTCTTTGACTCTGATGTACGCGGCCTAACCGGGGTATCCGGGTGACCGTTTCCTACCCTTTCTTTGGCCACCATCAAATGTGTATCTAGTGAGGTTTGAACCCTAAGACCTCTTGCGAGGACATTATGTGTCTTACCACTAGGCCATTTGGGGTAGTTGATAGATGGACATGCGTAGAAAATGTATCTCTTTGTTGTGCAAGTAATTGATTTGGATTTTAATTCTAAATTGCAGATGTCATTTGGTATGTGATTGTAATTTGTGGTGCTGCCTAAAGAGGAGTTGTAGCAGAGTAAATGGAGTCTGATCACATTAATGTTAGATTAGGCGTTGACGAAGATAGATTGAGCAGCTTACCTGATGAGATTATTCATAAAATCCTGTGTTCTTTTGACACCAAATTCGCTGTTCAAACATGTGTTCTGTCTTCTAGATGGAAACTTATCTGGAAATCAATACCTCGTCTCGACTTTTCAAGTCAGCAATTCAAAGATTTACCTAAGTTTGCCAAATTTGTGAACCATGTTTTGTCTCATCGCAACCGTCAAGCGGAAGTGTCTACAACAAAGCTATTCTTTCATGGAGCTGCTAGTCAGGTTTTTGTGAGAAAAATTGCAAATTATGCTTTTTCTCACAATGTCCAACAACTGACTCTCACTGCTTGGCCAAAAAATGGCCGTGAATTCCCTCCTTGCCTTTTTAATTCTCCGACTCTTAAACATTTTGCTCTTACTCTCCCTCCGGATTCACGTTGCGTGACACCCAAAACACCTTGGGATTTTCCGGCATTAACTACTTTGCATCTCTTTGATACAATATTGTGTGATGATCACCGTGAATCCGTTGATCTTTTCTCCAAGTGCGTGAACTTAAAGAACCTTGTCATAAAAAGATTCATTGTCATGGCTAATGCATTTGACATTATTACTCCTCGACTTTCTAATCTAACTCTTACCCATGGCAAACATCAACGCGTTATCAATGTGACTGCACCTCAGCTTGAGAATCTCACTGTTATTTGTTGCCAAATCATCAAGTGCTTAAATGCGCCACTCGAACTTTCATCTTTGTGCTATAGTGGTTACGGTCATCCACAATGGTTTAAAGATTGTTTTCGTTCTTTAAACGAAGTGAGTGTTTCTTTGTCCTCTTATGGACATGATAAGCCATATAATGAAGAATATGCCCGTGAGACTGTTAACATGCTTCAAGAGCTTCGTAGTGCCAGATCTCTTACACTTAACATAGACATTGTTGAGGTATGTTGCTATCTTTTTCTTATCAGTCATTCATAACATGTCGGGAAATTGTGGACATAAGATACACCATAAACATCTAAATGATACGGAGTAATTCTCATATTTGCTTTTCATATATTTTTGCATACCCGTTGGAGTGTTGCCATACTTGACCTAAAATAAAAACTTAATAAAATATTCGTACATGATCAACATGGCATGAAGCATAAAATGTTGATAAAATGAGAAGGTATTTCAGCATTTCAAATTATAAAGTCCTTGAATAAAGAGTGGGCATCAAATACATGTATTTATACTTTATAGGTATTCTTTATCAATTTTAATTACTTGTGATATTTGTGCAGTGTATTTCTGCATTTCCAGATTTACTATCACACCACCCTTCACCTTTTAGCAACTTGGTTTACTTAAATATAGACTCCGGCATGAGAAGTGATGCATACAAAGTAAAGATGTCTACCGAAGCTAGAAACTTCTTGCTTGAGAACTCTCCAGACGCCACGTTCATCATGCAGTTACCTGAGGTACTCTTATGATATCAGGATGGTTTTTTCTTAATACTTCACTTTTTTTTTTTTTTTTTTTTTTTTTTTTTTTTTTTTTTTTTTTGTAGGAGTATTAGTAGCAGGGTTTAGTTACTTATTCTCTATAGCCAGTCCTTAACATCTTAATTTCAATTTGATTGGATGGCATCTGAAAAGGTCATTTTTCAGATTAGCAGCCATCTTGCTTCCAATTTCGATATAAAGTTTATCATGATCTGCAATAAGGGGTTAATAGCAGCTTAAGGAGAATATTAACTTGAATACATCCTTTGATTGTGGAATCTGTACCACTATTACAACTAGTATATAACCTATTAACCTTTGATTTATTGTAGTAGATCTTGAGAAATATTTGAATCCAAAAGAAGTATTTTATGATTACAATAAATATTGGATGGAGCAAGTAACATTGTTGTAAATCTGGCAGCCACCACCTACAAAAGCAATGAAAGCGAAAGAGGCTAGGGAGAAGAAGAGGGCCAAACTGCTTGCAGAGATTGAGAGTGATATGAAGTGCAGAGATTGAGAGTGATATGAAGGAACTGCAAGCTTTGGTTGAGAAAGAATATATGCTTTTTGTTGAGAGAAAGCAGGCACTCGAAAGTAGGAAAGCTGCCTTTAAGAACCTTTTTGTTGAACTAAAGCTATTGTCCAAGAGCAAAATGATGCAAAGTGAACCTGAGAGGTATCAAATTAAGGAGACACAGTTCCATGCCTGTTCGGAAGAGTTGAAAGGTTTGGTTGACCAAGCAAACGAAGGCTCTCTAGCCATCTTTCGAAATAAGGAACGTGTCAAGTTATATTTGGAAGACTTGCCTAAGCTACAGAGGGCAAAACTGGAAGAACGCTATTCTCGCCAACTTGAAGAAGCAGAAACACTGTTTGTTAGTCTAGATTCCACATGTCAAGATGTTTATCCCTGTTTAATTAAAATCATGGACGGGCATGCTGAAGACAATTCTGAAAACTTCTCAACACTTCAAGACGTATCCAGTCACAAACATCCTCCAGCATCACAACCAACTATTTCATCCACAACAATTGTCAGTTTCTAATTCCATGAATAAGCACTGCATCACATTTTCGTACCTTAAAATCTAATAGCTGTTGATCTTTAACTTGCAATATGTCAGGTTAACATACCCTCCTCCTCGAGTATTAACCCTATGCCATAAACCAGAACCATCCACCCACACAGGTAACCACACTTCTATAAACAGGTTATTTGTGTGATTGAATTGTCTGCATTAACCTACCTAGCTTTTTGCAAATTTATTATCTTCATTTTATGCCCATCCTTTGGAGAGTAGGTTCATATGTCAGAATGAATCATTAAACCAATATCATGCATTTTCATTTTTCAGGTCTGCTAATGATCGTGCCGACACATTTGGTTCATGCAAGCTATCATGAAGAAGGTCAGACTTCAGAGTTATCGTGGTCGAATTTGGACTCTATTTGATCTGTTTTTGTTAAAGACTATTGAATATGATTTTGAATCTTACCTTTTGTGGGGGTTGTTTCCTTTAACATTTAGCTGTTGGTACTGTATCTCTGGCATACTACGTATTAAGCATTTTCTGGCCCTACGTACTTTATAACTATCTTTGTAGAATTGCAACCAGTTGAATTTTTATCTCAGTTTTGTGGCATCCAAGTGTTCCATCCTTACTTTCAACTCAGAAACCTGCATACACAACTTAAAATTGGATCATTTCCCTATGCTTGTTTTGTATACTTAAGAAATTCACAGGAAATATAAAAAGCTGTTACTGAACCAACTTGATCCAATGTCCAAACCTTTTGATGACCTACCTAAACCCTGATGCTAAACATATATGCACATCTCTTTGTATTGTTTTGTATATACATTTCGTGTTTGGCTTGTTGACTACTTATATTCAATGTTAAGCAAATAAAAACTTGCACTTTTGTTAAAGAAATTTCTATTTGGCATACACTATAATCAGAATAAGTTGGTCAAGAAAACTAGAAAATATAGAATTTGGATTTGAGATATGAGAGAAAATATATTATAAAATTAATATATTATTATTTTGTAAAAATTTGAAATAAAATACAATTATTAACCAAACATTATTAGGTCTCACTCCCAATTTGAAAACCCAATTTTTTAACCAAACATTTATTTTAATCTTTATTTTAATCAGTGGTTCCTCAAACCCAATCCAACCCCTTAAAACAAACGGGCCCTAAATACCATACAATTTTGTACATTACTTTGTATTATGGAAATTCTCAAAAAATGGGTCGAAGCACATGACTAAGTAGGTTTTTTTTTTTTTTTTTTTTTTTTTTTTTTTTTTTTTTTTTTAGTATTTCAATATTTCATGTGTGCTAATGCAATCAAAGTGACTTTGGTTAGCGGTTTGAGAGTGGCCTCTCCATTCAAATGTTATGGCTTCAAATCTCAGTCTCCTCAGTCTCCAAAAGTCAGGCAAACCTTGATCCCATGCATTTTTTTTTTTGAGTGCTGACTGACACTTCCTCAAAGACCAAGCTTCAGGCAATAACCACCTGTTCCACTGATCTTTTAGCAAGCAGTTGAGATTGAACCTGTGACCTAATTCTCCAAAAGCTCTCTTGACAGGTCAACTAGACGTTTGCGTTGTGAAAGGTCTTCGAATATCAATGAAATATCAATATATAATCTAGTGGCGTTAGGTGTTCGAAAAAGGCATACAAAATTTTGTAAAAACCTGTAAAATCAGTAAAGTAGGGTTCATATCAAACGTAAGGGGAATCGTGATTAGGGTGTTCACAAATCGTGTAATACCCATAGGAATTCAAATTCAGTTTTCGGTTCAGTTTTACCTAAAAGAAATTTAACCGAACTAACCGAACCAAAAAACCTTAACACGTTCTTGAGTTTTATTATTAAAGAAAAGTAGATGAAAAGTAGACATTTTCCTCCCAAAAGTGAGAAGAAACACTTTACTTTTAAAATTAACAAAATAACACTAATTTTCATTCTATTTTCTTTTATTTTCCTCTTTAAGTATTACTCGATAACACAACATCTTTTGTTTCCTTTCATTTTATTGATCAACTCTAACTCGAGAACATAGCGTAACCGTAAAAAAAAAAAAAAAAAAAAAAAAAAAAAAAAAAAAAAAAAAAAAGCCCTTTGTGGATCCAGTAATTTGTGTAAGGCCGGCCAAGCCCAAGTATATAGAGTCCAACAACACCTTCCAAAGAGTTTTGATATTTAGGCCTACATCATTCATATTTTGACAAGTTTCAAACACTTTTTCTATCTCTTCATATTAACCAATCAAATTTTCATTTTCACCAATCATAATTGTAGGTCTATTTTTAGGCAAACCATTTAAGTCTACAAACCATTTTTCCCTTCCAAATCTCCAAAATATTACTGTACCAAAAGTGAAAAAATGGAATGTAAAAGTCAAAAAATTGGGATTGGCGCCAAAGCAAAACCATGTAAATCCAGGTTAATTTGGGGGTTCATCCTCATTTCACTTATTTAAAAATCAACAACCAAACATCATTCAATTGCTTCACAGAAGGTATAACCACACATACATATATTTCTCTCTCAAGCCCTAACTTATCAATTTTCCATTAATTTATCAAATTTCACTGTTTTGTAGTGTTATTTATATTTCTATTGATAGATAGATACGAGTATTCTAAATTAGTAAATTACAGTACCGATTGCGTGTTTTCGTTGCTCTGCATTTTAAGGCGGTGTTTGGGATTGCTTATTTTAAAGCAGAAACATACTGTTTTCTGTTATCCAAACTGCTTATACTTATCAAATTGGATTTGACTGAGTATTTTCAACCAATTATTATTTGTTCGCGTTTTATTGCATATTTTACAAAATAAGTTAACAAGCAATGCCAAACATTACTATCTGATGCGTTTATTTATAAACAGCTTATTTGTTCTGTTAGCAAGTTTACGCTAATTGCAGTGATATATGGAGTAGCTTCTATCTCTATTTATAGTTGCATTACTAAGAGAAATGGTTTTAGATAATGATTATGAATGATTACTGTGTATTATTTGATTGTAGCGCCGTAGATTAAGAAAATGCCGGATGTGTAGAGAGCAGGTTTTTGCATTTCGATGTTGCAATGCAAATGAATCATCATCATGTATCGGATTATTATAGATTCATATATTAAGAGTGTTTTAAATCGGTAAACTACCTTACTGATTGTGTGTTTTTGTTCTGTTAGGGAGTTTACGTTAATTACAGTGATGTATGGAGTTAAATGCAGAGGCGGACCTATAGCGTTAAAAGGTGGTGCCCAGCCTTAGCACTAAGTTGTTTAGAAGCGATATATGCAAAAAAAAAAAAAAAAAAAAAAAAAAAAAAACTCAGGACCTACCTTAAAAAGTTACTAGGAACCACCTTAGATCTTAATAAAAGAACAATGAAAGAAAGAAAGAATGTAAAAGGTTTATAAAAAAAAGTCTAGCGGAGAAATGGTCGGACATGGCTGCAACGAGATAATGTCATAACGAAGATAGGGGCTTTTGTGTACTTAATTACTTGTCAGTCACCATATGAACAATTTACCTTTCGCAATCCATTTGCTAATGTGGCAGGGGTATTTTGGTGGTTGTTAGGGTGTTTATAGATCAGCAAGTTTTATGATATTGGGACGTAATTTGAATATTTAATGACAATTTTGGTAATATGAAAGTAACACCAAACACTGTATCCTCAAGTACTAATTCTTAAGCAGCTTGTAAGTACTTATTAATAAGAGAAACATAAGCAGAGCAAATCACTGTACTATAAGTGGCTGTTGAGCCTTTTTATAGTTCTTTTAGCGAGTTTTGTTAATTGCAGTGATATGTGTAGTAGTTTTTATCTCTATATATACTTGCATTTTTATAGAACTGAAGCATGATTAATGCTGTAACCTGAAGTGCTATATTGATACTGAGATTGTAAATTGCAGATAAAAAATAGGTGTAGCAGAGAAAATGGAGATTGAAAGCAACAAAGTTAGATCAGTTGTAAATGAAGATAGATTTAGCAGTTTGCCAGATGAGCTTATTCATCAGATACTCTCATGTTTCGACACCAAATTTGCTGTTCAAACGTCTTTGCTGTCTCCGAGATGGAAGCCTATCTGGAAATCAATGCCTTGGCTCGACTTTTCAAGTAGCGAATTCGATACTTTACATAACTTTTCCAAATTTGTGACCCATGTTTTGTCTCATCGCAACCATAAAGTAGAAGTGGCTTCAGTTAAGCTACATTTCCATGGAGCAGCTAGTCAGGCTTTTGTGAGAAAGATCGCAAGTTATGCATTTTCTCACAATGTTCAAGAACTAACTGTCTCGAGTAACCCCAAGAAAAACCATGAGTTCCCTCCTTGTTTCTTTAGCTCTCAGACTCTCAAACAGTTGTCCCTTCGTTTCCATCTGTTTGCAACTTGTGTTACACCTAAAACACCTTGGGATTTTCCGGCATTAACGACTTTGGATCTCTTTGATACAATGTTGTGTGACGATGACAGAGAATCCTTTGATCCTTTCTCAAAGTGTGTGAACTTATCGAACCTCGTTTTAAGAAGAGTCACTGTCCATGCTAAGGTGTTTGACATTATCGCTCCTCGAGTTACTAAGCTCACGCTTATAGATTGTGAATGTTCACGAACTGTGAACGTGATTGCACCTGAACTTGAGAATCTCACTGTTATTGATAGCTCAATCACCTACATGAAGGCACCACTCAGACTCTCATATTTGCGCTACAGTGATTATAAATATCCACATCCACAGTGGTTTAAAAACTGTTTTCATTCTCTAAATGAAGTGAGTGTCAGTTTGTCCATTTATGAAAAAAACCAGCCGTATAAAGAGACTGCTGCTCGTGAGACCATTGACATGCTTCAAGAGCTCCGTAGTGCCAGATGTCTCACACTTAACATGGACATTGTTGAGGTATGCTCATATCTTATCAGTCATATATAACATGTCGACAAACTGTGGACATACGATACATTATCGAAAATTCAAATATTCGCTCTAGTACTTGCTTTTCAGTATTATTTGGATTGTTAGCATACATGACATAAAATCAAAATGTTATAAAATATTCATCTTTGATCAACATGGAATGAAGTTTAAAGAGTTAAGGACTACTTAATGTGTAAAGTATTCTTACTAATGCTTAATATTGTTGATAGTGGAGTGATTCAACATATGTTTTTCTGCATCTTTTTACGGATTTTTAACTTGTATATGTGCAGTGTATTTCCTCATTTCCGGATTTAATATCACACCATCCTTCACCTTTCAACAACTTGATCTCTTTAACTATAAACTCCAACTTGAGGAATAGGCTGGATGCACACAATCTGAAAATGACTACTGAAGCTAGAAACTTCTTGCTGGAAAGCTCTCCAAGCGCCACATTCATCATGGATTTACCTGAGGTACTTATGATACGATAAATACTTGCGTGCATCATTTTGTTTCCGTTTATGAGTTTTAGTGGTGGGGTTAAATTACTTTGGTTACTAGGTCATTATGGGCAATCCTAAGCATCTTATTTTTCTTATTTCAAGGTTCTTATGTCAGTCTAAAACATTGTTGTAAATTTGGCAGCCACCACCTACAAAAGCAATGAAAGCGAAAGAGGCTAGGGAGAAGAAGAGGGCCAAACTGCTTGCAGTCATTGAGAGTGATATGAAGGAACTGCAAGCTTCGGTTGAGAAAGAAAATATGCTTTTTCTTGAGAGAAAGCAGGCACTGGAAAGTAGGAAAGCTACCTTTAAGAACCTTTTTGCTGAAGTAAAGCTATTGACCAAAAGCAAAATGATGCAAAGTGAACCTCAGAGGTATCAAATTAAGGATGTAACGGCTAGACTGAGGACACAGATCCATGCCTGTTTGGAAGAGTTGAAAGATTTGGTTGACCAAGCAAATGAAGGCTCTTTAACCATATTTCGACAGAAGGAACGTATCAAGTTATATTTGGAAGAATTACCTAAGCTACAGAGGGCAAGACTGGAAGAACGCTACTCTCGCCAACTTGAAGAAGCAGAAACACTGTTTGTTAGTCTAGATTCCACATGTCAAGATGTTTATCCCTATTTAATTAAAATCATGGACGAGCATGCTGAAGACAATTCTGAAAACTTCTCAACACTTCAAGATGCACCCAGTCACAAACTTCCTCCAGCATCACAACCAACTATGTCATCCGCAGCAATTGTGAGTTTCTAATTCCATCAATAAGCTCTGCATCACATTTTCGTATTTTAAAATCTAATAGCTGTTGATCTTTAACTTGCAATATGTCAGGTTAACATACCCTCCTCCTCGAATATCAACCCTATGCCATGAACGAGAACCATCTACCAACCCAGGTAACCACTCTTCTATAAACATTGCATTTTGTATCCGAAGCATCAAGGTAGAATTTTGGAAATATGTTTGACTCAAATGTAGTGACCTTAAAGAACACTTGGCATTCAATCGATGTTATTTAATTTTAATGTATTTAGGTGTATAGTGTTTTTAAACAGGTTATTTGTGTGATTGAATTATTTGCAATAACCTAACTGTCCAAATTCATTATTCTCACTTTAGCCTATCCTTTGAAGTGCAGGTTCATATGTCAGAATGAAACTTGAAACCAATATCATGCATTTTCATTTTTTAGGCTTGCTAATGATTGTGCGGACACATTTAGGTTCATGCAAGCTATCATGAATTAGGTCAGAGTGACTCAGTGACAGAGTTATCATGGTCGAATTTGGAATCTATTTGATCTGTTTTTATTAAAGACTATATTAAGCATTTTCTGGCCCTACGTACTTTATAACTATCTTTGTAGAATTGCAACCAGTTGAATTTTTATCTCAGTTTTGTGGCATCCATGTGTTCCATCCTTACTTTCAACTCAGAAACTTGCATACACAATAAAATTGGATCATTTCTCTATGCTTGTTTTGTATACTTAAGAAATTCACAGGAAATATAAAAAGCTGTTACTGAACCAACTTGATCCAAAGTCCAAACCTTTTGATGACCTACCTAAACCTTGATGCTAAACATATGCACATCTCTTTGTATTGTTTTGTATATACATTTCGTGTTTGGCTTGTTGACTACTTATATTCAATGTTAAGCAAATAAAAACTTGCATTTTTGTTAAGGAAATTTCTATTTGGCATACACTACAGATAAGTTCAAGAAAACTGGAAAATCTAAGGGTGCGTTTGGTATCCTACTATGTGGATAATGAAACTATAACTATGAAAGTGATTAAAGGTTTTTGTTTAAGATGAGGGGGTCACCACTATAGTAATGAATGATAAATATAATCCATACTCCATATATATCAAGAGAGCTATGTATGGATCTTTTATAGTGAGGACCCACCACTACTATCAAACTCATACTCATTGTCATTAATGGCAGCATACCAAACGCACCCTAAATACCATACAGTTTAGTACATTACCCCATATTATATAGTTTCTTGATAAATGGGTCGAAGCACATGACTAGGGGTGATCACGGTCCAAAAACCGGACCGGACCGAAGACCGAATTAACCAAAAAGCTTGGACCGAGGACCGGACCGAATGTGGTCGGTTCGGTTCGGTCCGGTCAATCCGGTCCGTTTGCTCACCCCTACTCATGACTAAGTAGTTTTTGAATCATTTTTTTTTAAATGATTATTTCAATATTTCATGTGTGCTAATGCAACCAAAGTGGCTTTGGTTAGCGGTTTGAGAGTGGCCTCTCAATTCTGATGTTATGGCTTCAAATATCAATCTCTCACTCTCCAAAAGTCAGGCAAACCTTGATCCCGTGCACCTTTTTGAGTGCCGACCGACCCTTCCTCAAAGACCAATCTTCAGGCAATAAGCACCTTTTCCACCGATATGTCGTAATTCTCCAAAAACTCTCTTTGATAGGTCGACGTTGCCCGGTGTGTGAGTTCTTCAAATATCAATGAAATATCAATATATAATCTAGTGGCATTAGGTGTTGTTCGAAAAAAACATACAAAACTTTGTAAAAACCTGTAAAATCAGTTAAGTAAAGTGGGGTTCGTATCAAACGTAACTGGAATTGAGATTAGGGGTGTTCACCAATCGGGTAATACCCACAGGAACTGAAAACCGAAACCGAACGGAATAAAACCAATCTAAATTTGTAACCGAACCAAAATTGTCAAAACGAACCGAACCGAACCGAACCGAATTAAATATTCGATTTTTTGTTTGAATATGGTTCTGGCAAAATGAAAACCGAACCGAACCGAAACGAAAATTGAATTCATATAAACATATATATTTTGAAGTATAACCTTAAAAAAAATTAAATAATCATTATAAATATAACACTTTTTAAGCTTGAAATTATTTTTGGTGCTAAAACCTATACTATGATTATGTGAAAAAAAAAAATATTAATTGTGTAATTCGTGTCAACACGAAAATCGAATCGAATTCAAATTCAGTTTTTGGTTTGATTTTATTTAAAAAAAAATAACTAAAATAACCTAATTAAATAAACCGAATAATACTAATCGTGATTAAAAAAAAAAAAAAAATCCGAATAATTTGTGTATGAAATGAAATTGTTGGGTTACCAATTTTAACACAGCATGCCGGGCCAGGTCAATTATATAGAGTCCAACAACACCTCCCAAAGCCCCTGTGCCAAAAGTAAAGTAAAAAAAATGGAATGTAAAAAGTAAAATAATTGGGAAATGATTGGCGCCAAAGCAAAAACATGTTGTCCTGAAATCAAGCAAGCTATTTGGGGGTTAGGGTTTATCCTCATTTCACTTATTTAAAAATCAACTAGCAAACATCCATCATCATACAATTGCTTCACAAATTAGCAGGTACTTACATGTTTCTCTCTCAAGCCCTAATTTAGTAATTTTCCACTTGCTTACGTCACTATTCAGTAACCATCACATTTCGATCGATTTATTTATTTGAAAATGATTGTGAACAGTTATTTATGTATCGTTTGATTGTAGCTTCATAGAGTAAGCGTATCCTAAATCAGTAAAATAGATGTTGTTGTTCAGTAAGCGAGTTTTTGTTAATTTCACTCATGTATGGAGTAGTTTACTTTTCCCTAGAGGTGGCAAAACGGGCGGGCACGGGCTACGGGCTAAACAGGCACGGCCCAAAATGGGCGCATGTTATACGAATCGCTTTAGAAAAAACCTAAAACAACAAAAAAATTCCACAAACGTAACACCTCATTTATATTTAAGTAACTAAATATACTATATCCATAAGTTTTTCATTAAAAACAATTTAATGTTGTCCAATTGAGAGAAAAACATGTGCCCATCATGCCCATTTAACTTTTAAATGGGCAATGGGCAATATATGCCCATTTAAAAAAAAAATGGGGGGGGGGGGGGGGGGGGGGGGGGGGGGCAAATGTACCCAAATCTTTTAAAAATTTGCCCATTTAGCCCATTTTTTTGATTTTGGGCACAAATTGCCACCTATAACTTTTTCGCGATGGCATGTGTATTTTGGTTACTGTTAGGGTGCTTTTGCGACTTTGCGTCTACAAAATGTATGATATAGGGACGGAATTTGAAAGTTAATTTTGGTAAAAAATGAAATGAGGTTTCATGTATGTTGCCAGGACATTTTCGATGATTTGTATATTTAAAATGCTTATTCGTAGTTTTTGTGTTGTACAAAAAAGTTAATTTCACTGATGTGTGGAGTATTTTATATTTATGTAGTTAGATAATTTGCATTTTGAGGGGGTTTTTGAAGCATAAACAGTTTTATTAGTTATCTAAACTGCTTCTACTTATCCGCTTATTCAAAATAAGCAGTTAATATAAGATGATATCATTTTTTTATTCGAATTTGACTGAAAATCTTCAACCAGTTATTAATATTTAACGTATTATTGCATATTTTACAAAATCAGTTAATAAGCAATGCCAAATACTTACGGAGTATTTTAGAAAACATAAGCAGAAAAAACAAGCTTATTCTAGATTCGTAAATTGAGTATTTTGAATCAGTATATTACTGTTACGCCTGAAGCATTACAAGACTGTAAAAGACGTGAGGACCAAGTGTGTGTCCTCCAAGTTGGCATAAAGATTTCGTAATGGGATAGGATTACTATCATTACTTATTATGTTTATTTAGGATATGTGTTGAGTCGTGATAGGATATGCGTTGGAGTCAAACTAGGAGTTATCTCATAACTAGTATTTAATGTTTGTCAATGAATGAAAGTAAATTATTTTTTCAGTCTATAATTCTGTCATTCTTCTTCTTCTTCTTAAGTAGCTTGCGCCCGATTAAAGTGGTGCTACGTAAGATACAACTAGAACGTATCAATTACAGTAGTATCAAAGGCTGTTTAGCTTTTTGTTGTTATGTTAGTGAGTTTATGTTATTTGCAGTGATGCATGGAGTGTCTTTTATCTCTCTATTTATAGTTGTGTTGCTAAGGAAATTGATTTTAGAAAACGATTATGAATGATTACTGTTATCGTTTGATTGTAGCGTACTAGCGTCGTAGATTAAGAAATGCTGATTTCACGGATGTGTGGAGAGCAGGTTTGCATTTCGATGCTGAAATGAGAATGAATCATCATCGTGTATCATATTATTATAGATTCATAGATTAGAGTGTTTTACATCAGTAACTTATTGTTCTGATTGCGTGTTTTTGTTGCTCTATTAGCGAGTTTATGTTATTCACAATGATGTATGGAGTAGCTTTTAGGGTTATATGTTGACAGCATACTTAATTACTTGTCACCATATGAATAATTTAGCTTTCGGGATCCATTTGCTAATGTGGCAGAGGTGTTTGGTCATTGTTAGGTTGTTTACGCGTCAGTAACATAATATGATATCAGGACGTAATTTGAATATTCAATGACAATTTTGGTAATAGAAAAGTAAAACTTTTAATTTTTCCATCATTGTTGCTTTTTACAAAATAAGCAACATTAAACACTGTATCCTGAAGTGCTTATTTCTAAGCAGCTTCTACGTACTTATTAATAAGAGAAACATAAGCAGAGCAAATCACCATACTATAAGAGGCTGTTGAGCCTTTTTATTGTTTCTTTAGCGAGTTTATGTTAATTGCAGTGATGTTTGTAGTAGTTTTTATCTCTATAATCTATATATGCTTGCATTTTTATAGAACTGAAGCATGATTAATGTTGTAACATGAAGTGCACATTATATAGATGCTGAGATTGTAAATTGCAGAATAATAAATAGAAGGTGTAGCAGATAAAATGGAGATTGAAAGCAATAAAGTTAGATCAGTTGTAAATGAAGATAGATTGAGCACTTTGCCGGATGAGCTTATTCATCAGATCCTCTCATGTTTTGACACCAAATTTGCTGTTCAAACGTCTTTGCTGTCTCCGAGATGGAAGCCTATCTGGAAATCAATGCCTTGGCTCGGCTTTTCAAGTAGTGAATTTGATACTTTACATAAGTTTTCCAAATTTGTGACCCATGTTTTGTCTCATCGAAACCATCAAGTAGAAGTGGCTTTGGTTAAGCTATCTTTCCATGGAGCAGCTAGTCAGGCTTTTGTGAGAAAGATTGCAAGTTATGCGTTTTCTCACAATGTTCAAGAACTAGCTGTCTCGAGTTGCCTCAAGAAAAACCATGAGTTCCCTCCTTGTTTCTTTAGCTCTCAGACTCTCAAACAGTTGTCCCTTAGTTTCCATCCGTTTGCACCTTGCGTTATACCTAAAACACCTTGGGATTTTCCGGCATTAACGACTTTGGATCTCTTTGAAACAATGTTGTGTGATGATGACAGAGAATCCTTTGATCCTTTCTCCAAGTGTGTGAACTTAACGAACCTCATTCTAAGAAGAGTCACTGTCCATGCTAAGGTGTTTGACATTATAACTCCTCGAGTTACTAAACTCACGCTTATAGATTGTGGATGTTCACGAATTGTGAACGTGATTGCACCTCAACTTGAGAATCTCACCGTTGTTGATAGCTCAATTAACTACATGAAGGCACCGCTCAGACTCTCTTATTTGTGCTACAGTGGGGATCATCCTCCTCCACAGTGGTTTAAGGATTGTTTTCAATCACTAAATGAAGTGACTGTCAGTTTGTACATTTATAGAAAAGACAAGCCGTATAAGGAGAAAGCTGCCCGTGAGACTATTAACATGCTTCAAGAGCTCCGTAGTGCCAGATGTCTCACACTTAACATGGACATTGTTGAGGTATGCTCTTATGTTATCAGTAGCAGCAAGTTTTGGACATAAGATACGTTTTCATATGTTCACTTTACTACTTGCTTGTCAGTTTGTTTTTGTGTGAGAGCAACTTAGCACACGTGAAATTAGTTGAAATGTTAATAATAATTCTCTTTGTTATCAACACGGGCGCGAAGTTTAAAGAGTTTAAGACTACTTAAAGTATTATTATTAATGTATAAAATTGTTGATAAAAGAGGTATTCTTTCACAGATTTATAACTTGTTACTTGTGATATATGTGCAGTGTATTTCTTCATTTCCGGATTTAATATTAAACCATCCTTCACCTTTTAGCAACCTGGTCTCTTTAACTATAAACTCCAACTTGAGGGATAGGCAGGATGCACACAAACTGAAATTGACTACTGAAGCTAGAAACTTCTTGCTTGAAAAGTCTACAAGCGCCACATTGATCATGGATTTACATGAGGTACTTATAATAAGATGTTTTTTTCTCATACTTGCGTGTATCCCTTTATTTCTGTTTATGAGTTTTAGTCGTGGGGTTAAATTACTTTGGTTACTATTTATGTTTTGAGATTCTTGTCCATATTAGCAGCCATTTTGCTTCTAAAACTAAATCTTAAGATGATCATGATTTATATTAATAGCAATATAAGAAGTATGCCAAAGTTAGTTCTTTGATTGTGGAATATGTTTCACTGTGTTAATTTAGTAAATTTAGTGTTTCCATGTCTCTGTGTAGGCAATTTTCTCATGCTTAAATAACATATATAATGATATACAAGAACTTAAAGGGTAAGAGATTTATCTCTCATGTGTCACTGAAAAACATTTATCTCACTTTAACAATTGTGTTACCTCATTACAACTTGAAACTACCCAAACCTGTCAATCCTTTGGCAGAGGACGAGATAAAATGCTGTAGACTAGAGAGAAAACTTGATATTATCACTAATAGTCTGTACATTCCCTTCGATTATATTCAAATTCTGATTGTTTCATTTAAAGTTCCAGCTGTCACTTGTGCGAGGCAATCATATATACCCCTGAAGTACTCTAACATAATAATATTTCTCATATCTTTAGATATAACCTATCAACCTTAGATGTACAGTATTAGATCTTGTAATAAGAGGGTATTTGATGACATTAAATTTTGGAATGGAGCAAGTGACATTTTCTTAAACTTTTCAGCCACATATGAATGTGAAACTGGTTGCAGACTTTCAGACACATATGAATGAATTGCAGACTTCACTTGATCAGGAAAATTTACTTTTTACTGAAAGAAAAAAGGCACATGAAAGGATGAAAACAACCCTTGAGCATCTTATGACAGAATTACAGATGAGGACCAATAAAGAAATGATGCAAAGCGAACTCGTTAATAGGGCTCAGATCGGGGAAGTAGTGCCTGGACTGAAGGTACTGATCACTGGCTGTTTTCGGGAGATTCTGGATATGGCTCGTCAAGAAAATAAGAAAGCTCGCCGAGAAAATAAGAAATCTTTATCCTTAGTTACAAAGGGAACGGATATCAGATCATTATTGGGAGCTTTGTCTAAGCGACAGATGGCAGAGATGGAAGCACTCTACTCTCGCCAACTTAAAGAAATTGAAGCACTATGTATTCGTCTATACTCAACATCAAAAGACCTGCTTTCTTACTTAGAACAAAAATTAGAAGCTTTAAAAAAGTACAAGTCTGATAACATCTCGACATTTCAAGACCCATCTTCTTCAGCAGTTGTAAGTTTCTTGTTCAATATTTGGCTAATTCATATTCATAGCTGCATTTTGAAAATCTAAGACTTTTGGCTTTTTAACTTGGTTTAATGTCAGATTCCCACACCTTCTTCCCTGAGTAATAATCATGTGCCGTGAATCATCGACTCAGGTAACCACTCTTCTATAACACTAAATAGCACATTCAAATTTCGTACTAAACATTAGCAAATAGTTGTGGATATATCCTTGGTTTAAATTCAATGAACTTGAGAGTTCAATATTAAACAGAGGTTCAATTTAATCCTTTCATGTTTAAGCCAGGCTCAAATATCTATTGGTCACAATTGAACCTGTAACAAGTATCTGGCACTTTTAGGGCTGCTAAAGATTGTTCCAGCACCATGATACAAACTTCATGAAGTTGAGTTATCTTTTTTTTTTTTCCCCTCACTCTCGCAAGAACGTTATTGGATATTCGGATCTATTTTGGATTTGACTTTTTTGTTTTCCTTTCTTATTTGAACATTTGGCTGCTATATGTTTGGGCGTTTGGCTATTGTTTGACATTTTCTGGTCAAAGGTAATTAGAGGACAGCTTGTGCAGTGGTACTTTTAGAGATTTATTACCTTATGGTCATGGTGTATTTGAACTTTTTTGCTTGTGTGATTGAATCGCTTGTGCTCACCTGTCTCTCTCTCTCCTCCTCCTTTTTTTTTTTTTTTTTTTTTTTTTTTAAACTTCTGAGCATATCCCCTCAAGATCTTTCCAGAATTTAACAGTTAACAAGTAGGAAAAATTGTCTAAAAATACATCTAACTTGCCACTTTTTCCTATTGTATGCATGAACTTTTTTTTTCCTATTGTATGCATAAACTATCTTAATCTTCCTATTGTATCACTATTACGGGTTTTTATTCTATTAATTACACAGTAATTAGTGTGATTAAGTATTGCCACGTCATAACTCAGCCGTAATATTGATACAATAGGAATATTAAGATAGTTTATGCACACAATAGGAAAAAAAAAAAAAAAAAAAAAAAAAAAAAAAAAATTATGCATACAATAAGAAAAAGTGTCAAGTTAGATGTATTTTTAGACAATTTTCCCTAACAAGTATCATGTATTTTTCAGGGATGTTATAAAAAACGCCATCATGAAAGCCGTCCGTCCTTGTTGGATTCATACAAATCTTCATGACTGGTTACAACTAGAAGCATCATTGTCAGCGTTAGACTATATAGGATTTGTTATTGAATTTTACTTTGTTATGAACTAGAGGTTTTTTTTGTTAGTTCTTGTATAAACTCATGCTTACTCAATACCTTCACATGTCATGCTTATTTACTCATGTGATGACTATTTTCTAAGTATCTCATAGTCACCGTTACTTCATTGATGACTATTTTCTAAGTATCTCATAGTCATCAATGAGAATTGCAAGCAATTGAATTTTCATCTCAATTTAGTTGCATCCAAGTGTTCTATCCTTACTCTCAGCTTAGAAACTTGCATACATAACTTAAAATTGGATCTTCTATGCTTGTTTTGTATACTAACGAAATTCACAGGAAATATAAAAAGCTGTTACTGAACCAACTTGATCAAAAACCGTTTGATGACCTGGCTGAACCAACTTGATCCAAAGTCCAAACCTTTTGATGACCTACCTAAACCCAGATGCTTCACATATATGCACATTTCTTTGTATTGTTTCGTATATACATTTCGTGTTTGGCTTGTTGACTACTTTTATTCAGCGATAAGTAAATAAAAACCTGCATTTTTGCTAAAGAGATTGCTATTTGGCAGACACTGTGATCTCAATGAGAAAAAGTTGGTCAAGAAGGTCAAAAGGGCAAATTTGCCACTATAAATATATGAAAAGATCAAATTTGCCATCCAATTCTTAAAGAGACCATATTTGCCACTAGATTTAAGAAGTTGGAGCAAATTTGCCACTCCTCTCATTTAAGTTGCTAACTAGATGCCTAGAAGTCTGATGTGGCAAATGTGGGGATTTAGCCGTAGAATAGCAACGTATTTTTCCAAATATTTCGATCTAGTATGCGTACTAATTTTTGTTCCACTTAATGTAACAAACTTTCAAGTTTTGTTCCATTCTACCCCACGAAACTTGTTTAACCGGCTAGCAAGATATTTTCCCCCCAAAAGCTGCCACGTTAGATTTCCACTATATATATTATATACTTGTAAAAGCCATTAAATAGCCAAATACTTTCTCAATTTTACTCATATGGTACGTGTGTCGAAAATAACTAAAAATTTTGTTTTTTTACGTTTTCATCCGTTTTTGCACGTTTCTCCCATTTTTGCTCGTTTTCGTCCTTTTGTACACGTTTTTGTTCGGTTTTACACGTTTTTGTCTTTTTAGCAGGTTTTGTCTGTTTTTGCACATTTTTACACGTTTTCATCCGTTTTTGCACGTTTTCGTCCTTTTGTGCACGTTTTTGTTCGATTTTACACGTTTTCGTCTTTTTCTCCACGTTTTGTCTGTTTTTGCACGTTTTCGTCCGTTTTTATACGTTTTCATCTGTTTTATACGTTCACTTTTACATGTTTTGTCTGTTTATACGTTTTCATCTGTTGTTACACGTTTTAACTAGTTTTTGCACGTTTTTGTTCGTTTTTATACGTTTTCATCCATTTTAAACATTTTTATACGAATGAAAAATGGACAAAAGCATGTAAAATTGAACGACAACGTGTAAAAACAGACAAAAACGTGTAAAAACGAATGAAAACATGCAAAAACGGACAAAAATGTGCAAAAACGAAAAAATGTGCAAAAACGAACGAAAACGTAAGAAAAGGGATGAAAACGTGTAAAAATAGATGAAAACGTGTATAAAATAGATGAAAACGTGTATAAAAACAGATGAAAACGCATAAATTAATTATTAGAAAATTAAAACTACCCCACTTTCTTTTTAATAAATTATTTATCAACTATTAAAATAAATTTTTTATTTTTTTTCTCTTACCTCAATTTTTTTCATTCTAAATCGAATCCAAATCCTTTACAAACCAAACGTGCCCTAAACTTTGTAAAACTTGTAAAACAAAAACTTGGAATCAAAAATTTTGGTAATGATTTTAGTTTGACTAAGAGCATGCCCATACGTAATGCAGGGCATGCGTTAAAGGGCATTTTGGTCGGCGTTAACCTGCGTTACGTTTGTGGGTGGCTGCGTTAGAGGCACGTTAACGCGCTGCGTTAGACTGCTAACGCAGCGTTAGACGTGAACCTTGATTTAAAAAAAAAAAAAAAAAAAAAAAAAAAAAAAATTGTTTTACCCCCTCCAACGTTCCAATATATAGCCGTTTTTTTTGAAAAAAAAATTTCACTTTCACCCCCTCAATAATTAAAAACGGCTAGTTTTTAAATTTCACCCAAAAATTACATTTAAACCATTTAAACCAACTATAAATACCAACTTAACACACATATATTTTTCACACATCCACTACTAATTTTCTACTCTTTTATACTTCCTTTATAAGAAAAAAACCTTCTTCATTCATAATGGATCCAAATCAAAATAACGATTTTGATCCGAGTTGGTCAGACCTTGATGACGAAGAAGACATACAGTTTATGGTTCAAGCGTACGAGCTACAGCAACGCTTAGAAGAAGAAGAAGCTCATCCTCATGTGCCCCGTATCAACATACATCGTGAACGTGAGCTTGCTGAAGAACGTTTGAAAAACAACTATTTCGTTGAAGGTTGTAAGTATAAGCACAGTAAATTTCGCAGGAGGTTTCGTATGAGCCGGAAACTATTTATGCAAATAGTGAACGGTATTGAGTCTTACAAAGCCGATGTTATTCCAGACCACTTTCAATACTTTAAGACAGGAATCGATTGTACGGGTCGAGCGTGTATTAGTCCACTTATGAAGTGTACATCTGCGATACGACAATTGGCCTATGGCACCGCCCCAGATGCGTTCGATGAGTATTTGCAAATGGATGAGTCTACTCAACGTCTTTGTCTTGATAATTTTAACATGTGTGTTATGGATTTGTTTATGCATGAGTTTTTAAGAACACCAACATGGTCCGACATGCAACATATTTATCAATTGCATGAGAATCGACATGGTTTTCCGGGTATGCTTGGTAGTATTGATTGCATGCATTGGGCGTGGAAAAATTGTCCGGTAGCTTGGCAGGGGCAATTTGGTAGGGGTGATAAAAGATACCCAACGTTAATGCTTGAAGCTGTTGCTTCACATGATTTGTGGATTTGGCATACTTTTTTTGGTATGGCAGGGGCAAATAATGATATTAACGTTTTAGATAACTCTAACTTGTTTGACAACATTCTTGCTGGTGAATCCCCAAGGGCACCATATACAGTAAATGGAAGAAGGTATGAACAGGGGTATTACCTAGCTGACGGAATTTACCCGTAGTGGGCAACTTTCGTCAAATCTTTCACGGCAACGACTGATGAGAAACATAGCTATTTTAAAAGGAAGCAAGAAAGTGCACGCAAAGATATCGAACGTGCTTTTGGCGTGCTTCAAGGATGTTGGGGTATACTACAGCAACCGGCACGTGCATGGGAAATTGTCAAGATACAAAGAATCATGTATACATGCATTATATTGCATAACATGATTCTAAAAGATCAAAAATTTACACTCCGCGAGTATAAAAGAATGTGGGTAGATCCGGCACCACATTTGAATCAAGAAAGGTGGATCGACAGGTGTGATACGCAGAGGCGCAAGACAAGGGAAATGCGCGATGCAGGCGTGCATACTCAACTCCAACGAGATCTTATGGAGCATGTTTGACAACAACGTCTTCAACACCAACAACAAGAAGAAGAAGAATATTCCGAAGACGACGAATAATCAGTTTTAATTCGTATGGTTTAATTTCTTATGTTTCGGTTTATTTTTATTTTATTTTTCTATTAATCGTTGTTGTTGTTATTTTAAGTTTTTTATAATTTGTATTGTAAGAAATTAAGTTTTAATGTTATGTGGTTTATTAATTGAATTGTTTGTTTTAGTTGAGGGTAGAATTTGAAAATATTTGAGTTAAAGCTGAATTATTGTTGTGGGTGTTTTTTTCTGAGTTAAAGTTAAAGTGGAAAAGCTGATGTGGCGCTGACGTGGCACTGCGTTAAGTTTTAACATGAGTTACGTATGGGCATGCTCTAAAAAAAATCTGTTCCGTTCAAATAATAATAATAATAATAATAATAATAATAATAATAATAATAATAATAATAATAATAATAATAATAAGGGGTTTTTGCATATATATCCTTCCGAAAATACATAATTGCATATATATCTAAATCATGCATAAAAACCATTGTATTATATGCATAAAAAACTTGTACAAAGGATATATATAATAAATAAATAAATAAATAAATAAATAAATAAAACTGTATGTAAAAAAATGTAAAATTGGGGATTGGCGCCAAAATCAAGCAAACGTGGTTCATTTGGGGGTTACATATAGGGTTCATTCTCATTTTATAATCAACAACCAAACATCATTCAATTTCTTCACAGAAGATTAACAACAGGTATATCCGCACATACATACATTTCTCTCTCAACCCTAATTTATTAATTTATCAAATTTCTACTTTCTTACTTCACTATTCATTAATTAACAACAGGTATCGTTTGATTGTTGATTACTTCACTATTCATTAATTCATATAATAAGATGAGATCATAATTATTTTTTTTTTGCGAGTATTATTGCATTTTTTACGAAATAAGCAAATGCCAAACACTATTTCCTGAAGCGTTTATTTTTAAACAGTGTATAAATTACTTATGCAGAAAAAACCAGCTTATTCTACATATATAGGTTAAGAGTATTTTGAATCAGTATATTATTACACTAGTATCAAAGGCTGTTGAGGTTTTTTTCTTGTTCTGTTAGCGAGTTTATGTTAATTGCAATGATGTAAGGAGTAGCTTTTATCTCAATTGTGTATCGTTTGATTGTAGCTTCGTAGATTACGAAAATGTTGATTTCAGGATCTGCGGAGGAGTAGTTTATATTTCTGTAGTTAGAATTTTGCATTTTGATATTGAAATGCTTGTGAAGCAATATTGTGTATCGGATTATTATAGATTCATATATTAAGAGTGTTATAAATCAGTAAACTACCGTACTGATTCCATGTTATTGTTCTATTAGCAAGTTTACGTTAATTGCAGTGATGTATGGAGTTAAATGCTGACAGCATACTTAATTACTTGTCAGTGTTACCATATGAACAATTTACCTTTCGCGATCCTTTTGCTAATGTGGCAGGGGTATTTTGGTAATTGTTAGGGTGTTTACACATCAGCAAATTTTATGATATTGGGACGTAATTTGAATATTTAATGGCAATTTTGGTAATAAGAAAGTGAAACTATTAATTTTTCCATCATTGTTGCATATTTTACAAAATAAGCAACACGAAACACTATATCCTGAAGTGCTTATTTTTAAGCATCTTATAAGTACTTATTAATAAAAGAAGAATAAGCAGAGCAAATCACTGTACTATAAGAAGCTGTTGAGCCTTTTTATTATTCCTTTAACAAGTTTATGTTAATTGCAGTGATGTATGTAGTAGTTTTTATCTCTATATATACTTGCATTTTTATTAATGCTGTGACCTGAAGTGCATATTACGTAGTATATTGATGCTGAGATTGTAAATTGCAGAATAAAAAATAGAAGGTGTAGCAAAGAAAATGGAGATTGAAAGCAACAAAGTTAGATCAGTTGTAAATGAAGATAGATTGAGCGCTTTGCCGGATGAGCTTATTCATCAGATCCTCTCACGTTTCGACACCAAATTTGCTGTTCAAACCTCTTTGCTGTCTCCGAGATGGAAGCCTATCTGGAAATCAATGCCTTGGTTCGACTTTTCAAGTAGCGAATTTGATACTTTACATAAGTTTTCCAAATTTGTGACCCATGTTTTGTCTCATTGCAACCATAAAGTAGAAGTGGCTTCAGTTAAGCTACATTTCCATGGAGCAGCTAGTCAGGCTTTTGTGAGAAAGATCGCAAGTTATGCGTTTTCTCACAATGTTCAAGAACTAACTGTCTCGTGTTGCCCCAAGAAAAACCGTGAATTCCCTCCTTGTTTCTTTAGCTCTCAGACTCTCAAACAGTTGTCCCTTCGTTTCCATCTGGGTGCACCTTGCGTTACACCTAGAACACCTTGGGATTTTCCAGCATTAACGACTTTGGATCTCTTGGATACAATGTTGTGTGACGATGACAGAGAATCCTTTGATCCTTTCTCAAAGTGTGTGAACTTAACGAACCTCGTTTTAAGAAGAGTCACTGTCCATGCTAAGGTGTTTGACATTATCGCTCCTCGAGTTACTAAGCTCACGCTTATCGATTGCAGACAATCACGTGTTATCAATGTGATTGCACCTCTACTTGAGAATCTCACTGTTATTAATTCCTTAATTAACAGCATCAAGGCACCACTCTATATTTGCGCTACAGTGATTATATTCATCCACATCCACAGTGGTTTAAAAACTGTTTTCATTCTCTAAATGAAGTGAGCGTCAGTTTGTCCATCTATAAAAAAAACAAGCCCTACGAGGAGACTGCTGCTCTTGAGACCATTAACATGCTTCAAGAGCTCCGTAGTGCCAGATATCTCACACTCAACATGGACATTGTTGAGGTATGCTCATACCTTATCAGTCATTTATAACATGTCGACGGATTGGGGACATTCAAATATTCGCTCTAGTACTTGCTTTTCAGTTTAATATTTGGATTGTTAGCGTACATGACATAAAATCAAAATGTTATAAAATATGCATTTGTTATCAACATGGAATGAAGTTTGAAGAGTTAAAGACTACTAAATGTGTAAAGTATATTTACTAATGTTTAATTAGTAATAATAATAAACTATAGAATGCAGGATCGTATCATATTGTTGATATAAGAGTTATTCACCATATGTTTTTCTGCATCTTTTTACAGAAATTTAACTTGTAAATGTGCAGTGTATTTCCTCATTTCCGGATTTAATATCACACCATCCTTCACCTTTCAACAACTTGATCTCTTTAACTATAAACTCCAACTTGAGGGATAGGCTGGATGCACACAAACTGAAAATGACTACTGAAGCTAGAAACTTCTTGCTCGAAAGCTCTCCAAGTGCCACATTCGTCATGGATTTACCTGAGGTACTTATAATAAGATGTTTTTTTTCCTAGTACTTTCGTATATCCCTTTGTTTCTGTTGTTGTGGGGTTTAATTACTTTGGTTACTATTTCTGTTTTGGGATTCTCGACCATATTAGCGGCCATTTTGCCTCCAAAACTAAATCTTAAGATGATCATGATTTATGTTAATAGCAATATAAGAAGTATACCAAAGTTTGTTCTTAGATTTTAATATGTTTGAACTATTCCTTTGATTGTGGAATATGTTTCACTGTGTTAATTTAGTAAATTTAGTGTTTCCATGTCTCTGTGTAGGCAATTTTCTCATGCTTCGAAAACATATAATGATATACAATAACTTAAAGGGTCAGAGATTTATATCTCACGTGTTACTGAAAACCATTTTATCCTTCGCTTTAACAATTGTGTTACCTCATCACTCATTACAACCTGAAATTAACCAAAACTGTCAATCCTTTGGCAGACTCAGAGGGCGAGATAAAATGCTGTAGACTAGAGAGAAAACTAGATATTATCACTAATAGTCTGTAAATGCCCTTCGATTATATTCAAATTCTGATTGTTTTTTTTAAAGCTCCATTTTCCCTCGTGTGGGTCAATAATTTGTTTCTTAATAAGTTCCAGCTGTCACTTGTGCGAGGCAATCATATATACCCCTAAGTACTCTCAAATAATAATATTTCTCATATCATTGGATATAACGTATCAACCTTAGATGTACAGTTTTAGATCTTGTAATAAGAGGGTATTTGATGACATCAAATTTTGGAATGGAGCAAGTGATATTTTCTTAAAATTTTCAGCCACCACCTACAAAAGCAATGAAAGCGAAACTGGCTAGGGAGAAAAAGGCCAAACTGGTTGCAGACTTTCAGACACATATGAATGAATTGCAGATTTCACTTGATCAGGAAAATATACTTTTTACTGAAAGAAAGCAGGCACATGAAAAGAGGAAAACAGCCCTTGAGTATCTTATGACAAAACTACAGATGATGACCAATAGAGAAATTTTAAGCGAACTCGATAATAGGGCTCAGATCGAGGAAATAATGCCTGGACTGAAGGCACTGATCGCTGGCTGTTTTGGAGAGCTTCTGGATATGGCTCGCCAAGAAAATGAGAAAGCTTTATCCTTGTTTGCAAAGAAAATTGATATCAGATCATTATTGGTAGCTTTGCCTAAGCGACAGATGGCAGAGATGGAAGCACGCTACTCTCGCCAACTTGAAGAAACTCAAACACTATGTTTTAGTCTGCTGTCAACATCAGAAGACCAGTATTCTTATGTAGAACAAAAAGTTGAAGCTTACATATTAAAGTATAAGTTTGATAACATCTCGACATTTCAAAACCCGTCTTCTTCAGCCGTTGTAAGTTTCTTATTCAGTATATGGAATCATATTCATAGTTGCATCCTAAAAATATAATATTTCTGGTTTTTTAACTTTGGTTGATGACTTGATGTCAGGTTCCTGCACCCTCGTCTTCGAGTATCAGTACTATGCCGTGAAACATCGACACAGGTAACCAATCTTCTGTACAACACTAAAAAGCACATTCGATTTTCATACTATACATTAGCAGATAGTTTTAGATATATCATTGGTTTAAATTCAATGAGCTTGAAATTTGATAATTAAACAGTGGCGCAGGATTCAGTTTTGCTAAGATTTTGGTGTTTGTCTACGTAACTGTTCTTTCTGTAAATTTATTCTCTTTAACTTAATCCTATCCTTTGTAGATCACAATTAAACCTATAACAAGTATCATGCATTTTTTAGGGCGGCTAAAGATTGTTTCAAACAGATCAGGTTGATGCAATTTCATGAAGTTAAAAGTTGTCATCATTAGGATTGGACTTTTTTTTTTTTTTTTTTTGGTCAAAAACAAGATTATTTTTGGATATTTGTTGGATTGTACTTTTTTTTCCCTTTATTATTTGAACATTTCATTACCATATGTTTGGCTATTGTTTAGTAGTAACATTTTCTGGTCCAAAGTACTTGAGGACAGATGACTACTTTTAAGAAAGGAGCAGAAAAAATGATACAGCCACAAACATGTATATATGATGGAATGGCATGCATTTCAAGTCTCAATATTCATCTTCAATTACACATACAATTATTCCATTCTTACTCTCAATTGCAAGCTTACATATAAATTTAAAATTTTACGCTTGGCTTTTTTCAAGCAAGTAATAATTAGGGTTGAAGCTATCTTTGAGTATGATTGTGTAAAACTGATTAAAAACACAGTAAAGTTAATACATCATCTTTTGTAAGAGTACTTTTGAATCATTATCGATTTATCGTGCATAAGTTGATTGTGGTTTCATAGATAAAGAGAATATTCAGGTGGCATTTAGTCGGAAAACATTTTCTTTTATTTCCTATTTCTTGTTTTGTAGAAAAAGGGAGGAGAGTTTTATTTTCACAAAACAACGGAAAATTAAAAAAACGCGTTTACTTAGAGAAACATGTGTTTGTGTTTTCCATTTTGCAAAATTAGAAAACATGTTCAAGTAATGTTTTTTAATTCTTTCGTTTGTATTTTTACGTTTTCGCACGTTTTCTTACGTTGTCGTCTGTTTTTAACGTTGTCGCCTGTTTTTTTTACATTTTCGTCCATTTTTCTATATTTTTGTCTGTTTTATACGTTTTTGCCCATTTTTTATGTTTTCATCTGTTTTTTAACGTTTTCGCCTTTTTTTTATTGTTTTTTACGTTTTCGTCCGTTTTTTACACTTTCGTATGTTTTACGTTTTGTCCAGCTTTAAGTTTTTTTCCCGTCTGTTTTTTAATGTTTTTGTTTGTTTTTTACGTTGTCGTCTGTTTTTTTACGCTTTCATCTTTTTTTTTTATTTTTTTTTTATTTTTTTTTTTTACATTTTTGAAAGTTTTTTGTACGTTATTCTACGTTTTCTTACGTAAGAAAACGGATGAAAACGTAAAAAATGTACGAAAACTTAAAAACACATACGAAAATGTAATGAAATAGACGAAAATGTAAAAAAAATAGACAAAAACATAAAAAAAAAGACTAAAACGTAAAAAAAAAAGACAAAAATGTAAAAAAAGCCAGGCAAAAACATAAAAAAAAAAAGACTAAAACGTAAAAAAAAAGACGAAAATGTAAAAAAATGGATGAAAATGTAAAAAAACGGACGAAATTGTAAAAATTCGGATGAAAACGTAAGCAAACGAAAGATAACGTAAAAAAACAGAACAATACGTAAAAAAAACAGGATGAACCCGTAAAAAAACAAACGAATACGTAAAAAATCATATGAAAACGTAAAAAGACATACGAAAGCATAAAAATTTGGATGAAAACGTAAAAAAACTGACGAAAACGTTAAAAAAAACATACGAACGTAAAAATCGGACGAAAACGTAAAAAATGGATGAAAACGTAAAAAAACGGACAAAAACTTAAAAAAACGGACGAATACCTAAAAAGTCGGACGAAAAAGTAAAAAAAAGATGAAAATGTAAAAAGAACGGACAAAAACGTAAAAGAACAACGAAAACGTAAAAGAACGGACAAAATCGTAAAAGAACAGACGAAAACGTAAAAAAACAGACAAAAACGTAAAAAATGGACGAAACCGTAAAAATGGACAAAAACATAAAAGAACGGATGAAAACGTAAGGAAACGGACTACAACGTAAAAAAAACTGACGAAAGCGTAAGAAAACGGACTAAAACGTAAAAATTCAGACGAATACGTAAAAAACCGAACGAAAGCGTAAAAAATCGGATAAAAACGTAAGCAAACGAACAAAAACGTAAAAAACAGACAAAGACGGATAGAAACGAACAAAAACGTATAAAAACGTACAGAAACGTATAGAAACGGATAAAAACTGACGAAAACATATAAAAACGGACGAAAACGGATTAAGGGTATTTGAAAGGAAAATAGGTGAAAACAAAAAAAAAAATGTTTTGTAGTTTTGTGTATTAAAGTTGGAAATATGAATTTTATGTTTTGCAAAGAATTTTATTGGAAAACACTAATTTGAACGCGATCTTTGTTTTTTTTTTTTTTTTTTACAAAATATTTTGCGGAAAACAAATGTGTTTTCCCTCACCTAAATGCATTCATTATTTGGCCATTTATTCACTTAATTGCACTTTAAGAATACTATTAATCTCTTAATCATTCAAATAATTGGTTGGGTTATGCTTTATGAAGTGCATATATTATTTTTCATGGGTATGTAATTTGCGAGGCCGAAAGAGAAAATGGAATGTGATCACATTAATGTTAGATTAGTTGTAAATGAAGTTGAGCTCATTTATCAAATATTTTCTTATTTTGACACCAAATATTTTGTTCAAACAAGTTTGTTGGTTTCGAGATAGAAGCTTCTTTGGACCTTTTGTGTTTGCAACTACCCAAACTTTTTCACCATCACAAAAATACCTCAAGATTACGCGTATATATATAAGCGACATTGAAAAAGGTAACGTGGCACATATCTATTGGACAAAGGAAAAAAGACACATTACAATGTCGCGTATATATATACACGACATACACGAGATTTCGTTGGGAAGGACAAACCCTGAAAAAGCTTACCGGAAATAAGTTTTGATATGACAATTCATCTCGTCTGAGCTATTTGTATTCATGTCGCTTAAATTTTTACACATATCCAAATTTTTAGTGTGTGTTATATGTGTTTTTGTAGTGGTGGTGATAAAAATACTGGTGGTGCTTTTGATGGTGTTGTGACAGTGGTGGTGGTGGCTTCAATTTGGTGGTGTTGTTGTGACAGTGGTGGCGGTGGCGTCAGTTTAAAGGTATAATATAGATTGGTATTTAGTTAATAAAGGATTGGTGGCTTATTATTATTATTATTATTATTATAAAGTGGATATACAATAAATCTCATTCATAGTAAAGTTACTAGACATTTATAAGTGAACAAATTTCGTTTACATTTTCAAAATTTTGAATTAGTTACGAGGTCAACCGGGTTTTGTAACCGGCCAAGTTTATTAATTGAAAGTGGGTTTGTTTGCATATAAAACCCTAAAAGTTAGTGTGTCGTTTATTACATCAACTATAAGGGACATTTTCCAATCATCTCGCCCATTGTAGCAAAAAACTCAAGACCGGCCTTGTCTTTAACACGTTCATGCATCTTTTAGCAACTTGATTTGCTTAACTATAGACTTCGACAAGAGGAATGATGCACACAAAATAAAAATGGGTATTCTTTAAAAAGTAATAACTTGTCAAGATTAAAGTGGTTCAAAGTGACTAAATAAAATGTTTGGGTAGCAAGCATTTAAGTTTAAGAGCATTTTGGAGTAACTAGCAACTAGCGGTTAACGTCTTGCACAAAATGATTGGTTGGAAACAAGCAACTAGCATTCCTACTTTTAATAAACGATCCAAACCCAGTGTAAATTTTACATCAATTTACAAATCATCCAAATCATACTAGCAATAGTACTCCATAAAATTTAAAATATGTGTAGCATAAAAAGTATTTTTTACTTCTGGAAACAAATTAGACAAACTCACAATTGTTTTGTAATAGGAACCCCAACGTGTATCTCTGAGTCTTGTAAGGGTTATTTTTTGGTTTACCAAACAAGCTCGAATAATAGTAGTTCACAAAAAGATCATTAATTCTTGCTGGTTCGTCTCTTCGTCAATAATCATCATACCTTATTTTTTTCCCCTTCACAAATAACTGATTAATCGTCAAATGTATTGTATCTTACAAGAAACTAAAAGTCAATAACTATTCGGCCTTTTATTTTTTTTCTTAAACTAAATGGGCTCTATAGGTTTTTTTTTTTTTTTTGGTTATGGGTTTAAGCAAATTTGCGCATGTCTATTGTTGTTATATGTAGCACAAATGTGAAAATACAATCGACACAAAGAAAATTTATGAAAATTCTCCACTACCATGGCCTACCAATGTGTGGCGCGTGCCACAGATTGCCATGGTGTGGCTCCCCTTGTGTACAACTAGTTTAGAAATTAAATTGTAGCACATGTACTTTAAAAACAAGCTTAAATTTTTTTATTAAAAAAAAATTACTCCCTCCGTCCCACATTAAGTGTCCACTTACATCATGCACAAAGTTTTAGGAAATTCCACTAACTACACTCTCCACCAATCAAATATAATTTTTACCCACTAAAGTCTCATCTCATTGGTTGAAATAGAATCTGGACACGTAATTTGGGACAATTCAAGATTCCATTGTGGACACTTAAAATGGGACGGAGGTAGTAGTTGTTAATTAACAGTGCTAGGTATACTATGAAATATTTCTTTTCACAATCTTATCATTGTAAAGTAAAATGATAATGATAATTTGTAAATTTATTTATGTAAATTATATATTAGTATATATTACATTTATTAGGCTTCTTATGAATAGTACACTTATGAACAGCACTGTAGCATGAACAGTGCTACAGTACATGCTACAGGTTTTTTTTTTTTTTACATAAATTTCCGTACAACCGACAAAATACAAAACACAAAAAGCACCCGCCGCAACGCGCGGGCAACCCCGCTAGTATATACTAAAAGGCGGAATGGCTTTACTACAGTTGTCTAAACAGTAAATCATGCTTCAAAGAATTGTACCGCACAGTTGACGAAACAGTAACATTTGTGCATAAAAAAATTGTACCACATAGTGTTTACAACAGTAATACTAAAATAAGTTATAACAAAACAAAAATTACAAAATAAATTATAACAAAACAAAAATTACAACAAATTTAAATAAAAAAAATACAGACTTAACCTTTAAACAAATCTGAAAAAATATATATAAAAAAAACTTTAACAACTAATTTTAAAACCAACTCAAACATCTCCAACAACAACAGATTCCGATGAAGTGTTATCGATGACAGGAAAGGTGACAGAGTGAGGGTGTGGCAGCGGCGGTGAGGGGGTTTGGTGGCGCGTCGAGGCTCAATAAGCTCCAGAAAGGCTTAGAATAGCCCGATCTAATGATTGGGAGAGTAAAACGTCTAGCCGGAAAATTTTCCGGCGATGGTGGTTGCCGGACGACGGTGGTTGTTCGCCTGAGAAGGTGCACCGGCGAGGGTCGGTTGAGAGAGAGATTGAGAGTGTTTGCATGTGGTGTGTGTTTAAAATGAGAAATAAAAAAAAATGGGGGTTTATATAATTTTATACATTGTACACTAAAAGTTAGAAACTTGGGCCTTGCCACTTGCCTCATAACTGTTTACCAAAATATCTGCTTTAAAAATCCTATTTGAGGGGACCCTACTGAGCATAAACCTCTATACAATGAACACGTCATTGTTTTACAGTATTTTTTATTTATGGTTAAACGTTTTTTTTCATGAAAATGAGTCGATGACCATCAACATAATAGATATCATAGACACTATACGTTTGTAACTTTGTATATACTAAAAGGGAACGTGTACTGTAGTCACCTCAGGTTAATTTTTTATTACAAATTTAGTCTCAAAATACTAACTTTAAAAAAAAGTACTTACGTTTATCGATCTTTTGCAAATTTAGTCGTTAATAACAAAAATATTTTTTTTAAATCGTTTTATTTCGAGTTCAAATTAACCACAAAATTTCAGCAATAATTTTTTTCAAACGTTTTATTTCAAGTTTATATTAACCATAACATTTCCAAATTAATCCATAGATTAAAAATACAACTATATCAAAACTTTCATCTACCTGATCCATTGCTTCTTCAAGAATTTGACCTCAACAAGTCAAAGATTACTCAAACATCTACATAAGCAGGCGGGTTTGTCATGGTCATATCCGGTCAGCCACAGTTTTTTTTTTTTACCCATTTACCAACTCTGAAAGGCATCACATCTGTAACAGCCGCAATTCGATACTTGTACATTTTACTCTTGACCGACCGTTCCTCCAGACCAATGTGCAACAGGCCAAGCATGATTTTAAAGCATATCGTCAAATCCAGATTCCTTGTTTCCACTAAATGGGAGTACAACAGATCAACAACATATGAATAATTTTCAAGATTAAATTGCGATATAATATTCTTGAATATTTTGTTTACATTTTATTTTGATGTTGGTAGATTACGTTAATTTTTTACCTCAAATACCCCATTTAGTATTTAAATACATTTATATTTTATATAAATAAAACTGATTTGTACTTGTACCATTCAAATATTTAAAAAAAAAATTAACAACTAGAACATTTACGGATCATATTTAAATCAGATTCAAATTAAGAGTATTTTAATAACCAAATTTGTAAATCAACTTAAATCTTCCCTTATTATATAAAAGATTTACACTGTATTTTTGAGTTTTATTATTAAAAAAAAAGTAAAAAAAATGTAAAGTAAACATTTTCCTCGAGTATTTTAATAAACAAATTTGTAAATCAACTTAAATCTTCCTTTATTATATAAAAGATTTATAATGTGTTCTTAAGTTTTATCACTAATATATATATATATATATATATATATATATATATATATATATATATATATATATAGAGGTGGGTTCATGAAAAAAGTCCACTTTGGTAGAAAAGTGAGAAAAGTGTACAAATCAACCCCTCTTTTTTTTCACACCAAACTACAGGGACCTAATTGTATTTTCCTTCATTCTTTAAGGAGTTTTTGTAAATTTGCACCCTACCCCCCCCCCCCCACCCACCCCCCCGCCGAATTTTTTTTGGGGCCAAAAAAATTTTTTTTTTTTTGGCCAAAAATTTTCCCGCCAAAAATTTATAACCCAGATGCACCTTTTTTTTTTAGTGCATCTGGGTTATAAAAATTAGTGCATCTCAGTTATAACTATGATGCACCAATTTTTATAACTCAGATGCACCTTTTTTTTTAGTGCATCTCAGTTATAACTATGATGCACCAATTTTTATCACCCAGATGCACTAAAAAAAAGGTGCATCTGGGTTATAAATTTTTGGCGGGAAAATTTTTGGCCCAAAAAAAAAAAAAAATTTTTTTTGCCCCAAAAAAAAATTTTTTTTGGCGGGAAAAAAAAAAATTTTCGGGGGGGGGGGGGGGTGGGGTAAAAACTTTTTTTGGCGGGAAAAAATTTTTTTTCGGGGGGGGGGGAGTTGGGGGTGGGTGGGGGGTGGGGGCATGTTTCAAGACATACCCCTGAAGTTTGAGATGTTTCAAATTAAACCCTATAACCTTTTTTTCTCACTTTTCTACCAAAGTGGACTTTTCTCTAGAACCTTACCATATATATATATATATATATATATATATATATATATATATATATATATATATATATATATATATATATATATATATATAAACATTTTCCTCAAAAAAAAATAAAAGAAATAACTAAATAACACTATTTTTCATCCCATTTCTTTTTCTTTTACTCCTTAAGTACAACTTGGAATGATCAAAGGACTTGTGGTCTAGTGGGTGGGGCTTAACTAGTTAAGCGAGCCACAAGTGGGAGTAGTACCGGGTGGGTGACCACCCGGGAAGTCCTCACTTGTGGTCCACTTGCAGACCATTTGTTCCGGAGATATATTGCAATGATGGATTCGAAGCCCTTAGACCAAGCCGCTGGGGTTAGAATCCTGAGCATGGCCCGGTTTTCATCCGGCTGTTTCTCCAGCAAGGTAACTTGTGTGGAGGCAGTACGGTTTCCGGGGGAAACCCGTTACCACCTGAGATCAGCGTGGACCCGGTTCAGACAACATAGTCTGGCGGGGTGGTGATGGGGCCTTCGCTGTCCGCGAAGGTGGTCGATTCTAAGTTGAAATTCACCTTTCAAAAAAAAAAAAAAAGTACAACTTGGAATGCAACATTTTTTGTTTTCTTTTCATTTTCCTATCATTTTTTTTTTCTTTAAAAAGTAAATGTAAAACAAGTGTATTCGCGCTATGTTTGTCCTGAAATGAAGCTGTGGTTGATTTGGGGGTTAGGGTTCATCCTCACTTCACTTATTTAAAAGTCAACAACCAAACATCGTTCAATTGCTTCACAGATTAACAGGTATATCTCTCAAGCCCTAATGTCTATTAAATTAAAATGCTTATCAATTATTATTATTGTCTTATCATTTCATTGTAGCTTCATAGATATTATTGATTTAAAATGCTTATGAATTACTCATTATAACTACTTATGGAAATGGTGGTTGGATTTGCTTATATTGTAAAAAAAAAAAAAAAAAAAAAAAATGCTATAATACCCCGGCCGAAACGATATTTATTTGTATTACAAATTATAAAATGTTAGATTAGATATGCTTAGAAAAAATAACACCCCCTAAATCATAAGTACTTTTTTACTCACCTAAAACCTTTTATAAATAGATACGATTGACAAATTATTACTATTTGGCCGACTAATCCACGGGGTAAAGCCCTCCCTTTTCAGGAGGTTTGTTTGCACCAAGCAGGAATTGAACCTCGGACCTCACTATTTTTACTTTTTAGTGATAATAGTCACAAGCCTTTTGCTACCGGGCAACCCCTGAGTGGTTACATGTTCTAAACAGCTTATTAGTACTTATTTACGAGTATAATCAGAAAATTAAAGTTTTACTTAGATTAAGAGATTATAAGTGTATATTAAATCAGTAAATTATCGTACTATGAAAGGCTGGTGAGTTTTTTTGTTCTTCTTTTAGCGAACTTTATGTTAGTCATAACGTTATAAAATTGATTTTAAAAAACATAATTTGTTCATAGGAACTAATTAAGGAACTGATGATTGATGCTGTGACTTTAAGTGCATATTATATTTATTTGGGATTGTAAATTGCAGATTCATAAAAGAAGGTGTAGTAGAGAAAATGGAGATTGATAGCAACAAGGTTAGATCAGTCGTAAATGTAGATAGATTGAGCGCTTTGCCGGATGAGCTTATTCATCAGATACTCTCTTGTTTCGACACCAAATTTGCTGTCCAAACGTCTATGCTGTCTTCGAGATGGAAGCTTATCTGGAAATCAATGCCTTGTCTCGACTTTTCAAGTAGTCAATTTAATACTTTACACAAGTTTTCCAAATTCGTGACCCATGTTTTGTCTCATCGCAACCATCAAGTAGAAGTGGCTTCGGTTAAGCTATATTTTTATGGAGCAGCTAGTCAGGTTTTTGTGAGAAAGATTGCAAATTATGCGTTCTCTCACAATGTTCAAGAACTCACTGTCAAGAGTTGGCCCAAGAAAAATCATGAATTCCCTCCTTGCTTATTTAGCTCACAGACTCTTAAACAGTTGTCCCTTAGTTTCAATCTGTATGCACCTCGCGTTACACCTAAAACACCTTGGAATTTTCCTGCATTAACTAATTTGCATCTTTTTGAAGCAAAACTTTGTGAGGACGTCAGTGAATCTGTTGACCTTTTCTCCATGTGTTTGAACTTAAAGAACCTTGCTATAGAGAGTTGCATCATCCGGGCGAAGGTATTTGACATTAGTACTCCACGACTTTCTACGCTCAAGCTTATCAATTGCAAACATTCAGGTGTTATTAATGTGATTGCACCTCAAGTTGAAAATCTCACTGTTATTAGATGCCCAATCAACAACTTCAAGGCACCACTCAGACTCTCATATTTTTGCTACCGTGGTTATCATCCAAAATGGTTTAAAAATTGTTTTCATTCTCTAAATGAGGTGAGTGTCTGTTTGTCCATTTATGAAAGAAACCAGCCATATAAGGAGACTGCTGCTCGTGAGACCATTAACATGCTTCAAGAGCTCTGCAGTGCCAGATGTCTCACACTTAATATAGACATTGTTGAGGTATGCTCATTTCTTACCTGTCATCCGCAATATGTCAGCAAATTGTGGACATAAGATAAATTTTTGAAATTTTAAATATTCAGTATGGTACTTGCTTTAGCAGTTTATTTTTGTGTGACACTTGACTCTTAGCAAGCATGCCAAAAATAAAATATTCATCTGTGATCATTGTTGATAGAAGAGGTATACAACATATTCATTGTTATGCATATTTGATGGATTTTAACTTGTAATATCTGTGCAGTGTATCTCCTCATTTCCGGATTTACTATCTCACCTTCCTTCACCATTTAGCAACTTGATTTCTTTGAATATTATCTCGTACATGAGGAATGATGCATACAAAGTAAAATTACCTACTGAAGCTAGAAACTTTTTGCTAGAGGACTCTCCAAGCGCCACGTTCATCATGGATTTGCCCGAGGTACGATCATCTGGATGGTTTTTTCTCGTTACTAAAACTGCATCACTTTATAAATTTGATATGTAAGTAGCAGGATTTAGTTATGGTTCTTATGGAAATTTAAATATGGTTCTTATGGCAATTTAAATATATCTGTTGGCTCATACTTGTTGGTTAACATCTGAGTAAGTCGTTGTCCAGAAAGCAGCCATCTTGCTTCCAATTCTTTAACTTGAGATTGAATACTGTACACTAGAGTGAGCACTCGACTTTAGCATTGACTATTTTTGAAATTGTCCTTATTTGATCTTTTGAATGCCCTTCATTGGTATTGAAATGCTGGTTGGCTCTTTTTTTATGTTCTTTTACGTAAGTGGCTCTATACTGAATCAGGCCTTCCTTTATTTGGCGGGCTTTTATCTTCATTAATTTGACTGCTGAAACTATGAGGTAATCCTCTTGGATGGAGCTAGTGACATTTTTGTAAATGTTTCAGCCACCACCTACAAAAGCCATGAAAGCGAAGGAGGCTAGGGAGAAGAAAGCCAAACAGCTTGCAGACGTTCAGATTCATATGAATGAATTACAAACATCTCTTAAGCAGGGAAATATACTTTTTGCTGAGAGAAAGCTGGTACAGGAGAAGAAGAAGACAACCGTTTTACAACTTATGACAGAACTACAGCTATGGGCAGACAAAAAAATGATGCAAAGTGAACCCGATAGTACTCAGATCGAGGCAGTAGTTGCTGGACTGGAGGCACAGATTGTGGCCTGTTTGGGAGAGATTTTGGATATGGTCAGCCAAGAAATTGACGAAGCTTTTACCTTCTCTTCAAAGAGAGCACACATCCGATCGTTATTGGAAGCTTTGCCCAAGCGACAGATGACAGCGATGGAAGCACGCTACACTCACCAGTTTGAAGAAACTGAAACAATATGTAATCGTCTGCACTCAACAAGACGAGATCTGTTTCGCTATTCGAAAGAAAACATTGAAGCTTTAAAAAGATTTAGTTCTGATAAATTCGCGGCAATTCAAGATTTTTCCGGTAGCAAACTTTCTCTGTCATCACAACCATCTTCTTCTTCACCAGTTGTAAGTTTCTGATTCCATGCTTAGCTTCATATATTCATGGATATATTTCAAACTCTAATATATGTGGTATTTGAACTACGCTCGTTTAGGAAGTCCTTTGCATCTTAAATTTGATTTTCAAGGACCCTTACGGCAATATAGCACTGACATTCTTGTAAAATTTGCAGCCACCACCTACAAAAGTAATGGAAGCATATACGAATTCCTCTCTGGTTGGAGATATTGAGAGTCATATGAAAGAATTGCAAGTGTCGGTTGAGCTGGAAAATATTAATCTTGTTGAGAGAAACCAGGTAAGAGAAGAGACCCAAGTAAACCTTAATGATCGTGTGGTAGAACTACTGGTATTGGTATTGTTGATGCACAGTGACCCCGAGAAAATTCAAAATGATGAGGTGGAGGCACGGATATCACAGATCAAAATCCATTTCCGAGAGATGCATGATCTGTCTGAACAATATAATGAAGCTGCTGAATCCATTTCAAAAAAGAAGACCCTCATCGAGTTATTGTTGAAAAAGTTGCCTAAGCTATGGAGTAAAGAGATGTCTGCATGTTTTGCTCATCAGCTTGAAGAAGCAGATGCATTGGGTGTTCATCTATATTCAGAGTTTTCTGTTTCAAAAGTAACTGATGCTCATTTTGAAAAAGAGGTATCTGGTTTATTTAAAAAATTTTCCAGTAGCAAACTTCCTCTGTCACTACAACCATCTTCTTCAGCTTCAGAATTTGTAAGTTTGTGCTTCCATATATGTCTATGTATACGTAGTTTTAATAAGAGTGACAAACCGGTCGGGTCACACTCTTCCAACCCTTGAACAGTTTTGTGCTCATTTTCTGAAAATTTTAAACAATTGAGTATTAAATATGATTACTATATGTTTAACTAAGTTTTAAATCTCTTAAATATAATGACTTGTATTTTCTTTATGTAATTGAATACTCTTTAGGCAACTTCTTACCCATCACACCCACCCGTTTCCTTTTTAGTTACTCTTTATGTGGTACCTGTTTGGTCCATGATCTATGGAACACAACATGAATTCACTACTAGAAAATTTGTTTTTGCCACGGGAGACTCTGTGATGAAACATGTCGTTGCGGGAAAAAGTCTGCTAGATGACAAAAAAAAGTGCTAATTGAAAAGTTAAAACGTAAATTAATTTCTAGAAAAATACTTTTGGCGTTGGGTGGCACTTTTTGGCTCAAATGGGTCATGGGTTAAATACTTTTCATTTTTGTTGAATTAATTTTTTTGTTATGTAATTACACAGCAACAAATGAAGGAATTGGGTAGAAAGTTATTGGGGGATGCATCACAAGAAAGAATGTATACGCAAAGCGAGGTTGATGCAATTTTGGCGAAGAGAGATGCAGTTTGGGCGAAGACAGATGCACTCCTCACATCTCAGACAAATGCACTCTTCACCTCTCTTTTTAATGCCGTGCAAGCTGCGGATATTCCTGGTCCCCCGGTTAAATCCCCAACAGTTTGTGAAGAGGAAGAGAATGAAGATGAGTAGGGATGTGTCGATGATTATTAGTCGTATTTGTTTACTTTTTGTTACATATTCGTTTTGAAACGATTATTACTACTAGTATTTATAGCGTATTAACAATCTTTGTTTTTCTTGAAGGGAAAATTGTCTAAATATACATTCAACTTGCCACCTTTTACTATTGTATACACGTAACTTTTTTTTTTCCTATTAAATACACGATATTTCTTAATCTTTCCTATTATATACATGAACTTTCTTAATCTTCCTATTGTATACATGAATCTGATGTGGCATGGAGTTAATTACATAAATTTACATGAATCGTCCCTGTGGCTCAAAACAATTACACCATTCGTCCTAACTGAAGACCACCCACCTCCACCCACCATAGCCACCACCACCTACCACCACCACCACCCATCACTGCCACCACCCACCTCCACCACAGCCACCACCCACCTCCACCCACCACAGCCACCACCCATAATTTGCGAGGAGGAGCTGCCTGATTCCAAAAACCGCAGCATCATATTGGATATCATGCTTACATCCCATAATTTGCGTTGTTCATTTTCATGAAGATATGCCGACAATGTCAAAATACGACAATCACTTAAATGGTGGTGTTATTTTTGAACTTGTTTTTCTTAGTTTATAAAATCAGTTTCAAGTTTCATAGACCCAAGTTTCCCCTAATACTCCTGTTTCCATTAGCTTGCCTCTTTTAACACCAATTAAACTCAGTGTCATCATTGAGATTGAACTCTGTTTGTATGACAAATAACTCAAAGACACGCCTCTGATGAGGTTTGAACCCGCAACCTTGGTTGATGGGACACACTTAATACTTAGATCATGCCTCTTGTTAATGATAAAATTAGATGTGAAGCTCAAATTGCTGAAAGATAACATTAGTACATTAATACCTACAAGAGGTTACATGTGGAACTTCTGAATTGGTTCCAGCTACGTGACCAACTTCCATGACGATTGACCATAAGTACCTAGTGTTGGAAACGATTTACTCACCAGTAATCTGCACATGAACAACTTCCATCTTGGAAATGATGGAAACGGTTGGCATCTCTTACATTTATCAACCTATTCGTGACTTTTGAAACTAGTTTCATAAAAGAGTGGCAATCATCACATATTCTCAAGTTTTTTATGATACGAATCAGTGCCCCTTTATGTGTTCTCAGTAGGGCATAAGCTACTGCAAGCTTCTCACTATGATATCCCAGGGAATCTTCCTTCTGTTCATCCTCAACATCATGCAACACATTACAAGTATCAGGCACATAACCAAGTCCTTTTATCTTACCAAACAACTCCTTCAACTTTTCATGAATCTCAACAAAATCTGGATGTTTATTATCATCTGAAACAAACACTTGTGTTTGATTCTTTATCTCCAACCAACTCAACCCAGGCTCTTTCTTTATGTTCCTTTTTTTCATTAAATCGCGGATCTTTGTAACACCACCCCATTTATTACCCTTAGCATGCATATTAGACAAAAGGGTATAAGTCCCAACATCATCAGGGTCCAAACCCATGATGATGTCAGCAACTTCTGTACCTAGAGTATAATTTTTATGAACATGACACGCACTAAGCAATGTAGGCCAAGCAATGGCGTCCCATTTAATTGATGTTGATAACATAAAATTTTTAGCTTCATCTAATCGTCCAGCTTTGCTTAAAAGTCCCACAATACAAGTATAGTGCTCCAAACCAGGTTCTACTCCCTTCTGTTTCATTAACTGTTCTAAATAATAGAATCCTAATTCAACACGACCCAAATGTCCACAAGCAGTGAGAACACCAACAAAAGTCACGTGATTAGGATTTTCATCGGTTTTCAACATTTCTTGAAATAAAGCCAACGCCTTATCACCTATCAAACACTTCAACGACTCTTCAAAAACCCATGTTGTGAATAAGCAGCCAACATTGCTGTCCACGTAACCACATTCCGATCTCGACACCTATCAAACACTTTCCTAGCACTCGACACCTCTCCACACTTCCCATACATATCAATAACCACACTGCACACAAACACATCAAACTCAACATCACTCTTCACCATCCGACCATAAACCTCACGCCCCAACCTCAAATCCTTAACACGCGCCTTTAGACAAAAGGGTATAAGTCTCAACATCACTCCAAACACCCCTTTAATGGCTGTGGTGGCTGTGGTGGGTGGAGGTGGGTGGTGGCTGTGGTGGAGGTGGGTGGTGGTGGAGGTGGGTGGTGGCAGTGATGGGTGGTGGTGGTGGTAGGTGGTGGTGGCTATGGTGGGTGGAGGTGGGTGGTCTTCAGTTAGGACGAATGGTGTAATTGTTTTGAGCCACAGGGACGATTCATGTAAATTTATGTAATTAACTCCATGCCACGTCAGATTCATGTATACAATAGGAAGATTAAGAAAGTTCATGTATATAATAGGAAAGATTAAGAAATATCGTGTATTTAATAGGAAAAAAAAAAGTTACGTGTATACAATAGTAAAAGGTGGCAAGTTGAATATATATTTAGACAATTTTCCCTTTCTTGAACTATGAAAGCACTATTCGTACAATTTAGTCATTGTGTGTAATGATAAATTTTGGAAAGGTTATGGGGTCAAATATCATTCAGGATACAATCTATCGGTACTAGGTGTTGATATTTGTCTTTATATAAAAGCAATTTTTTTTTTTTTTTTTTTTTTTTTATACATAGTGGCACATGCTTAGATGCAAATCAATGAGCGTGTAAATATGATAATGTATGTAAAGTAGGGGTGATCGTGGTCCAAGGACCGGACCGAAGACCGACTTAAGGAATAACCATAGACCGAGACTGGACCGAATGTGGTTGGTCCGGTCTCGGTCCGGTCGGTCCTTCGGTCGGTCCGGTCCAAATAGGCAAGATTTGGCACGTTTTTTCGGTTTTTTGATGGGTCCGGACCGACCGGACTGAAGACCGAATTAATCAAAAAGCTTGGACCGAGGACCGGACCGAATGTGGTCGGTCCGGTTCGGTCCGGTCGGTTTTGTCGGTCGGTCCGGTCCATCCGGTCCGTTTGCTCACCCCTAATGTAAAGTAGAGTGGGGGTTCGTATGAAACTGAACTGGAATCGAAAATTTTGGTAAAAAAAATTACAATCATTTGTTTGTCAGTTTGTGTATAAAATTGTTGGGTCATCAATTTCAACATACCAAGCAGGCCGGCCCAGCCCAATTTACAGGGTCCAACAACACCAAAAGCCCAAAAATAAATGTGAAAGTAAAATAATTGGAATTGGCGCCCAAGTTTGTCCTGGTTGATTTGGGGGTTAGGGTTCATCCTCATTTCACAAATTATCAGATATATCCGCACACACATACATATGTTTCTCTCAAGCCCTAATTTAGTAATTTTCCACTTGCTTACTTCACTATTTAGATTATTTATTTATTTCTTGATTTGATTGTTTGATTGTAGATTAAGAAAATGTTAATGAATAATTATATCTATAGTTAGACATTTGCATTCTGATGAATCATTATTGTGTATCATAAATTCATTCCGCATTATTGTTGTTATCTTAGCGAGTTTACAGTGATGTATATTTTAAAATGCTTGTAAAACTATTACATTTAATTGTTGCTTTATGGAGCAATTTCACTAATATGTGCACTGGTAGTTTGTTTTCACATATATTAAGAGGTATTGTGAGATAGTTCCGATTGCCGTTCAAAAAAACAAAAGTAGAGCTTGGTTAGCTTTTTTGTAAGCGAGTTTATCTTACTTGCAGTTATGTATGGAGTAGTTTTTAGGCTTAATGAATAGAATGACTTGTCACCATATGATTAATTTACTTTTTCCGGATGTCATGAGTATTTTGGTTATACTTCAGCAAACAAAATGTCTAATATCGGGACGGGATTTGTAAGTTAAATGAAAATTTTGGTAATAATTAAGTAAATCGCTAATATGGTGACGAGAAATGAGGTAGGTTTCCAGGACATTCTTGATAATTTGTATATATTTGAATGCTAATGAATAGTTATTGTGTAATATTTGATTGTAGCTTCATAGATTAGGAAAATTATTAGTTTCACGGATGTGTGGAATAGTTTGTATTTCTATAGTAAGATGTTTTCATTTCGATATTGAAATGCAAATGAATCGTTATCGTGTATCGGATTATTATAGACTGATTGCGTGTTGTGCTGTTCTGTTAGCGAGTTTATGTTGATTACAGTGATATATGTATGGAGTTTTTTTTTAGGGTTAATATGTTGACAGCATACTTAATTACTTGTCACCGTATGAACAAGTTACCTTTCCGGATGCATTTGTTGATGTGGCAGGGGTATTTTGGTAGTTGTTACTTGGTAATAAAAAAGTAAAACTATTGTTCTTTCGGGTATTTTTGCACTTTATTGTTATTAACAAAATCCAAACACTATTTACTGAAGCGCTTATTTTCAAGTAGCTTATAAGTACTTATTCATAAGCAGGATAAATAAGCTGATTATATAACTGAAACATAAACACTATCAGAAGCTGTTCTTTCAGAGAGTTTATGTTGATTACAGTGATGTAGTTTCTATCTCTGTTATACTTGCATTACTTATAAAAATGATCTTAGAAAACAGAATTTGTTTATAGAAACAAATTATATAACTGATGCATTATTAATGATGTGACCTGAAGTGCTATTATATTGATTCGAGATTGTAATTTGCAAATTTGTAGAATCAGAAGAGAAGGTATTAGCAGAGAAAATGGAGGTTGAAAGCAATAAAGTTAGATCAGTTGTAAATGAAGATAGATTAAGCACTTTGCCGGATGAGCTTATTCATCAGATACTCTCATGTTTCGACACCAAATTTGCTGTTCAAACGTCTTTGCTGTCTTCGAGATGGAAGCTTATCTGGAAATCAATGCCTTGTCTCGACTTTTCAACTAGGAATTTCTATACTTTGTATAAGTTTTCTAAATTCGTGAACCATGTGCTGTCTCATCGCAACCATCAAGTAGAAGTGTCTTCGGTGAAGCTGTACTTCCGTGGAGCAGCTAGTCAGGCTTTTGTGAGAAAGATCGCAAATTATGCATTTGCTCACAATGCTCAAGTACTAACTGTCTCGAGTTGCCCCAAGCCAAACCATGAATTCCCTCCTTGCCTCTTTAGCTCTCAGACACTTAAACAGTTGTCCCTTAAAAGCCAGTTTCTGGCACCTTGTATTACACCCAAAACACCTTGGGGTTTTCCCGCATTAACCACTTTACATCTTTATGAAATAATGTTGTGTGACAATGACAATGAATCTGTTGACCTTTTCTCCAAGTGTTTGAACTTAGAGAACCTTGTTATAGAGAGTTCCATCTTCCGGGCTAAGGCATTTGACATTAATACTCCACGACTTTCTACGCTCAAGCTTATCGATTGCAGAGACTCAGGTGTTATCAATGTGATTGCACCTCTACTTGAGAATCTTACTGTTATTAATTCCTCAATTAACAACATCAAGGCACCACTCAGACTCTCATATTTGCGCTACAGTGATTATTTTCATCCACAGTGGTTTAAAAACTGTTTTTATTCTCTAAATGAAGTGAGTGTCAGTTTGCCCATTTATGAAAAAAACCAGCCGTATAAGGAGACTGCTGCTCGTGAGACAACTAACATGCTTCAAGAGCTCCGTAGTGCCAGATTTCTCACACTTAACATGGACATTGTTGAGGTATGCTCTTATGTTATCAGCCACAGCAAGTTTTGGACATAAGATATGTTATTAAAGTTTCATATGGTCACTTTACTATTTGCTGGTCAGTTTTTTTTGGTGTGAAATTGGATTGTTAGCAACTTAGCACACTTGACATAAATTGAAATGTAATAATAGTTCTATCTGTTATCAGCACGGGCGCAAAGTTTAAAGAGTTTAAGACTGCTTAAAGTATTCTTATTAATGTATAAAATTGTTGATAAAAGAGGTATTCTTTAATGGATTTATAACTTGTTACTTGTGCAGTGTATTTCTTCATTTCCGGATTTAATATCACACCATCCTTCACCTTTTAGCAACCTGGTCTCTTTAACTATAAACTCCAACTTGAGGAATAGGCTGGATGCACACAAACTGAGAATGACTACTGAAGCTAGAAACTTCTTGCTCGAAAGCTCTCCAAGCGCCACATTCATCATGGATTTACCTGAGGTACTTATAATTGGATGTATTTTTTCCTATTACTTGCGTGTATCCCTTTATTTCTGTTTATGAGTTTTAGTCTTGGGGTTAAATTACTTTGGTTACTATTTCTGTTTTGAGATTCTCGACCATATTAGCAGCCATTTTGCCTCCAAAACTAAATCTTAAGATGATCATGATTTATATTAATAGCAATATAAGAAGTATGCCAAAGTTTGTTCTTAGATTTTAATCTATTTGAACTATTTCTTTGATTGTGGAATATGTTTCACTGTGTTAAGCTAGTTAAATTTAGTGTTTCCAAGTCTCTGTGTAAGGCAATTTTCTCATGCTTCAATAACATATAATGATATACAAAACTTAAAGGGTAAGAGATTTATCTCTCATGTGTCACTGAAAACCATTTGATCTCTATCTAACAATTATATTACCTCATTACAACTTGAAACTAACCAAAGCTGTCACTAATAGTCTGTAAATGCCCTTCGATTATATTCAAATTCTGATTGTTTCTTTTGAAGCTACATTTTCACTTTTGTGGGTCAATAATTTGTTTCTTAATAAGTTCCAGCTGTCACTTGTGTGAGGCAAACATATATATATATATATATATATACCCCTGAAGTACTCTAAAATAATAATATTTCTCATATCTTTAGATATAACCTATCAACCTTAGATGTACAGTATTAGATCTTGTAATAAGAGGGTAGTTGATGACATTAAATTTTGGAATTGAGCAAGTGACATTTTCTTCAACTTTTCAGCCACCACCTACAAAAGCAATGAAAGCGAAACTGGCTAGGGAGAAAAAGGCGAAACTGGTTGCAGACTTGCAGACACATATGAGTGAATTGCAGACTTTACTTGATCAGGAAAATATACATTTGACTGAAAGAAAGCAGGCACATGAAAAGAGGAAAACAGCCCTTGAGCATCTTATGACAGAACTACAGATGAGGACCAATAAAGAAATGATGCAAACCGAACTCGATAATAGGGATCAGATTGTGGAAATCACTGGCTGTTTTGTAGAGATTCTGGATATGGCTAGCCAAGAAAATAAGAAAGCTTTATCCTTAGATACAAAGAGAACGTATATCAGATCATTATTGGAAGCTTTGCCTAAGCGACAGATGGCAGAGATGGAAGCACGCTACTCTCGCCAACTTGAAGAAACTGAAACACTATGTTTTAGTATCCTCTCAACATCAGAAGACCAGTGTTCTTATGTAAAACAAAATGTTGGAGCTTACATAAAGTACAAGTTTGGTAACAGCTCGACATTTCAAAACTCATCTTCTTCAGCAGTTGTAAGTTGTCATATTCATAGTTGCATCCTAAAAATATAATATTTCTGGCTTTTTTAACTTGGTTGATGTCAGGTTCCTGGACCCTCGTCTTCGAATATCAATACTATGCCGTGAAACATCGACCCAGGTAACCAATTTTCTGTACAACACTAAAAAGCACATTCGCTTTTCATACTAAACATTAGCAGATAGTTTTAGATATATCATTGGTTTAAATTCAATGAGCTTGAAATTTGATAATTAAACTGTGGAGCAGGATTCTGTTTTGCTAAGAGTTTAGTGTTTTGTGTACGTAACTTTTCTTTCTTCAAATATATTCTCTTTAATTTAATCATATGCTTTGTAGATCAGGCTCATACATTTATTGGTCACAATCAAACCTATAACAAGTATCATGCATTTTTCAGGGCTGCTAAAGATTGTTCCAAACACATCAGGTTGATACAATTTCATGAAGTTAGAGTTGTCATCGTTAGGATTGGACTTTATTTGATCTGTTTTTTTTTTTTTGGGCAAAAACAATATTGTATTATTGGATCTTTTCGTGTATTGTACCTTTTCTTTCTTTATTATTTGAACATTTAGTTACTATATGTTTGGGTGTTTGGCTATTGTTTAGTAACATTTTCTTTTCCAATGTACTTGATGACTAATTTTAAGGGAGGAGAGATATCTGCACACCAGAAAAAAATGATGCAGCCACAAACATGTGTATATGATGGAATTGGAGATGAGCATGGGTATGGAACCGGAATCGATGGATCCGAGAACCGAATTTTGTGAAAGTAGTAACTGAGAACCGAACTGAATATTGTTTTTGGTTCCGGTTCTTTGGGTTTACCCGGATAGGAACCGATTTTCTGAAGACAAAAAATAAAAATTTCATGCACTAATAAATTAAGCCTAAAAAAATAAAAATAATAAAATAAAATAGTACTCCTTGCAACCATTTATGTTTAAATAAATAACATTTAACAACTAAATCATAAACTCAAATAAATAATTATTGGGTTTTGCTAACAACAGCCCTAAGGGTTGTCGTTAAGATCCTTTATTTTACTACAATTTCTTGTAATAATATAATTCATCCAATCACAATCAATTATTAATCTTTTATATAATAAAACAAAACCCTTATTGGAATTTTCGATTTCAAAAAAATCAATTCATACCTTATTTAGTAATAATTGTATTTAAAAAAAAAAAATTCTTATTAAGTAACATTTTATATTTATCCATAACACAAGTAGAAGATAAATACAAAAAATATAGATAAGATACAATTAATAATAGGATTAAATTTTTTAAATAATTATCTTTAATAATAAAAAAACTATAATTAAACATCATAAATCAAACAAAACAAATATTAAATTATTTGTTTTTTAATAAATAAAAATATATGATTCAAAAAATTTTAAAAAACCCGCGCGTACGCGGGCATTATAACTATTGTATATGTAATATTTCCGGTATTTTTTCTACTTTTTTTGGGATTATCATCCAATCAGAAACATTCAAAAGAGATATTGTAATAAAAATTATTAATGCCAACCGTTAAGGCTTGTTAGCAAAACCCATAATTATTTTATAGTTTCACATCTACATATTTTAACCGTTTCTCTACTTGTCCGAACTGAATTTTGATCCATATTTGAACCTTTTTTGAAATTGTTTTGCATCTGCGAACCCTTTTTATCAAAAAATAAAATTGTGAACCCCAGTTTTGAACTGTCTTAGATAAATTCATAAACCTCCAATCTTTTTTACTGTACTCCATAGTCCCAAATGTTAAACAGCAGAAACCCTAGTTAAGCTGCTATGTAGTCAACCAACAGTGTTAGTTATTTGGGGAGGTTAATTTCTTCACACATCCATTCAATATCTTCACAGGTTTTTTTCAAACCCGTATTTATTTTCCATTAATTTACTGTAGTATTCAGGATTTATTTATTTATTTTTAAATGCTTATGAATCATCATTATCGTGTTTATAATAGCCTCATAAATTATGAAAATGTTAATATTATTCCGGTGTTGGTCTAAACACTGTTAAGGGGGTGTTTGGCACTGCTTTTTTTCTTTTCTTCTACTTATAACTGCTTATTTGAAAAAAAAAAATTAAACAATATTCAGAAAAAAAATATATATATTGTTTTGTTTTTAAAAGGTAGTAATATTTCATCTTAAATAATCACTTTGAAATAAACGGCTTTTTACTTGTGTACAAGAAACTACTTATTTTTTTACCTCAGAATAAGCAGATTCAGTATTAGATTAAGCAGTACCTATCACCTTTTAAGTAGCTCAAAATTCTCGCTTATTAATATTATATGTTAGTGTATCTTTTTATTTACTTTTCCTATCATGAGTACTATGTTTGGCGGTGGCCGGGGAGAGGGTCGGAAACGGTCACGGGGATACCGCGGTTAGGCCGCATACATGTGAGTCAAAGACTTATCCTCCTTGGGTAACATGATTACCCGTTTTATCATGAGTAGTTGAGCACTATTTGTTTTCTGATGTTAATATGTACCAACTTGTTTGCAAGTGCAAAAACTGGGATCCACATTTAGTTATGAAGTATGAACTTTGGATTTTCTATTTCACAATATACTCCTAAGATCTATGTTGGTCACTTGTTATTTGTTAAGAGTGATTATCTCTGCGCACGACCTTATTGGTTTAGTAAATTCATAGAAATGGCAAAAATTTCAAAGAGTTAATTTTGTTGAAACGATGTTAGAGAACAGATATTTTTTTATTGGGCCCGTGTTTAGTTGCTTTGTGATGTGTTATCTAACTAACTGATTCTAGTTTTACATTGGGTGCAGATTATCATTTGCTAAACAAAAGAGATGGATACTCATAGCAAAAAAGTTAGATCAGACGTGAATGAAGATAGATTGAGCGGCTTGCCTGATGAACTTATTCATCAAATCCTCTATCGTTTTGACACCAAATTTGCTGTTCAAACATGTGTCCTGTCTTCAAGATGGAAGCTTATCTGGAAATCAATTCCTCGTCTTGACTTATCAAGTCAACAATTCAAAACTTTACTCGACTTTGCCAAATTTGTGACCCATGTTTTTACTCATCGCAACCAACAAGTTGAAGTGACTTCGGTAAAACTACAGCTTGGTGGAGCACCTAGTCAGGTTTTTGTGGCTTTTGTGAGAAAGATTGCAAATTATGCTTTTTCTCACAACGTCCAAGAACTAACTGTCATTAATTGCCCAAAAGACAGCCATGAATACCCTCCTTGCCTCTTTAGCTCTCAGACACTTGAACAATTGTCCCTTAAAAGCCAGTATTTTGCACCTTGTATTACACCCAAAACACCTTGGGATTTTCCCGCATTAACAACTTTACATCTTTATAGTATAATGTTGTGTGACAATTACAATGAATCTATTGACCCTTTCTCCAAGTGTTTGAACTTAAAGAACCTTGCTATAGAGAGTTGCCTCATCAAGGCGAAGGTATTTGACATTAGTACGCCACGACTTTCTACGTTCAAGCTTACCAATTGCAGAAGTTCAGGTGTTATGAATGTGATTGCACCTCTACTTGAGAATCTCACTGTTATTAATTCCTCAATTAACAACATCAAGGCACCACTCAGACTCTCATATTTGCACTACAGTGGTTATTTTCATCCACAGTGGTTTAAAAACTGTTTTCATTCTCTAAATGAAGTGAGTGTCAGTTTGTCCATCTATCAAAAAAGTAAGCACTATGAGGAGACTGCTGCTCGTGAGACCATTAACATGCTTCAAGAGCTCCATAGTGCCAAATGTCTCACACTTAACATAGACATTGCTGAGGTATGCACATATCTTATCAGTCATGTTCAGTCTAGTACTTGTTTCAGTGGTTTACTTTGCATGACACTTGATTCTTAGCACGCGTGACAAAGTATAAAATGTAATAAAATATTCATCTGTGATCAACGTGGCTTGAAGCCTACAGATTTGGGGACTGGTATTCTATTCGTATTAATGTATTAATACAAGAGGTATACAGCATATTCATTTTTATGCATCTTTAATGGATTTTAACTTGTGATATCTGTGCAGTGTATCTCCTCATTTCCGGATTTACTATCTCACCTTCCTTCACCATTTAGCAACTTGATTTCTTTGAATATTAACTCAGACATGAGGAGTGATGCATACAAAGTAGAATTACCTACTGAGGCTAGAAATTTCTTGTTAGAGACCTCTCCAAGTGCCACGTTCATCATGGATTTACCCGAGGTACTTTCATCACGATGCTGTTTTCTTAAAACTTTCCATGCATCACTTTATTTTTTGTGTATGAGTATGTAGCATGGTTTAGTTAAGGCTCTAATGGCAATTTAAATTTATGTGTTCTCTTGTTTGCTGGTTAACATCCGAGCAAGTTGTTGTCCAGATTAGCAGCCATCTTACTTCTACAACTGAAGCTTGAGATGATCATGGTTTATAATAAGTGATCATTCAAAGAAAAATACTAAAATATGTACAGAGAATAACATCTCTTGAAGACTTTGATTTTGGAATTTAATGATATATGATAACCCAAAGGGTATGGGATTAATCTTGCATTTCTACTTAACCAATTTCTCTCACTTGCTCACTTACACCTGTGTTACCTCTTCACAACTCGACGCTAACCAAAGCTATTGCTTTGGCAGATGATACGATTAAAGGTTGTATACTAGAGAGAATCATCTATATTAGCTTTTCAAAATTGTTTCTGTTTAAATTTTTTAATTTTAATGTCCTTCAGTGGTATTGAAATGCCGATTGGTTCTTTTTATGTTCCTTTTTCACATATGTGGTTCTATTCTGAACCAGGCGTCTTTATACAGCTAGTTTTTTTTGCTTAATTTGACTGCTGAATTGTGGTAATCCTTTTGGATGGAGCAAGTGACATTCTTGTAAACGTTTCAGCTACCACCGGCTAGGGCGAAGAAGGCTAAACTGCTTGCAGACATTCATAATCATATGAAGGAATTACAAACATCTCTTGAGCAGGGAAATGTGCTTTTCATTGAGAGAGAGCTGGCACTGGAGAAGAAGAAAACAACCATTGAACATTATATGACAGCTCTACAGCTATGGACCGAGAAAAAACAAATGCAAAATGAATGTGATAGTGCTCAGATTGAGGCACAGATCGTGACCTGTTTGAGAGAGATTTTGGATATGGTCAGCCAAGAATTTGACGAAGATTTTGTCTTCTCTTCAAAGAGGGCACATATCAGATCATTATTGGAAGCTTTGCCTAAGCGACGGATGGCAGAGATGAAAGCACGCTACTCTCGCCAACTTGAAGAAACTGAAACACTACGTATTCGTCTACCTTCAACATCAAAAGACCTGCTTTCTTACGTGCAACAGAAAATGCAAGCTTTTGAAAAGTACAAGTATGATAACATCTCGACATTTCAAGACCCATTTTCTTCAGCAGTTGTAAGTTTCTTATTCAGTATTTGGCTATTCATATTCATAGCTGCATCTTAAAAATCTGATACTTGCTTTTTAACTTGGTTTAATGTCAGATTCCTGCACCTTCTTTCCCGAGTATTAATCCTATGCCGTGAAACATCGACTCAGATAACGACTCTTCTGCAACACTAAATATCACATTTGAATTTTGTACTAAACATTAGCAAATAGTTTTGGATATATCCTTGGTTTAAATTCATCAAACTTGAAAGTTCAATATTAACAGAGGTTCAATTTAATCCTATCACGTGTAAACCAGACCCAAATATCTATTGGTCACAATCGAACCTGTAACAAGTATCATGCATTTTTCAGGGCTGATAAAGATCTTTCCGGCACATCAGGTTGATACAAACTTCATGAAGTTGAGTTATCTTTGTTGGGATTGGACTTTATTTGATTGTTTTTTTGTTTTCTTTTTATATTTTGCAAAAACTTTATCGGGTATTTGGATCTATTCGTGGATTGTACTTTTTTTTTTTTTTTTTTTTTTCCTTTCTTCTTTTAACATTTGGTTGATACAGTATATTTTTGGGTGTTTGGCTATTGTTTAACATTTTCTGGTCCAAGGTAATTAGAGGACAACTTTTATGGAATGAGAGATAGATGCACACCAGGAAAAATGATGCAGCCACAAACATGTGTTATTTAATGTGTATATGATGGAATGGCATGCATTTTTAATCTCAATATTCACCTATTTATACGCATAGAATTATTTCAGTTTTACTCTCAATTCCAAGCTTACATACAAATTTTACATGTGGCGTTTCAAAAAAGTAATTATGATTAATTGGGGTTGAAGCTATCTTTGAGTATGAGTGGGGGTGTTTCTTTTTCTTCTTAGAGAGGTGGGAGTGGGTGCCTAAAGGCACGTGAGGGATCCTTTCATCCATGGGAACACCGCCGCCGGCCTAGGCTTCACGCGCGGGATCCAAGTTTTGCCAGAAAGTTTCACGCACGGGAAAAAATAAAAAAAAGGAACGTTGGCTACTTTTTTGACCGTTTGAAAGCATCAACGCCTACTTTATATATATATATATAGAGAGAGAGAGAGAGAGAGAGAGAGAGTTAGGATCAAATAGGAAGAATAATTAAAATAGGAAGGATAAGAAGTAACCACAACCACACATTCTAGATGCACCTACAAAAATGGATGCATCTTCATTCAAATTTTCCCTCTCATATAAAAATGTGTGGATATAATTACTTCTTACCCTTCTCATTTTAATTATTCTTCTTATTGGATCCCTACTCTCTATATATATATATATATATATATATATATATATATATATATATATATATATATATATATATATATCAAGTGGATCAATTGAACAAAGGTGCAAAAAAAAAAGGCAACGTGCAAAGCAAACAAAAAAGTTTACCGAGAGTTATTTTAGAGCAAAAAAAAAATTACAACCGTCGAAACAATTATGGAACGTGGCAAAAGAGGCGCTACTCGTGGTCGTGGATCGAGAGGCGCAATTCGTCCTCGAATTCAATCACAACCCGGTCACGAATCATCTTCTTCACAACCCGGTTACCACCCACAAATGTACCCACAATCTCCACCATTTTTCTACACCCAACAACCCCTCCCGCAACTTCCTCCTAACTTCGAGGTGTTTTATTATCAATATACCCAACAACCCCCACCGCAAATGCCTACTAACTTCGACCCGTATGAGCCGCGTTATACCCAACGAAAAAGGCGTGACCGAGTTAGTGAACCGTTACCCATTCGTGAAGATACCGATGATGATGACTATTTAGATCATGTTAACGTGGTACCCGAGACACAACCAATGAATGAAGAAGAAGCCGTACAAGTCGAACAAGATGTACAAGAAGTTGAAGAGGTCGAGGTAACGCGGCCTCAAAAAAAGTCAATACGGTTTGGACGCCCGATGAGGAGGAGGCGTTAGCTAAGGCTTGGATAAAAATTTCGGTGGACCGTGAAGTTGGGGACCGTCAAACAAAGGAAGGTTTTTGGAGGCGAGTTCACAAGCATTTTAAAAATCTTATGCCGAGGACCCAACGCACTAAAGATCAATTGAAATCGAAATGGACTCCTATGCACGCTTATATCGCGGCGTTCAACGGTTACTTTATACAAGCGGTATATATATTTTTTTCATACGTTATATATATATATATATATATATATATATATATATATATATATATATATATATATATATATATATATATATATATATATTTTATATATATACTTGTTTTATATATATAATTGTTTTATATTGTTTTGTGTAGTCACATTTGAAAGAAAGTGGATGCGACGATCTTCAAGTTTATGAGAGAGCCCAACTCGATTTTGAAAAACAATATAAGAAAGCTTTCTCCCATACCAAAGCGTGGCACATTCTCAAAGATCAAGAAAAGTGGAAAGAACAAGCGTCGGTTAGTCAGACTCAAGAATCCACGGGATCGAGCAAGAAAAGAAAGTCGTCGGAGTCAAGTAGCGCTCAAACGCCAATAAACGTGGAAGATTTCGAGTGTGAGTTACCGAACCTCAACGAGAACCCAACTCCATCACGTCAACCGAGAGGCAAAAAAAGGTGAATTCTGGAGATTCAAGCCGAAGTTCGATGAGTGATACCCTTGCAAGTTACGCGGCCGAAAAGAAAATTTTAATGCAGTCGCAGTTGGAGATTCAAAAGAAAAAAGACGATGAATTTTTCAAGTTTATTGATGGGGAGGTCTACAATCGTGACATGAAGTTCGTTATGGACCCGCACGACAATATCCCGGACCCGGTTTTTAAGCAATTCGTCATCGGAAAAAAAAAACGCGAGATATGCGCCAAATACGGGTGGCCGTGTAGTTTGTAAGATTTAATGTTTTTAAGTTTAGTTTTAATTGAATTTTAGTTATTTTATGTTTTTTAGAAAAATTATGTAATGTTTTTATTTAAGTTTTAATGGAATTTTAGTTTTTTTTTAATAATTTTAATGGAATTTAAAAAAAATGGGTGAAGGGTGAGTGAAGTGATGCCTCTAAAAAATGAGTGAGTGAAGGAAAAAGTGGGTGAATGATGTGACAGAAATAGATTGGTTAGGAGTGAGTGATGGGAGAGAGAGTGCCTCAACCACTCTCTCCCCTTTAGCTAATGGATCAGTGGGGTCCACTTCTATTAGAGCCTCTTAGGGGGTGGCATCGTAGTCGGTATGGAGTCGGCGTCCGTCGGCATGAATCGGCAAAACAAAACCACCCACTCGGCATGGCAAAATCAGCATAACAATCGGTATCAATTACCGATTCGGTGTGAGTGGGAGCATTAATGATTTTGGACCGTTGCAATGTTTAGGGAGTTACCGTTTGTAATTTTTGACATTTTCAAAAAAAATAATAATAATAAAATAAAATAAAATAAAAAATTACCCCTTTTAAATCAACAATTCATTTTACCATCGATCGGCATAACATTGCCATTAAACATATGGACTTAGGCATCCAAAGGCATAAAATTAGTTGGCTGAAGATGATTGGCTAATTACAATTATTTTCTAGGCATCATTAGGCATGGTTGCCACCCCCTTATTGGGAAGAGGTTAACATTTTTAGCTTTGAGAATATAGAGAAACTAAAAGAAATATATGAGTCCTATCTAAAAAATAAATACTATTAAATGTTTAGTGGAGCCAATCTTTTAATTAAAGAAAAAAGAAACTCATCCTACCGAGTAAAAACACAGTAAAGTTAGTACTTCAATTCTTTATACTTTTAAGAGTATTTTTTTCTTTACTACAATAGGTACAAGTACAACAAAATAAATATAGATAATAAATCATACTTGGACTAATTTGTAGGCCCAATATACTAGTAATTTTCTTATTCCCATTCTTACGGCCGCCCATCCCAATTTATATAGCCTCATGCAAATGTGATCTTGATAATGATCATTCTCTTTGCAAATTAAACGTACGCCTCTCATGTACCTGGTTAACCTTTTACCTAAAAAAAAGTGTCTTGTAAGATCATGAATTTTACTGCTGATGAATTATTATTTGTGTAAATGTTGATTATACTTTCAAGAAACTTAAAATCAGAATAATGAGAAATGATTATAAACAGATATTTGAGATGCTACGACTTGAACTACATGCATCTCTATTTGTCTAGATGCATCTCATTTAGTTTCAAAAGTAAAAACAATTTAACGGTGATGACGTATATTCTATATATGGGCCACGAGCCCAAATGATAAACATTACTAAGGCCCAACACCACAATGCGTGGGCTATTGTAACTTGGGCCGCATGAATAATGGGAACAGGCTCACGTAAGCCTAACCCAAACAACTATACACGGTATAGATAAGGATCATCTATCTATGGAATAGATATCCTTACCCCGGATAAGCACCACGAGTGCGAAGAGTAAGGAGCAAGATACCTACACGGTTTCTGCGTCCTATATAAAGAATGACATAACTATCATTCAAGGTACGATTCACAAACCCTAACTCTTTACAAGAACCCTAAATCGATTACTTACTCTCACGCCGGAGTCTAATCGTGGGAGACAATCCCACGATAAGCCTAACGGTGTTGTCTATTTTCTTAGTGCGCAGGTTACAAGTACTAAAAAGCGAATTGGTACGAGAGCAAGAGCCCATAATCAGGAACGCCCAACTTTTGTATCAACAAGTGGCGCCATCCGTCAGACCCTACTAAGAACTAAGGACTAGAATGACAAAGAATAAGAATTCAAGCCTGCGGACTCCGCAGTCAGAAAAACGTGACCATCAGAGGAAGAGTCAACAAGATTCGACCTCTAGACAGGTTGCTGGGACAACCAGCGCACCTGGTCACCAAGAGGCGGGAACAACCCAACCTCTCCCAGAAGTAGAACTACCAGTAAGGACTACCCAAATCATCCCAGTGGTCCCAAGCGCTGAGGAACTCCAGCGCACCCTCTTCACCACTCCTCACCAAACTGTACCCGCAGTGAACAACAATGTGCCACCAGGCGCGCCTAACCGAGATAGGGTGCCTAATACTGAGACAGACATTCTTGCAACAACTGAGGACGCACCCAATCTAACTTTGGGAAATTTTGTATCTCAAAACTATGAAACCTTAACCGCCCTCATGCATGAAGAAGCAAGGAGAAGGGCAAGTACGAGCCTACAAGCTCGACTGAATTTTGGTCCTGAACGCGAACCATCACCACTGCGCCACCCACGAGGAAGACGCGCAGAACGTACCACTATCCATGATAGGCTGGGTACGACATCTGATTCACAATACTCAGAAGATAGCAAGAGGCGCACTAATGTTCACTCAAGACTTGGCAGTCGGGGGATACAAGACCGATTAGGACCTCAACATTCGCCAAGCCAAGGATCCTCCAAACCTGGAAGTAAGAGGATCCAAGACAGATTGGGGAGAAGAAGATCCCCAAGTAGAGATCCCTCAAGCTCTTCTTCTGAAAGAAGTCGGCGCAAGCGCCGAAAAAGAGACTACTCTTCCTCCAGTGACTCCTCGGACAACGAGGATAGAGAGACAGGGCACTGGAAATCAAGAGGAAGGCGTCGCGATGAAGAGAACGAAGATATGTCTCTTCCATGGCGTCGCCAGAAAGTTGACGCGTTTACACGGCGCATCAGCGATTACTCAGACCGCAAACGCAGGCGCATGCCCACTAACGTAAAAACATATGATGGAACAGGTGATCCGGATGATCACCTAAAAGTTTTCGAATCAGCCGCCACTGTCGAAAACTGGCCACAGCCTGTGTGGTGCCACATGTTCAATTCTACGTTAGTAGGGAACGCGCGTACATGGTTTAGCAAACTCCCACGTAGGAGCATCGGTGGGTTCGAGGAATTACGGAAAGCATTCCGTCTCAACTTCACCCAGCGAAAGAAGTGCGCCAAAAACCCTGTTGAGCTAGCAAGAGTGAAACAGCGCCAAAGGGAATCAACCAGCGCTTTTATGGAACGCTTCAAGGATGAGTGCATACAAGTCAAAGCATGTCCTGAAATCCTAAAAATTTCAGGGTTTATGAATGGGATTAATAACCCAGAACTCATCCGAAAGCTAAACGACAAAGTTCCACAAACTTTCGATGAGCTAACAAAGCGCACTAGATCCTTTATACAAGGAGAAGCATCTGCTGCGGACAGCAAAAAGGGTTATTCGAACTATAGGCAGCAAGAGCAGCCTTAGAGACAATTTAATGATCAGAATAACAACCGCAGCAGGAATTACCGCAGTGGAAGAGACAATGACAAATATACCCCTCTTACAAAAACCCCGAGGGAAATATTTGTAACAGAAGGTGCAAACTTCCCAAAACCGCCACCAATGCGCACTGCAGAGGAGAAGCGCATAGGAAACGGATACTGCGAGTACCATGGTCAAAAAGGCCATACAACTAACGAGTCCGTCCACCTAAAACAACTAATTGAAAAGTTAGTAAGAGAAGGCAGAATGGACCACCTTGTAAAAAACATCAAAGAAGGGAAAGACAAACAAAGGGGCGGAGGTAAGAAAGAGCCCCCCAAAGAAAAAGCTGATACCATATACATGATACAGTCATGGCAGCGCAAGATAAAGCAAAAAGTCAGCCAAAAATTCTCTCCAGAAAAGGAGATATCTTTCCCTACTCTAGCTGCGGACAACGCAGTTGTAGAACCTCTGACTATTGAGATACATACGGGAGGACATGACATCCACCGCATGTACATTGACAGAGGAGCATCTGCAGACATCCTGTATGATCATTGTTTCAAGAGACTGCGACCTGAAATCCAAAATCAATTGATACCAGCAACAACATCATTGACTGGATTCACAGGAGAGAAAATCTGGCCCATGGGGCAATTACGCTTGCTGGTGGTCGTAGGAGATGAACAATACTCAACCGCAACATGGATAAATTTCATGGTAATAAAATCCCCCTCACCATATAATGGTATCATCGGGAGACCTGAAATATCATCCATGCGCGCTATACCATCCACAGCGCACGGAATGCTCAAGTTTCCAGTGGAAGGAGGAGTTGTCACACTCTATAACACAACAGTACCACCAAGAGAATGCAATGTGGTAACAACTAAAGTAGAGACTACTCCAGAACAGCGCGCAGAAAAAACACCAAACCTAAAGATCGCTATTCATCCCGATTACCCGGAACAACAAGTTTCGATTGGTGGATCTTTATCTGACAAAGGTAAAGCAGCCGTATGCGCACTCTTGCAGAAGAACCTGGACATCTTCCCATGGGAACCAAAACACATGACAGGAGTGCCACGCTCTATTACAGAGCATAAGCTACAGATCCGACAAGGATATCCCCCAATACGACAAAAGAAGCGCGGCCAGGCCCCAGATCGTGCAAAGGCTATTCTGGAAGAAGTACACAAGCTTGTAGACGCAGGCATCATGCGCGAAGTGTACTACCACGATTGGCTCTCTAACCCAGTTATGGTAAAGAAGAGCGACGGCAGTTGGAGAATGTGTGTGGACTTCACGGACCTCAATAAAGCATGTCCACAGGACTGCTACCCACTGCCAGAAATAGACTGTAAGGTAGAATCCCTGTGCGGATACCCTTTCAAATGCTTCCTAGACGCATACAAAGGGTATCATCAAATTCAGATGACAATCGAAGATGAAGAAAAAACAGTTTTCCACACCAGTCAAGGAGTGTACTGCTACACAAAAATGCCTTTTGACTTAAAAAATGCAGGCGCGACATACCAACGATTGGTGGACACAGCTTTTGAGAAAAAAGTAGGCCGCAACTTGGAGGTCTACGTTGACGACCTTGTCATCAAAAGCCACACAGAGGATGAATTGGTGCGCGACATAGAGGAAACATTTAGAACATTGGGACGAATAAATATGAAATTAAATCCCAAGAAGTGCACCTTTGGCGCAACCGAAGGTATGTTCCTTGGATACTTAATAGAACCCGATGGAATCAAGCCTTGTCCTGAAAAAACAAAGGCTGTTATTGATCTCCCCTCACCGCGCAAACTCAAAGAAGTCCAGTCATTGAATGGAAAGTTAGCAGGGCTAAACCGTTTCTTATCCAAGTCAGCAGACAAATCCCTTCCTCTCTTTAAAACACTCACGAAGTGCACTAAAAAGGGAGATTTTCGCTGGACCTAAGAAGCGGAGGAAGCTTTCCAACAACTAAAACACCATCTGGCATCTCTTCCCAAACTTGTCGCACCGCGACCAGGGGAAGAGCTAATCATGTACTTATCGGCAACCCATGGAGCAGTTAGCGCAGTGCTATTGACAGATAGGAACTCCGTCCAGACACCCATATACTTTGTAAGCAAAGCCCTGAAGAAGACAGAGACTAACTACAGCACTATGGAAAAGCTGGTCTTAGCCCTCGTATTCGCAGCCAAAAGGTTGCGCAGATACTTTCAAGCGCATCCAATAGCTGTAATCACTGATCAGCCAATCAAACAAGTTATCTCTAAACCTGACGCATCAGGACGCTTACAGAAGTGGAGTGTACTGTTAAGTAAATATAACATCTTATATAGACCGCGCACTGCAATCAAAGGACAAATCTTAGCCGATTTCATTGTGGAGAAGCCAGATAACGATAGTCCAACACCTGCAACCAAAACAGATCTACAGGAACCCTGGATTCTGTTCACAGATGGGTCCTCATGTGTAGATGGATCAGGCGCGGGCCTTATTCTTACAAATCCAGAAGGTATGGAATTCACCTACGCGTTGCGCTTTGAATTCACAGCCACAAACAATGAGGCAGAATACGAAGCCCTACTAGCCGGACTACGCATCGCAATCCAAATGGGTGTACGCAACCTAGAAGCGAATGTAGATTCTCGGCTAGTCGCTAACTATGTGCTAGGTGAATATGAAGCCAAGGATGAACACATGATCCAATACCTAGAAAAGACCAAGTCCTTAATCAAAAACTTTGATAGGTTCACGATAAAACAGGTGCCCAGAGGAGATAACAGGAAAGCGGATGCGCTCAGCAAAATCGCATCCACAAGCTTCGCGCACCTCTCAAAACAGGTATTGGTAGAAACCCTAAAAAATAAATCAATATTGGAAATGGAGATATCCACAGTGATAGAAGAACAAGATCCTACATGGATGACGCCTATCATTGAATTCATCAGCAAGGGAATCTTACCACAAGATCATAAGGACGCTCGAAGAGTGCGGCGTACAGCGCAACGGTTTGAACTACGAGACAACATACTCTATCGACGCTCTTTCTTACAACCCTGGCTCAGATGTGTTGGACCTCTTCAAGCAGACTACGTACTCAGAGAAATCCACGCTGGATCATGTAGTATGCACTCAGGGCCGCGATCTGTGGTGGCAAGCGCTCTAAGGTAAGGGTATTATTGGCCAACTATGCATCGCTACGCACGCAATCTGATAAAGAAATGCAGCAATTGTCAAGTACATAGGCCAATCCAGCGCCGGCAACAACAAGAGCTAACACCTATTACCTCACCATGGCTATTTTATAAATGGGGCATTGACATCGCGGGTCCCTTTCCAGTCGCACCAGGAGGAGTAAAATTCCTCATAGTAGCCATAGACTACTTCACGAAGTGGATTGAAGCAAAGGCGGTAGTGAACATCACAGGAAACCAAGTCAAACGCTTTGTCTGGGATAACATTGTCTGTCGCTTCGGACTACCGGGGGAGATTATATCAGACAACGGAAAACAATTATGTGATAACCCATTCAAAGATTGGTGCGCGCAATTAAACATCACGCAACACTTCGCTTCAGTAAAACACCCACAGACCAATGGCCTAGTTGAGCGCGCAAACCGCAGTCTAGGTGAAGGAATAAAAGCGCGCCTTGACAGACATAAAGGAAGGTGGGTGGATGAGCTCTCGCATGTCTTATGGGCGCATCGCACAACAATCAAAACCAGTACTGGCGACACGCCATTCTTCCTAGTCTATGGAACAGAAGCCGTCATACCAGCTGAGATAGGAATGCCAACTATACGCACAGCAGAGGTCAACGTTACAACAAACGACAAGGAACGGCGCATAGACTTAGACTTACTGGAAGAAAGGCGAGAATGCGCAGCTATACGCGAAGCAAAGGCTAAGGCAAAAATCAAGAAGTGTTATGATGCAAAGGTCAAACACACTTCATTCAGACCAGGAGACTTTGTTTACCGCGCTAATGATGCGAGCCACGCAGAAGACACAGGAAAGCTCGGACCAAAATGGGATGGACCTTACGAGGTCACAGATGCGCTTGGCAACGGCGCATACAGACTGCGCGACATGGAAGGTCACGACCTAACGCGCACTTGGAACATCTGCAACCTCAAAAGATGTTACTTTTAGGCTACGGCCACTACACAGACACCTTTGCATCCTACGAGATGCCCAATAAGTGTTTGTTTTTCTTTACTTTCCTAGGAATTGTATTTCTCTTTTTTCAAAAACTTGCAAGTATCAATAAAATGTTATGGTTTCTAGCTAACTCCATAGCGTATTTCACTTTATTACATACATACTTATATATGTCAATCTTGTTATCTTATATTTTTGCCTACATGGCGTGCATGCACTAATTAAAGACCCACGAAGGCATAAAGGATGAGTTAACCTACTGATGAGTGTCTAAACACTCATCATTTTGTACCAATCTGAACTGCCAAAACATACAAAAACACTCAAAAATGCATCATAATACTTAAAATATTTTAGAAGAGTGTTTTATATGTTTCAAATACAAAATATGCAAAAACAAATTAAAAACGTACAAAGTTTGCATAATTGGCAGTTTCAGTCCCTCAAGTTTCAAATATTGACAAAACTAGTCCCTGAAGGTTTTAAATAAATAAAAAGTCAACTTAAGTCCTTGGGAATTCAAAAATGTTCACAAAACATCCCTGGATAAAAGTTTACACAAACTGGCAATTTTTACCCCTCAAGTTACAAAATTGGCAAAATGGTCCCTGGGTATTCAAAAATAGAAAATTTACAAATAATACCCTTGTACTATGCATGAATGACAAAATGGAACAATTTTGATAACATTTTGAGAAATTACAAGTTTAATCCCTTAAAAAATCCAAATTTACAATAAAGGTCCCTGGAGTTTGAAAAATTGCAGAAAAGGTCCCTGGGTGTTTTTAAATGGAAAAATAAATAAATAAGTCCTTGGTTTATTAAATTTGGCAAGTTAAGTCCTTAAAAATACTTTGGGAAAATAACATGTTCAGCCCCTCAACTTTGCCAAATTTACAATTTTGGTCCTTGTTCACATAAAAACCAAACCGGACCCTATTTATTTTAATAAACCAAAACCAAATCCAACCCACACCATTTACCCAGCCCACCTATCCCCTAAGCCCAACCATAAGCCCAGTCCAAACCCACCCTTTTAGTTTAAACCAGCGCTGACCCGCATTGACCACCCAAAACCGCCAAACACCCCAGCTCCACTGTTCATCCCCCACCTTCACCCCTGCAAACCAAAACCAGGTGGTTTCACCACCACCACCTCACCTTTCCAGCTCACCCTCGTTACCTTTCCACCTCACACATCAAACCAGATGGGCATTTAATGCCTTTTCCATAATTTTTCACTCCCAAACCACATCCACACCTCTGTTTTCTTACCTAAATCCCCAACTTGCCTAAAAACTATCTCTTTTGTCTCCTGACACATCCATGTACTCCCAAAGTTCTTTAATTGCAACCCTTTGCCTCCACGTTAACGTGGAGGACTTTGGCGCCAAAAGTAAGTTTGAACGATCATGATCAATTGGACTAAATGGATGGCTCAGATGAAGTGGGAAAGGATCAGAAGAGGTTTCTAAACCTAATTGAAGCCTATAAAGACCAAGAGAAGCAGAGAAGAAGACTACCTAGTTTATTTTTCATAATTGTATGTCGTATTAATATTTTCAAAAGTTCAAGTGTAATTTTAAGCTTTCAAGTTTAAGTTTAAGTGTTCTCAGTGTATTAGTGATCTCTTAAGTTAATAAAATTCAAGTTTGTGTTGTTATCTTAAGTTGTGCCATTTTCAATTTCATATCAATAATCTCAATAAGCTGTGTGTTGTTACTGTATGGATTCATGGATTGAGTAAGCTCATATAAGCTCCCATAAGCTCAATAAAGCTTTTAGTAACTTACCAATCAGTTTAAATATAAAAAATCTCACAAATTACAAATTGGTCAAAGAAAGTCAACTGTGACATTTGTTTTTGAATTCTGGGTTTCAAGAGTGATTTGGAAGCAAGAAGCTGTGGAATCTAGGTTAGTATCCATTGGTGGATGTTAGGAAAGGTTCTTGGTTATTGGTTCTTGGTTATGAGCAGGAAAGCTTACTTGTAAGTTATCAAAATTCTCTCTTTTACTTTTGTATTATTGCTCTGCTTATTGCTTGCTTTTTCAGCTTATTAATGCTTATTCAGATTTAGTTAGTGATAGTATAACATAAAAATAGTATCTTGTTTGTTTGAATCAATAGTTACTAAAAAAATAAAAATCAATCAGTCAATATAGTATATCTTGTGTTCTTATGTATTTGTGGTCATTATCTGTTTCTAAGTGCTTAATTACATCTGTTATATCATAATAAGTCATGTTGGTTCATTAGAATAAGCTCTTATAACCCTTAGCTAATCAAATCACAAAACAGTCTAGTTACAAGTGTGTTTGGATCAGTGGATTACATCATTAAGTTGTATGCTATTGTTGTTATTCTGTGTTTACATAAGTCACTTAAGTTCATATAAGTTCATTTTGATCATTAGTTTGGTCACAATTACCACAAAAAGTCAAAATCTTAGTCTTAACATCCCCACAGTTAACTGTGTGAGATTTGGTACCTCAAACCCACCCCATTAGCTTATATCTTATAGCTCTGGCTTATTATAGGTCTCTCATAGCTTATTTTAACTTAATCAATCAGTTTCAGTCATTAGAATCTCAATAAAGTCAAACTAAGTAGTTTTGTTCAAAAGTCAAATTTGCTTCATCTCAGATTTTCTCAAAACTTGGGTGATTTTTCTAGAATTTAGGAAGCTAATTGAAAGCTTGAAAATTCTTGTGCTTATTATCTACCACCTAAACTATAGAAATCTAGGTTTGTCTGATTTTTAAGATTTTTATTCAAGCTTGTGCAAAAGCTAAAAGTACCCTGCAGGGTAAAACCTTGCCCTGTGCACAGGTTTTAAGTAAAATACCAAGACCCCTAGTGTGCAACTCAGTGGACCCCACACCCCAACCATTAGCTTAATTTATAGCTTATTAGTCCAGCTTTTCACATCTAGGTTTAATTTAGCCATTAGCTTATTGTAGTATAGCTAATTTGACCTAGCTTGTGACCTGTGTTCAAAAACCCTACACTGACCACTCAGTGTGTGATCCCTTTTACCAAGACCCACCCAGAGTTCCCTAATAAGCCATAAGCCCTGCTTATTGGCTTATTTGAAAGCTTGACAGGTGTACTTGAAAGTTCAGGGTTCATTTTGAACCTCTCCTCACCCTTGTGGACCCCACAGAGGTCCAAAATACCACCCTCAGGCCTGTTTGGTTGTCAGGATTGTGATAAGTGCTTATTTGGATTCCCTGGCTTATCCAGAGTGCTTATTTGTGCTTTTAGTCTTATTTCAAGTTAGTATTCATGTGTAAGAGCTTATTTGATCATTTAAACAACTTTTCACAAAGTCATAAGTCCTAATAAGTTGCCCTGCACATCAGTACACCACCACCACACCACCAACTTAAGTGGTGGCTGCAGCCCACACCAGTAGGTCCCACATCTCAAACCTAGCTTATTACAACCCCCCTCCTACCCAGGTTCAATTATTGACCATTAGTCTGACCTATAGACCAGTGGACCCCACCTTAAATTGCCACCAATCTCTGTCCCATTTCTGAGTCAGAAGAGAAATAAGCAAGTGCTTAATTGGGATTCTCAGCTTATTTTAGGAGCTTAACTCATCAAATTTAGTTTAATATAGTTCAAGTAACTTAGGAAAACTAGATTTCACCATAGTGGACCCCACATAACCTCAGTTTAGCTTATTTCTTCATTTGGTCAACCTTAGTCAACTGTTTAAGCTAATAAGCACTCTCAGTGCTTATTCTTAATTTCCAAAGTAGTTGTCTTTATTAAAGTTTCATTATTTAAGTATTTAAATAGTTTTGTAAAAGAAAAACCAGAAAAAGCAAACATAAAAATAGTGATAGCTTCTATTTAATAGAAATTATCTATTTAATTTTCATTTTAGCTTATTAATAAGCATTTGTCCAATTTTATAATTTTATAAATTAATTAGTATCTTAAAGTAGTTAAAATAATTTTCTTAGAATTTTCCTAAGCAGTTTACTATTAATTAGATTTAAAATTAGTTTAAATAATTAAATAGGTAATATTAGTAATTAAATAGATTTATTTAATTTTAATTAACTAAAGTAGAATTTTATATTTTTCCTAAGTTTTATAAAGTAGTTAAGATTTTTAAAAAATAGTTTCATAAATTCCACTGTTCATTTTATAATTTTCTTATTTAAATTAATTAAATTAGTTTAAAATTAGTTAATAAGCAATTAATTAGTCAATTAGTTTAAATATAATTTTTAGCAAGTTTTTATAATTTTGTAGTATTCCTGTAGTGTTTAAATAGTTTTATAAATTTTATCATAATTTTCTAAGGTAATTTAGTATTAATAGTAATTTAAAATAGTTAAAATAGTTTAATTAAGTTAAATAGTTATTAATTAATAAAATACTTATAAAAAGACAAAAATATTTATTTTCATTTTTTATACTTTCTTCAAGTTCTTAGTTAAGTTTAGAAATTATTTATTTAAGTTTTTAGGTTTATTTGTAATAGTTGTTATTTTTAGTTAATTTAAATTAAGTTTTTAATTAGATTTTAATTAGTTTTATTAAATAAATAATTATTAAATATTATAATAGTCATTTTCATAATTTCAAATTCATTTTCTATTTTCTTTAATATTAAGTTTTCAAAAGTTTCATTTTTAGTCCCTGTAGTTTGTAACTTGTTAAATACCACTTTTCTCTGTCTTTTATATAATTATCTGATTTTGTGTTTATTTCTGTATTTCTGTTATAATTTCATATTTTCCAAATATCAAGCAATCAGTAGTGTAATCAACTCTCAAATCATATTTGTTACTGTCCTCAGTACCACTCACTTTCCTATCCGTTTACAAATACAATTTTAATCTCGTTGGGATTTAACGATCCGGGGATTTTCCTATATTTCCACGGTCAATATTAACTTGCACTTTCTCCCAGGTGGGCCTAACAGCTTCACAAGGCTGACTGGTTGGTTTGGGAGGAGTCACCTACTAATTCACTCGTTGTGTAAGAGGGTTGCAAACCCATCAACACTGGATCACGTATCCTTGCTAAGCGCCTTACTTTTGAGATGTCGAAGTAAGTTTCACATGCGCATCTCACGACGGGTGCGCAAATATTAAGTACACCGTACAAGCTTAGCAAATAACGAGCCAAGACACTTGGTCAAATAATAAAACTTAGCAAACAATGCAAGTATATTTCTTAAAGTCACACACTTAATGAGCCAATACACTTGGTCAAATAATAAAAATTAGCAAACAATGCGAATATAATAACGCAACCAATATACTTGGTCAAAAATAATAAAACTTCGCAAACAATGCAAGTACATTTCTTAAGTTATGCACTTAATCAACAAAAAGGTATCTTATTCAATATTACAAGGAAAGATACATTTCATTATTTACATAACACATATACAAAAAAGCCTACACGCTATGGCGATGCTCAGGGCTCTCCTCCGGAGCAGCAGAACTCCCCGCCTCCTGAAGCTTCCTCAGAATCAAAGCGTCCTTAGGAGATACGGTTGAAACACTTACGGGCACACCATCAGACCTAGGGATGTGTGCAGCGCCCACGCCACACAATACTGCCTTGCCCTTGATGCCCTTCTTCTGAGCAGCCCTCTGTTCGTGACGCTCCAAAACCTCTTTCAAGGAAATCTCCCTTTCAAGAGCAAATGGGTTAAGGATATCATGAGGCTGCGCAAACACAGGAATCTGCAGCTGCGACACATCAGGCTTCAGAAAGTAATCTGATTGCCCCTCTTCATTCTCTCCAAGGTGGCGCTCCAACGTCAACCCCGCCATAAGTACATCTATGGGATTGTCTTGGTCGCGCTCCAACCTCCCAATGTGCGGCAGCTCGAGGACCTTTAATCCCGCCATAGCCTGCATCAGCTCGTCGTAGGCAGCCGCATTGTAACCAGGGACCTCCGCTAAGTCCTTGGACAGCAGCTTGGCCTCGTGGAGATCCTCCATAGCCTGCGACTTCCCCCGCGCCATCGCACAGTGCACCACCTTCCCAAAGGCGTCCAACACCTCTTGGGACTCCAGCGTGCCCATAGCTGCCAGGCGCAGCCCGTGGCTAATCAACCACCTACATCCACAAAGACAATTTGTGTTAATAACCAGCACAACAACAAAAATTATTATGAAGGAGAGTATAAAAGCAATACCTGCGCTCAGCGATGGTCGACATCAAATGAGGATATAACTCCTCATCGTATTCGATGCTCAGGCCACGCAGCTTGTCCTCCTGTACCTGGATGATCTTCATCATATCCTCCTTAAACTTGGCAATGTTAGCAAAATGCTCCACCTTCTTCTCCTCCAAGAAGCGCACAGCCCAAGTCAGGTCGGACTTATAATGATGAAGCTCCCCGCGCGCCTTCTCCACCTCAGCCAAGGCGGACAGCTTCTCATGGGTGATCTTCTCAGTATACACCCGCGAGGACTCCAACTCCACCTGCGCATCCGCCAACTGCGCACGGAGCCTCGCTAGCTCCTCATCCTTCTGGGCGAGAGTACTTCTCTCCCCGACATACTTCTCCCTCAACTGAGCCACCAGCTCAGCCTGGCGCGCAGCAGTCGAAGCCAACTCATCCATCAACTGCTGCGCCCCCTACCCTCATCAACCTTGGCTTTCCCCTCCTTGTTTTCATTCTGTGGAGAGGAAGCCACATCCACGAAGACCCCATCATTCTTCGCGGCATCATCCCTACAAGACATAAAGAACACAGTTAGTATATATTGCGACAAATAATGGACAAGAAACGTAATATAGACGCAGATACTTACAGAAAGGAGAGGCCTCAGCAGCCTTCTTATCCGCGCCAGCAGTGGATGTCTCCTCCGCGGACGACTCCGCATCCCCAATGAGGTAGCGACGTCTCTTCTTGGGGCCACTGGTCCCAGCCTCTCCTTTGCGCTTAATATTGCTCGCCACCTCCTCCTTCAGCACCTCCTCGGGCTTTAGGATCTCGATGCTATCAGATGACTCCGCACGCGCCTCCTCTTGCGCCACCTCCACATCTGGCGCCACACTCTGAACGGGCGCCACTTGGAGCGGCGACGTGTTCTTAGGGACAACCTCGGGTAGCACGGTCACGCGACCCTCAGTTGCCTCCAGTAGGGGCTGCTCACCCTCCCTCAGAGGGCGCACCCCTATCGTCACCTGCTTCGGCTTGTCCAGCTTCACAATGGCGAACAGATCCATCTCTGCGCACATAAACAAAACAAGACAGACAAAAGGGTTAGTTATTAAAAGTGCGCATACAAAAAGACTTACGAAACTTGAAGTAGAAGGGACGAACACCCACCCCGGCCATCCTCACTTATGAAAGTGGGCACCTCGTCAGCAGCGCCAAAATAATTGCGACTCAACCCCGTATGCACCAAAAACTCCTCCGGATAAGGGTTAATGGCTAGGCGGTTGGCATCAAGAGTCTGCGCATCAGTCAGCCTATAGGAACCGGGTGCGGGGCGCCCATCCCTTGGCAACGTATCCTGAGTATAAAACTCGTAGGGCGATGGAAAAACTACATCATCAACCCAGAAAAAATGCTCCCTCCAATTTCTGAGGGAGTCTACTTTCTCAGTGTAACACTGAAGCGCCCCCGGGCGCTTCGCAAAAGATACCCACCCATTTGACCACGTCGTGTGGTAAAAGAAGCGAAATAAGGATATGGTTGGTTCTATCGCAAGTAAACGGCAGTTTACTTCAAAATTCGACACCTTAGCCGCGCCTATACAGTGCAGCTGTGAGATGTGGAGGCGATAGTGGTTGAGCAAATCGCTTAGAAAAATAGAAATTGGCACGCGGTAATTCGCGTACTCAAAGAATTTCGTGTATAAACCTATTTTCCCTTCGGGGAAATCAGCTATACACGCATTAACGTCTGGAGCCTCTGGACGCACGTCCAGAGGAATAAAATAGTCGGATGAAAACTCAGTGACATCATCAACCGTCATCGCAGAGCGAAAGTCCCCTAATTGAGCAACCATTTTCATTTATTCACTAGAGAAACGCACTCAAAAAATTACCTAAGGAAATGCTTATTTGCAAAAGGTAGCTTTCAAGAAAATGAACAATGGTGAGTGTGTGTTTTACTGTGTGTGTGATTGTAAAAATGGGGCGGTAACTATTATATAGGGAGGAAGAAAACCCTAGATTATCCCCACGTGGATCCCACTCACAAAAACGTGTGGCTAGAACCGAACCGGTACATGCACTTTTTCCTGATTCACGAGGGCCACGTGGACACAACCCCAATTTTTGAGGTATCCTTTTTGAGATATTCATGACTAGGTGCATTGCACTTTCAAATGGGCGACAATATTTCAATGATCTCCCGCCACGCTTACCGCTGTTAATATTAGTCTAGCATCCGCGGCTACGAGCCACGCACACTAGACAGGGGGGACATGATGACGTATAGTCTATATATGGGCCACGAGCCCAAATGATAAACATTACTAATGCCCAACACCACAATGCGTGGGCTATTGTAACTTGGGCCGCATGAATAATGGGAACAGGCTCACGTAAGCCCAACCCAAACAAACTCTACACGGTATAGATAAGGATCATCTATCTATGGAATAGATATCCTTATCCCGGATAAGCACCACGAGTGCGAAGAGTAAAGAGGAAGATACCTACACGGTTTCTGTGTCCTATATAAAGAATGACATAATTATCATTCAAGGTACGATTCACAAACCCTAACTTTTTACAAGAACCCTAAATCGATTACTTACTCTCACGCCGGAGTCTAATCGTGGGAGACAATCCCACGATAAGCCTAACGGTGTTGTCTATTTTCTTAGTGCGCAGGTTACAAGTACTAAGAAGCGAATTGGTACGAGAGCAAGAGCCCATAATCAGGAACGCCCAACTTTTGTATCAACAAACGAATTACAATAAGATGGCAGTCAAACGAGCAACAAGTTGCGCCGCAACCCCCTTTTGGATGGCAAAACCAATCCTATTAAAAATGAAGTTTTGATTCTTGAGCAAACGAGCAAAAAGTGATTTTGAAGTGAAAATGATGCTAAATAGTATTATCAACACATTTGACATGTAGAGGATGCAAAATACAAATGATTCACCTGATTTGAAAAATGTGTCTAATATATGTATGTGCATCCAAATTTAAACTAGGAAATACATTATAATGCATCTAAATGAATAGAGATATATCTAATTTAAGTCGATACATATTTAATGTGTGAAATAATCATTTCTCATTATTCTAATTTTAGATATTTGATCTTAATTTATTCATTTACATTGTAAGAATACTATTCTTTCTTAATCATTCAAGTAATTGGTTTGAGTTATATTTATTACTTTTCATGGGTTTGTAATTTGCAGAGTCGAACGAGAAAATGGACTATGATCAAATTAATGTTATATTAGTTGTAAATGAAGATAGAGTGAGCTTATTTATCACATCATCTCTTGTGTTGAAACCAAATATGTTGGTCAAACGTGTTTGTTGTCTTAGTTTTTCCACGGCACTTTGCATTTTGCTTCTTTGCTTAAGTTAGTTTTATCACATCATCTCTTGTGTTGAAACCAAAAAGTAGAAAAAAAAGAAGGAAGAAAACGGAAATAAACAGACGAAAGTGTGAAAAAATGGACGAAAACGTAAAAAATGGATGAAAACGTGAACAATCTGACGAAAACATCAAAAAGGACGAAAACTTATAAAAACATAAAAAAAAGACACATAATGGTGGTTGAGTTATCATCCGACCCTTAAGTGACCCATTCGACCCATTTGTTGACCCATTCGACCCATTTGTTGATTCATATAAGTTTAATTGTTGACCCATTTGACCCATTTCTTTGGGAAAGGGGTAACCCAATCTAACCCATAAGTTGTTATTTTTGACCCAAACCAACCCATTTTTTTTTAAATGGGTTGTGATTGCCACCTCTAATATCTTATTAGCAACGAAAGTATCTAACAAAATCTGAACAACAATACACGTCAACAAAGTATCTAACAATATACATGATGGTGATTCATAAGCATTTAGAAGGTAAAGGAAAATTTGGGTTTTGAAAGAAACCTTTGAATTTGTAAAGAGATTATAAGATCGTGGTTCCTTATCCCTAAATAAATTTTAGGGTTGGCGATGTTACAACTTTTGGCGGTCGTGTGTGAACAACAACAATTGGAGCGTATTTAGAATTCTTTATTTATTAAACTGGACGAGTACCCGTGCATAGCAACGGAATTTTATAGCGACAGATAGTTTATTGATAAAAAAAGTTTATAGGTTATAAACGAAAAATAATAAAAGTTTGAAGACTTGGGAATTTAACATAATGTTTTGAAACCCGGTTCGACCCGGGTGGTTCAACTGGTTGAACCGTTCCGGTCGAAAAATGGGTTGATTTAAACCGGGTCAACTTGCTAGGTTGGGTCGAAAATGGGGCAAATTAAACTTGGTCAACCCGTCCGGGTTTGAAGCGTCCCGGGTCAATCCGGTTTTTGTTTTACTTAGTTGTATTTAATTTGATAGATATGTTTTTAATTAGTTGTACAATGTGAATAAATCATTGTACTTTAAGTAATGGATAATGTTTTGAAACCCGGTTCGACCCGGGTGGTTCAACTGGTTGAACCGTTCTGGTCGAAAAATAAGTCGATTTAAACTGGGTCAACTTGCTAGGTTGGGTCAAAAATGGGTCAAATTAAACCAGGACAACCCGCCGTGTTTGAAGCGTTCCGGGTCAACCCGGTTTGTGTTTAAATTAGTTGTATTTAATTTGGTAGATATGTTTTTAATTGGTTGTACAATGTGAATAAATCATTGTACTTTTAAGTAATGGGGTGTTTTAATAAGAGTATTAAATGCATTTCAATATTTCCTTATACATATTTTTCAACATTCCACAATATTGACTATTCCACTTTTTACTTTTCACCTTTGACCATTTTTCCATTATAGATAGTATAGATTAGCATGCGTTTGAAAAAATAGTAAAGTTTTCTAAGATACTAGTATAAGGTTTGGTGAAAAAAAAAAAAAAAAAAAAAAAAAAAAAAAAAAAAAAAGGGTACTCGGTGTATTTGTTGAATGGTAATTTTTGGGTATAAAAAAGATGTAAAAACATGTAATATTTATTTGGTGATTTTAGTGTCATATGCTGTTTTAAGTAATTGTAATTTATCAAAGAACAATGTAATTTCACATTAAACTCATATATGAGTAAGGAAAGTGTGGAGTGCACATTCATTTAAGTTAATGTGCTTTCGACCACGACAAAGATGCAGGGTCAAGAAGGTTGTGCCCCCTTGCAGGGTCAATGGGTAGCGCCCCTTGAGGGGTCAAGGGGCAACAGTCATGACTATCGGGGTCAACAGTCATGACTATCGGGGTCAACAATGTATTTGGTGCTCCAAGTGAGTTACCCGTTCCGACGCAAGTGTTGGTAACGTTGACTATGAGATACTTATAAAATAGTCATCACATGAGTAAATAATATAGGTGGCAAAACGAGCGGGCCGGGCGAGCACGAGCTAAACGGGCGCATGTTATACGAATCGCTTTAGAAAATACCCAAAACGACGAAATAAATTCCTCAAACTTAACACCTTATTTATATTTTAAAAAATTAAATATATTATATCTATAATTTTTTCTTTAAAAACAATTGTAATGTTATCAAATTGAGAGAAAATATGTGCTCATTTGTGACCATTTAACTTTTAAATGGGCAATATATGCCCATTTCAAAAAAGGAGAACCAAATGTACCCAAATCTTTTAAAAGTTTGCCCATTTAGCCTATTTTTTTGATTTTGGACATAAATTGCCACCTCTAGTAGATAACCATCATAAATTGCCACATCAAGTAAGCATAAGTTTACACAACAACAATAAAAGAAAAGAAAAAAACACTAGTCCATAGCAAAGTAAGGTTCAATAACAACTACTATAAAGTCTACCGCCGATGATGATGCTTCTAAGTTCTAATAATTCATGAAGATTTGTATGAATCCAACAATAAGGTACAGCTTTCATGACGGCGGATTTTATAACACCCTGAAAATACATCATACTGGTTAACTGTTTAATTCTGGGAGGATCTTGAGGGGGTATGCTAAGAACGAAGATAATAAATTGACAAAAAAACAGATTGGTGAGCACAAGCGGTTCAATCACACAAGCAACATACATACGACCATAAATCTTTAAAAGTGCCACTGTACGAGCCTACGAAGATTAGAACTTTGCACATTGGTTTAATATTAAACTTTGAAGGTCATTGCATATGAATCAAACATATTTCCACGATTTTTTAATGTTTTGTACTCCGTATATGGAAAAAAATATATATTGTAATTTGTTATGCAGTTCAAGTGACATTAGAACATGCAACTTTAAGAATGTTTTTCAAGCAGCACATCTATATAAAATAGGATGGCCCGTAAGAATGGGAATAAGAAAATTAGTATATATTGAGCCCTACAAATTAGTCAAGTATAATTTATTATCTATAACTTTTAGAGTAAATTGCAAAAACCGTCTTTGTGGTTTATCAAAATTGCAAAAATCGTCCATGGTCTTTCATAAGTGTAGACGGCATCCCTATCACGAAACCTTTTTCTTATTCTGGTCTCTGGTTTTAACCAGCATTAAGTGGATTCAGTTAGTAGTTACACGTTAGCCCTTTTTGGCCAACGATCGTTGCAATGTTCATCCTTTAAACTAACGACCATTAATAATTTAAATTTTTTTAGTTTATCCTTTTATATACGTTTTTATATACTTTTTATATATTATATACGTACGGAAGGGATCAAGTAAGAAAAATAATTAAAATAAGAAGGGTAAAAAGTAATTCTAGCCACACATTTCAAATTAAGAGAAAAATTTTGAAGGAAGATGCATCCACTTTTGTAGGTGCATCTGAAATGTATGGTTGTGGTTACTTCTTATCATTCCTATTTTAATTATTATTCTTATTTGATCCTAACTCTATATACGTATTTATAAAAACATATACATTTTTATATACACTTTTATATACGTTTTTATATACACGTTTTTATACATTTTTATATACATTTTTTTAACAAATACGTTTTCATATATGTTTTTAAACATTTTTTATAAAATCATATACGTTTTTAGAAATGCCTTTGACCAAATTATACTTAGAAATTAGTCCAAGCATGCAGCCTCTTAACTAAATATAAATTAAGGAAACGATTTCTAGGTTGCATGTTATCATGGAGTTCAGCATAAGGATGGACTATGTTGATGTAAATACAATGAGGCAACGGTGACTATGAGATATAAAATTGTCGAGTAAATAAGCATTAAAAGTGAAGGCATCAAGCAAGCATAAGTTTCACAACAACAAAAAAACAACGGTCCATAGCAAAAGGTTCAATAACAACTCATATAAAGTCTGACGCTGACGATGATGCTTCTAAGTTCTAACCGATTCATGAAAATTGTATGAATCCAACAATGACGGAGAGCTTTCATGATGGCGGATTTTCTAACATCCCTGAAAAATACATGATACTGGTTAACTGTTTAATTCTGGAAAGATCTTGAGGGGGGTATGCTAAGAAGTAAGAACGAAGATGAAGTAAGAACGAAGATGATAAATTGACAAAAAAATAGATGGGTGAGCACAAGCGGTTCAATCGCACAAGCAACATGCACACCAGGGCCATACAACCATAAATCTTTAAAAGTGCCACTGTAGACTAGAACTTTGCACATTGGTTTAATATTAAACTTTGAAGGTCATTGCATATGAATCGATCAAACATATTTTCATGACTTTTTGTTAATGTTTTGTACTCCATATATGAAGAAAATAAATAAATAAATAAATAATTATAATTTGTTATGCAGTTCAAGTGACATTGGAAAATGCAACTTTAAGAATCATTTTCAAGCAGCACACAGTTTATATACATACATAAATAGTATAATGAAAACTGTTGTAAAGGAGATGTTTACCTGGGTGGGGTGGTTCACGGCATAGGGTTGACACTTGAGGCGGGAGGGACTAGGAGCATGACCCTGACATCATTCCATTAAGAAAGTTAACAAGCCACAAATATCATATCTAACTGTTAAGATGTTGCCTATTGAGCAATCAATCACATAAAAAATCCCAACTCTCTCGCATTAAAAAGAAATTATATTTTAGTAAAATATTTTGCAATCAAATTTGATACATCAACTGTTTGCCAAATTCAACAAATTGACACAAGTTGATGGGTTAGAAAAGCCAGACATCACCAGTTTTGACTCATTACCGACCCACCCATTTTGTCACTCTTTCTAAAACTATATTTATGTAGCGTCAGATTCGGAATCAGAAACTTACAGTTTCTGAAGATGACGACGATAATTGTGATAACAGAGGAAGTTTGCTACTGGAAAATCTTGAAATACTGAGACGCAATCACATACCATTCTTTCAAAATCATCAATAACATTTTCTGAAAGATAAAGCTCTAGTATTAGATGATGACCCAATGATTTTGCTTCTTCAAGCTGATGAGAGTACCGTGCATTCATCTCTTTACTCTGTAGGTTAGGAAACTTTTCCAACCATAATTCGATGCGGTACTTCTTTTTAAAAATGGCTCTAGCAGCTTCATGGAATTCCTTAGCCATATCATGCATCTCTCGCAAATGGACCTTGATCTGTGCTATCAGACCCTCCACCTCGTCACTTTCAACTCTCTCGGGTTTACTACGCATAGTATCGGACAATACCTTTAGTTCTTCCACATGGTTCTCAAGGGTTGCTTCAGTTTTTCCTGTTACCTGCTTTCTCTCAACAAGATTAATATTTCCCTCCTGAACTGATGCTTGCAGTTCCTTCATATGACACTCAATATCTGCAACCAGTTTATCATTCATACTCTCCCTAGCCTCTATTGCTTCCATTGCTTTTGTTGGTGGTGGCTGCAAAGTTTACAAGAATGTTACGTGCTATATTGCCATAAGGGTCCTTGGAAATCAAAATTAAAATGCTAAGGACTGCATAAAACGGATGTAGTTCAAAAACCACAGATAGAAGAGTTTGAAATACATCTCTGAAAAAACAAAAAGCTAAACATGGAGGCGGAAACTCACAGCTGCTGAAGAAGAAGATGGTTGTGATGCCAGAAGAACTTTGCTAACAGAAACATCATGAATTGCCGATATTTTGTCAGAATTATATTCTTTTAAAGCTTCAATCTTTTCTTCAACATAAAAAAAAAGGTCTCGCCTTGCTGAGCGTAGGCTATTACATAGTGTTCCAGTTTCTTTAAGTTGGTGAGTGTAGCGCGCTTCCATCTCTGTCATCTGTCGCTTAGGCAAAGCTTCCAATAACGATTCGATATGTGCCCTCTTTGAAGAGAAGGTAAAAGCTTCGTCAATATCCTGGCTGACTATATCCAGAATCTCTCCCAAACAGGCATCTGTGCCTTCAGTCCAGCAACTACTACCTCAATCTGAGAACTGTCACGTTCAGTTTGCATTGGTTTTTTCTCGGTCCAGAGTTGTAGAACTGTCATATGGTATTCAATGAATGTTTTCTTCTCCTCCAGTGCCAGTTCTCTCTCAATGAAAAGCATACTTCCCTGCTCAAGAGATGTTTGTAATTCCTTCATATGATTATGAATGTCTGCAAGCAGTTTAGCCTTCTTCGCCCTAGCCTCTTTAGCTTTCATTGCTTTTGTGGGTGGTGGCTGAAACGTTTACAAGAATATCACTTGCTCCATCCAAAAGGATTACCACAATTTAGCAATCAAATTAAGCAAAAAAAAAAAAAAAAAAAAAAAGGCTGTATAAAGAGAGGCCTGGTTCAGAATAAAGCCACATATGTGACTGAAAATGGAACACAAAATGAACCAATAGGCATTTCAAAATCACATAAGGGCATTAAATGATTACTTATTATAAACCATGATCATCTCAAGGTTTAGTTCTAGAAGTATGATGGCCGCTAATCTGGACAAAAACTTACTCAGATGTTAACCAACAAACAAGAGCGAACACAAAAACTTTAATTGCCAACAATCAGAATTTGAATATAATCAAAGGGCATTTACAGACTATAATCAAAGGGCATTTACAGACTATAATCGAAGGGCATTTATAGACTGTTAATATCTAGTTTTCTCTCTAGCCTACAGCATTTTATCTCGCCCTCTGCCAAAGGATTGACAGCTTTGGCTACTTTCAAGTTGTAATGAGGTAACACAATTGTTAAAGTGAGCTAAAATGGTTTTCAGTGACATATGATATATAAATCTCTGACCCTTTAAGTTCTTGTATATCATTATATGTTTTCGAAGCATGAGAAAATTGCCTACACAGAGACATGGAAACACTAAATTTACTAAATTAACACAATGAAACATATTCCACAATTAAAGGAGTAGTTCAAACAAATTAAAATCTAAGAACAAACTTTGGCATACTTCTTATATTGCTATCAATATAAAACATGATCATCTTAAGATTTAGATTTGGAAGCAAAATGGCTGTGCTAATATGGAGGAGAATCTCAATACAGAAATAGTAACCAAAGTAATTTAACCCCACGACTAAAACTCATAAACAGAAAGAAAGGGATATACGCAAGTATTATGAAGAAAAAAAAATAATAATAAATAATAAATAATAAATTAAAAAAAGATAAATAAATAAATAAATAATCTTATTGTAAGTACCTCTGGTAAATCCATAATGAATGTGGCGCTTGGAGAGCTTTCGAGCAAAAAGTGTCTAGCTTCAGCAGTCATTTTCAGTTTGTGTGCATCCAGCCTATCCCTCAAGTTGGAGTTTATAGTTAAAGAGACTAGGTTGCTAAAAGGTGAAGGATGGTGTGATATTAAATCCGGAAATGAGGAAATACACTGCACATATACAAGTTATATTTCCGTAAAAAGATGCAGAAAAACATATGGTGAATAACTCTTTTATCAATAATATTAAACATTAGTAAGAATACTTTACACATTAAGTAGTCCTTAGCTCTTTAAACTTCATTCCATGTTGATAACAGATGAATATTTTATACATTTTGATTTTATGTCATGTACGCTAACAATCCAAATATTAAACAGAAAAGCAAGTACTAGAGCGAATATTTGAATTTTCGATAATCTATCGTATGTCGACAAGTTATAAACGACTGATAAGATATGAGCATACCTCAACAATGTCCATGTTAAGCGTCAGACATCTGGCACTACGGAGCTCTTGAAGCATGCTAATGGTCTCACGAGCATCAGTCTCCTTATACGGCTGGTTTTTTTCATAAATGGACAAACTGACACTCACTTCATTTAGAGAATGAAAACAGTTTTTAAACCACTGTGGATGTGGATGAGAATAATCACTGTAGCGCAAATATGAGAGTCTGAGTGGTGCCTTGATGTTGTTAATTGTGGAATTAATAACAGTGAGATTCTCAAGCAGAGGTGCAATCACATTGATAACACCTGAATCTCTGCAATTAATAAGCTTGAACGTAGAAAGTCGTGGAGTATTAATGTCAAATACCTTAGCCCGGAAGTTGCAAAACTCTATAACAAGGCTCTCTAAGTTCAAACACTTGGAGAAAAGGTCAAGAGATTCATTGTCATTGTCACACAACATTGTATCATAAAGATGTAAAGTTGTTAATGCGGGAAAATCCCAAGGTGTTTTCGGTGTAATACAAGGTGCGAAAGGATGGGCTTTTAGGGACAAATGTTTAAGTGTCTGAGAGCTAAAGAGGCAAGGAGGGTATTCACGGTGGTCTTTGGGCCAACTAATGACAGTTAGTTCTTGGACGTTGTGAGAAAACGCATAATTTGCAATCTTTCTCACAAAAACCTGACTAGCTGCTCCATGATACCGTAGTTTTACCGAAGACACTTCAACTTGTCGGTTGCGATGGGTTAAAACATGGGTCACAAATTTGGCAAACTTAGGTAAAGTTTTGAATTGTTGACTATAAAATTCGAGACGAGGAATTGATTTCCAGATAAGTTTCCATCTTGAAGACAGGACACATGTTTGAACAGCAAATTTGGTGTCGAAATGATATAGGATTTTATGAATAAGCTCATCAGGCAAGCCGCTCAACCTGTCTTCATTCAAGTCTGATCTAACCCTTTTGCTAGCAATGTCCATTTTCTCTGCTTACAGAATGACAATCTGCACCTGATGTAAAACTAGAATCAATTAGTTAGATAACACATAGTAATATATCCATAATGCAAACAAACCAACTAAACAAGGCCCTATAAACAAATTTTCGTTCTCTAACATCGCTTCCACAAAATTAACTCTTCAAATTATTGGTCCAATAAGGTCGTAAGCAAAGTTTAATCACTCAACATCCTATACAAAAGTTTATATTTCATAACTAAATGTGATGATCTTACACTTGTAAACAAGTTATTACATCTTTAGTATCATAAAACAAATAGTACCCATGATAACAAAACTAAATAACAAGAAGCAACACATTAGATTAACAGCCACAACTTCGAGCCACTTAGAAAGCGTTAAGAATTGTTTATTTTTTTCTGCTTATCTGATTATTATTAAGCTGACGCAGTTTCGTGTTATCCACACTGCTTGTGGTTATCTGCTTATTCTGAGGTAAAATAAGTAGTTTCTGGTAAGCAGGTGGGAAGCTACTTATTTCAAAGTTAATATATGAGATGAATTTATATTAAGTCTTTTACCATCAAATCGAACCTAAAACCTTTTATAAACGAACTTGATTAAATATTTGTGAGAAAACATTAATTTTTTTCCAAACAAGCAGTTCCAAAAATATTTCCTGAGATATTCATTTTTGAGCAATGGAATCATTCCTAAGTAAGCTTGTTTGGTATACACAATTCGGTATATTCTATTTAACTCAAACTCATACTCAAAAACAATCCAAACAATAGTTTTGATTAAGCCATACCCATTACCATTCCATCCTAATATCAATCCCATACCTATGGTAATTCCGGACTCCATACCAAACCCACCCTTATGTCAAAGCAGAAGCAGAAAAACTAAACTATCCCAAACAACCCCTTAGCTATTATGTTTGGACTTTAAAGTATATATGATCAAAGTTGTATGTTTGGCAGGGGAGCTTTTAAAAGCGTTTAAAAATTAGCGTTCAGCATTCAGAAATGAAAGCTTGTTTGGTAAGGAGTGTTTAGAGTGTTTTTAGTTGGTGAAAAATACCCTATTTTTCCGGGAAATATTTCATAAAAAACTGAAAACCCGTTTAGTCACAAATTTTTGAGAATTTTTTCTAAAAGAGAGCTCTTTCCTCTTTCCTATATTTTTCCTCTACACCCCCTTACACTTTTCAATTTCCAAAAAAATATCATCTGTACACGTTTCTAGAGATAAAAACCGTTTCTTTTTTCTAAAGAAATCGAAATAGAAAACTAAAGAAATATTTTCTACAACTAAATGCACCCTAGTGTTTTGATTTTTTTTTTCTAGAAACGCTACTTGAAGAAGCGTTTAGCGTTATCGTTTTGTTTTATAATCGCTGATACAGATACAACTACATTATCAAACACTCTTATACTAAATAACAAACAGCTACTAACTATAACAACAGTGTCAAACAAATTATTACAATTCGGGGGTATCACATAAAACTTAAACAACATCTTATGATATTTCAACATTTTGATAACAGATAAGGCTGTAATAAATAAAATTAATACAATGAGATAACTATTCAAAAGCATTTAAAAAATGAAAGCAAATGTGTAAATTTATAAAAATGAATTAGGGTTTGAGAGAGACCTTTGTTTGATTACTTTGATATGTGAAGAAATGAGAGTTGGATTTGTGAAATTAATTAACCCCCAAATAAATAATTAGCTAGCGGTTATTAGGTTACATGACTGCCTGACTAGGGTTTGCAGGTGATGCTCAAAATTTTGGCGGTTTGGTGTGAAGAATAAATTTTCATTTGGGATTATTGTGCTTAAAATTTCAATAACTTTTCATTTTTGTAAAATTCTTTATTTTATTTTATTTTATTATTATTATTATTATTATTATTATTATTATTTGACTTTTGTGAAACAATTTTTAAACTATTATTTAACTAATTATCTCATAATATATGCAATATATCAACAAAATATATACAACACACAACAAAATATCTCACATGTTTTTAAAGTAAATTTTAAACACACAATTATTTAGTTGAGCAGGTTCTCACAGTACTATTGAGATACAATCATTTTGACTATTATTTTGCTTTTTTTTTTTCTTCTAAAGTTGCTTATACATAAAAATTGTTGGAACTAGTTATATCGTGCTAGTTATTAATTAATAACGTACAACTTAACAATGTATGTATAAATAACTTAAATATAGTTATTTCGTATATTTTAACAACAATAAAATAAAATTAGAACTTCAATTGTTTTAATGATTATTGTTAAGTTTGAAAAAAAAAAGTATTTAAAATATATGCTATACATGAGAAAACACTCTTTACTTGATAATAATAAAATTGATTTACACTTTTGCCTTTATTTATAAATAGTAAGTTTACCGCTTAACTCAAAATCATTCACAATTTTGTAGAGAAAGCGTGTGATAGACTATAAAAAAGCACCTAACTTCTTCTCGATCAAATTGCCGAGAGTATAATGCTTGAATCTCTGTAAGCAACTTTTCCAACTGTGACGTGATCAGGACCATCTTTGAAACCATGGCTTCTACATCTTCATGACTTTGTGTAATTAACCGCATTTTGCATATCTTCCAATTATGTGTCAATGTGAGCTATCAATCAAGCCTTTGGTTTCTTGGATACTTGCAATTCTGCCATAAGGTTCTTAAGGGCTCCTTGGTTCTTGTCAGTTATTTGTATTTTGCTATATATAACTTCCGGCTTGAGTGATGCTCGTATTTCCTTCAAATGATCATCAATGCTTGCAACTAGTACAGTCATGTTGTTCTCCGTGACCTCTTTCTCAATATTACTTTTGTGGGTGGCTCCTGCAAATCAAAATAAAATGAGTTCAGATCATAAATATGACTGCTGTCAATTAAGACAAGTACCCTCACATAAAGTCAACGATCATGAGCCAACACGAAAGTGTCAAAATGTCATAACAAAACATGAAGGTCAACATTAAGATTGCAAGGACGGCCTAATATGAATGCCAAGTGATTGAACAAGTTAAGACCACCCAACTACTAAAAGTAACATACAACATTAAGCATGAAATTAAATATGAAATATATCTAAAAATATAACATCGTGATGGAATTACCTTCCATAAGTGGCGCTTGGAGAGTTTCCAAGAAAGTAGTTTCTAACTTCGATTGACATGTATACTTTGTATGCATCCTTCCTCTTGTCGGAGTCTATAGTTAAGCAAATCAAGTTACAAGATGATCGAATGAATGTGTGATAGTAGATCTGGAAATGAAGAAATACATTGAACAACAATCACAAGTAATATGTATGTTAAGGATGGATATAAATACATAAATTGTATACTCACTCCATATTCTAATATTAGGATTTTGCACTGTAAAGAATTATACAAATGTTTGTAGCATAGCAAAAAATTATGAAAAGATTTTATGTCATAAATTATGAATACACAATATAACCTTGGGAAAATTATCTAAAAAACATCAAAGTTGACACTTTTTACCATTGTGTGTACTGATCTTTTTTTTTTCCCAATGTATCTCTAAACTTTGTAATTTGGTACATTGTGTGTAACCGGTGACCTTCTATACGGGTTCGTCCTACGTGGAGCCGGTTGCTTGCCAACTCAGCTTGTTGTCTTTTTTCTATTTTTGTCCCTTTCTTCTTTTTCCCCCAACTTAATATATTCGCCCCCTTCACTCTCATTCCAAAAAAACCCTATTTCACCATTACCAAATTAAATTCACCTCCTTCTCCAAACTAAACTCTAATTAAATGGCATCATCCTCATCAACATCAAGATCTATTCGAAGAGACATGGAATACTATATCAGTGCTACACATTGTGAATGCAAATCACCACTACCAGTTGTTGAACAAATTGCTTGGACCCCTGGAAATCCGGGTAGAAGATTCAAGGCACGTCCTATTTATGTAAGTTCTTTAGCCATGATTTATATTTATTTTCTTGTTGTTATGTTTCACAAGATAATGAACTCCTTAATTTGGTAGGACAAGCACATAAAATGTGGATTTTATAGGTTTACAGATGTTGAGCTACCAAATGAATTTTACAAAGGTTTGTTCTTCAAGTTAAAAGAAGAAAACAAGAGATTGAAGAAAATGGAAAAGAGTGCAAATTCAACTGAATTTGTTAATGGTTCCAAAGAACTTGTTGATGTTTCCAAACAGTTGGAAACAATGAAGGAGGAGATGAGTTTTATCAAGGCAAAAGTGCAATTTTATGACAAAGTCTTCTTTGTCATAAGTTTCCTTGTTGTGTTAATTTCTTTTGTAATAGCACTTAGTTTCATGCAGTAATATGTTTGGTTGTTAGTTGTTTATCAGTAATATGTACTAAGGATGTTTATTGTTTATGTATAACAAGTGGTTGTTGAATGGTTAATGAAATCCTATTTAGTTTAGTAGAGAGTTTGTAGATATGTTGGTGTGCATTTGCAGATTAATTCCATTTACAAGTTACATGCATAAGTGGTAGACAAACAAACATATGCAGAATAATTCCATGTACAAACAATGATACAAAAGAGGTGCACATTTGTAGTGCATATTTTCATTAAACATTAGTCAAATACATCCAACAGTCAATAGTCAAGTGTCATAGATATACAAAAGAAAGGCACATCTTCAGTGCACATTTGACCCATAGTTTTTGTGCACACCATTAAGGCACAAATATACAAAAGAAATGCACATATTCAATGCACATGAGACCTATAGTTTTGACCAAACATAAAGTAATAACATCCATAACTTACATATTTAAGTACATAACATACAACACAAATTAGTCTATGGCAAGTGCATTTGAAGCACTTGAACCAATTCCAGGCACTTTCTTGGACAATTGTTTTTGGAGTATCCTTTGACTTCTTTCCCTTGGCCTGATAAAGTTGAACCTCCTCACTGGTTGTCCTGCTACATGTACTTGATCTGCAACATGCACTTGATCTGCAATTGGGCTTTGATATGCAATTGGTGGTTGACTGTTTTGTGTTGCTGCAACTGCTGTTGTAGACAAGTTGATGCTCTCCTGTGTGACTGGAAAAGAACCCGTACCTGCATTATGTTAGAAAAATTCATTAATCAATTGCAGTAATTAAGTTAAATTTATTGTTACTTGCTGTGTGAATGGAAAAAAATGTACATGCATTATGGTTGGGTTCATCTGAGTCACTTATAGGATCTGAATCCATATCATCTGTTCCTATTCCAAACCATCTACTCAATGTGTTGAACCTTCCAGCAGGTACTTTGTGTCTTTTATACTCTGGTCCCCCTCTCTTGACTGTTGTCTTAACTCTCCCTCTTCTGCTAGAACCCTCAACAATGCCTAATCCCCCAATACCAATACCAGATACAACATTTGGCTCAAACTCATGCTCAAAAGGTGGTTCTTCTACAACATGGTCAGTTGACATCTCATCAACTCCAACCTCAGGTTCAACATGTAGTTCTTCCACAACATGTGGTTGTGCAAAACCCTCATCAACTAGTGAAGGACCATCTACTTGTTTTTTGGTTGGCCTACCTTTCTTTTTTGGTGGTTTAGGTGGTAAAACAACAGTAGGATTTTTGCAACCTTTTTTGTTGTGTCCTTTTTGGTGACATTTAGAACATTTAATACCCACCCCAACCCCAGCCTCAATAGGTATTTCTTCCACAACATGGTCAGCTGACATTCTAGACATCCCAACACCTTCTAAATCCTCATCAACTATTGTAGTACCCTCTACCCTTTTCTTTGTTAGCCTACCTTTCTTTTTTGGGGGTTCAGGTGGTAAATGGAAAGTAGGATTTTGGCAACCATTTTGTTGTGTCCTTTTTGGTAACAGTTAGAACATGTCATGGTTCCACCAGCCTTACAAACCCTGCTTGAGTTTTTGTGTTCATGGGGAGCCTTAATTCTCTTTTTTCTTGGCCTACCGGGCATTTTTTTGGGTTTCGGTGGTAAAACTCTAGACATGTCAGAGCAGTCAGGCCAAAAAGTCATTTCTCCTAAAGGTTTGAGGTACTGATTATATGTGTTGTGAAAAGCTGGTTTCCTAAAGGTTTGCTTTACATAACTAGAACTACCTTCTGTTGCAGGCTGACTTTGTTTCTTTGTATTCGACTGACGAAAACGTAAAAAAACAGACGAAAACGTAAAAAAACGGACGAAACGAAAAAAATTGACGAAAATGTAAAAAATCGGACAAAAACATAGAAAGGCGGACGAAAACGTAAAAAAATGACGAAAATGTAAAAAACATACTAGAACGTAAAAAAAGGGACAAAACATACTATAGTAGTATAGTAGCATGATTACAGTGGAAATGTAACGAGTCGACCCGATCCAATCCGACCTAAACCGTTTGACCCATGACCCATTCAACCCATTCTTAAAGCATGACCCATTTGACCCATGACCCATTTGTCCCATAAACCATTTGACCCATGACCCAAACCGACCCAACCCAACCCATTTGCCACCTCTATAAGATATCACTGTTGTGTAAGTTTTAAGTTTCACTTTCACAATAATGTTTTAGATTTATCGTTTAATCACTCAAATCCAATGGCTCACACTTCCCGACTCATAAAAGTTACTAAAGAGGATTCTCCTCCAAATAATTGTCATAGGCAAAAAATAACATAATCATTACACAACGTAACTTACTTTTTGCTCAATGTAAATTTACCCTTGCAATAAATAGAGAGTACAATTTTTCTATATTATTCTTAAATATACTTGTCATATCATAAAATCTGCATATTACTAGTGGTTTACATGCATGAGTCTAAATGACTTTTCGTTTACTAAAATTATCATTTAATTTATTGCACATATCATAGACGTACAAAAGTTGTTTTTAACTAGGGGTATTTTTTTTTTTTTTTTTTTTTTTTTTTTTTTTTTTTTAAATTTTAACGGCGGGTTAGTTGTTAAATTTTAGTAAACTTGATCTATAATACTCATCCATATGAACAGTTATTTTGGAACGGACTACGAAGTACTACGTATTACTAGTATTTTGGTGTTTGTCTATATTGAGTTATCCGCAAATGACTATTATAGTATTATTTGGTGATCATAGTTTCTTGTCTAAACATGCTTAAGCAAAACTTTTGGTGGTTAATCTAGTATGTTGTTTTTTATTCTCTTAGTTTTGTTATCATGAATACAATTTGCTTAATGATGTTAAGATGTAATAGCTTTTTTTTTATGTACAAAAATGGGATCACGTACATTTTACCTATGCAAAGTAAACTTGGTATAGTATAGGATGTAGTTATTTTATTTTTGGATTTCTAATTTTATTGTACATTATGAGATCTATCTTGGTCACGGTGACAGTTTTTGCAAATGAACTTATTGGTGAAATAAATTTACAAAGATGGTGAAACCGTGAAAATATGAAGACTACGTTTTGCTGAATCGATGTTAAAAAACATAGTTTCGTTTACGGGGCTCTTGTTTAGTTGTTTTGTTTGCATTATGGATATTCACATGTATTAACTGAATTCAGTTTAAATTAGGTGCAGGTTGTCGTTTGCTACAGCAGAGAAAATGGACATTGATAGCAAAAAAGTTAGATCAGTCGTAAATGAAGATAGATTGAGCAGTTTGCCCGATGAACTCATTCATCAAATCCTCTCTTGTTTTGACACCAAATTTGTTGTTCAAACATGTGTCCTGTCTTCAAGATGGAAGCTTATCTGGAAATCAATTCCTCGTCTTGACTTTTCAAGTCAACAATTCAAAACTTTACCTAAGTTTGCCAAATTTGTGACCCATGTTTTAGCTCATCGCAACCAACAAGTTGAAGTGACTTCGGTAAAACTACTGTTTCATGGAGCAGCTAGTCAGGTTTTTGTGAGAAAGATTGCAAATTATGCTTTTTCTCACAACGTCCAAGAACTAACCGTCCATTGTTGGCTTAATAAAAACCGTCAATTCCCTCCTTGTTTCTTTAACTCTCAGACTCTTAAACAGTTCACCTTTATGATGGGTTATTGTGATTGTTTTGTTACACCTGAAACACCTTGGGATTTCCCTACTTTAACAACTTTGCATCTCTATAATTTCACATTATGTGACAAAAACCGCAAATATATTGACCTTTTCTCCAAGTGTGTGAATTTAAAGAACCTCACGTTAAAATATTTCGATGTTCAGTATGTGGAAGTGTTTGACATCATTACTCCTCGACTTTCAAATCTCAAGCTTATCGAAGGAAAAAGCTTAAATGCTACGAGTATTAACGTGATTGCACCTCAGCTTGAGAATGTCACTGTAGAAGAATGTGTTGGAATATATGAATAATAATAAACATATAAACATCAAAGAGTACGCAGCGGAATAGATCAAATACAAATAATAAATTAACCGAATATAAATGGATGCGTACCTCTTTGTGATTTCTAGCAAGAACAAGAAACCAATGGAACAAGAACTATAAACCCTAATTGGGTTTAATGGTGGATCGACTAGGATTAGTCGAATAGGGCAAATCACCTTGTTAGCAAAAATATGCCAACACTTCGTTCTTGAACACACGTATTAGTAGCGTTTCAATAAGAAAAGCTAGGTTCTTAATTCACAAGCAATCCAAACACAATATTTAGAAGATCGCGTAGGAACCCTAGAAGGGTGTAGTTGATCAACTAAACAAGAATGGTTTTGAGCTTAGAAATCTAGTAGGAACCCTATAAGGGTGTAGTTCGATTTCTAACTCAAGAGGAGAAAGAGAAGGAGATTTGGTTTGCAAGTGAACCAAGGGATGATTAGAATGAACAAAAGGGTTTGTTTATATACTAATCAACATCTTGGAGCACAAGACACAAACCCTACACCCTAATGGGTTGGGTTTGGCCAAACATGGGTTTTACAAGCCCATTCCATGTTTTTCTTGAACTCTATTTTAAGTTCAGTCCTTCATCTTTCCTCCAACGATCATTTTGTGAATTTAATAATTATTCGTCACTAAAACAATAATTATTAATTAATTGAAACTTATACGTAAAGTGTGCAATCCCGAAGTCTCGAGTTCGAGTCCGGACATATTCATTAATTTTTATCCGTTAAAACTAACAGCTCCCACTCGGATATACATTAATGTAATAATGACAATGGTTAGTCTAGCATAACACGCCAATGTCCCCAGAACGATCACGAGTATGGTTTCCTGGAAAAAACCACCTTTGATGATTCATCATCATACTTATCCTTTTGATTCTAATACTATGTTAATATGGATATGGATCGAAGTCATTCCATAATTAACTAGTGTTTCTCGTTATTTATGATTAAGCAAGATTACCAATTCATCTGAACGCATTCCAGATAGACCTTGGGCATGGCCATGCAAACATCTTGTTAATCCTACGAGCGGCCAAACAGTATTATACTTCAAAACAAATTTGAAGGAACCAAATCCTGTATTGACTACAAGCATAACCTATGAACTTCGCATCACCTCTGAAAATAATCCTTATAACTACCAGTTACGGATAGCGTTAGATTATCTCACAGAAAATGAGCTACATCCACAGTAGTTACCTGGTATCTCAAGTCTGAGGATAAATATTCACGATTTACTCTAATGACAACATCCATAAGTACAATCATGTAATTGGGATTTTGTCCTATATCCAATTTATCCAGTATTGAATATCATGTGAATTTGGCTTGTCTACGCACCAATATAATTTATATATATTATACCAAATCTCACATTTGTCTTAGTTCAATGATACTCCCATATCATTAATTGACAACGGACAATTTAGAATAACTTAAGTTATTCATGGATTAAACATGCAAATATAGGATACAATATTTATGAATAGAAATAAACATAACACAATACAGTAAAACCTCTATAAATTAATACTCGATAAATTAATAACCTCGATAAAATTAATAATTTGTTCAGTCCCAACTTGGGACCTGTACAAATTTGGACTCCATTCGATAAAATAATAAAATAATAATATTTTTGAAACCCTAATGTATATAAATTAGTCCTGACGAAACTATAAATTAATAATTGCTAAAAATTCCATATATATGTATATATATATATGTGTGTGTGAAAGATAAAATTCAAAATCCTAAGATTGTTTAGTAAAAATAAATTCATTGTCACTTGTTATATTTTGTTGAACTTTAAATCTATATTGAGTTTATCTCAAAATATCCTTATTATACTGAAGTGTTAGTGTGTTGTCTTCTCGTATTGCAAAAAAAAATGTTAATTTTATTTTTGTAAAGTGTGGATATGAATTTATAAAATTTTAATTGGAATTTGTTTTTCAAATTTATTTTTCATCTCTAACGAGTATAGTTGTAACTAGTATATTACACTTGAAAATTTAAAGGTTATATGTAAAACCTCTTTAAATTAATAAATTATTAATTTATCGATATAATAATATCTCGCTAAATTAATAAAATATCATGGTCCCAACACTATTAATTTATAGAGGTTTCACTGTACTTCATTTCATTCGAATAATTATTGTTTACAATCCTTTATCCAAATACTAAATAGATCAATGCATGAAAATTCTCGTTAATGAATTTTGTCTCAAGTAATACCAATCATACTTGTTGACAATTATGCCTCAAGTAATCATACTTGTTGACAAGGCATTATTCAACTAACTTTGATCTATCGGAATTTTGAGAATACTTATTTCAATAATGAAATTCTTGTATATGTGCATTCAAATAATTTGATATAACCACATAATACATCATAAAATGTGTATGACATCCTCAACATACAATTTATGATAATTAAACTTCCAAATCTTTAAAGTTTAAAGTATTCTTATTCTTTAACGTATAATGCAACTATGCTTTCCGTTAAGCATAACTAGTACACATGGCTATTAACAAGGATGAAATCCTTCCATGACTAGTATTGAGTGTCATCTCAATTCATATTAGCCTCATTGTATGCAAACAACAATATGCTCTTTTCCGTAAACTTCAATGTGTAATGTTTTATTCCTTCCAAACTTTCAAGTTTGTTGGCTATGACAATTTTACAAATTGTTCATTTATAGAATCTAGAAATTGTTCCAGGCTGAGGATGTGATTCTATATCCAATTATATTCCTTTAGAATATTCATTACACAACTTATCTAATATCTTTCATTAGATATCAATGTTGTCAAATCATCTTTTATCAAAGCATGATATAACAACAACATGATGTACATGAAAAATTCTTGTGTCCAACTTAAATTTCATTCATGTACTACATATCCATTTAAACTTTCTAAATGATATATCATGTTCTATTAGATCCATTTACCGCACATGTTTACATTAATAAACATATATTCAAGGTTGTATGTTTTACTTATTAAATCTTTCAAGTAAAGTTTCATTCCAAGTTATGACTTACCATTTAACTTATATAGAATGTTACTTCCTATATGTTATACAACATATATGATTTAAATAAGTAAACATAATACTCCCACTAGCTTTCAGAATTACTTAGGAGTTATCTTATTTTAAATTATAAATCAAAACATAGATTTAATATTTAAACATAAGATTTATCTCCTTGATGCATGCATCTATCCATACTTGGATTCTTGCATTTTGTATACTTTCAAAGATTAAATGAATTCATAAAACTCTTAATTACTTATCGTCCTCGCTTAAGTAATTATATAAGAAAGAGATTTTATAATCCATTGTCAAATTTCATATTCATAAAAATGAGTATGACAATTACCATCTTTGTAATTTTAATGTGCTTAGGAAAAAGTATTCAATCATAGTTAATTACATAAGTATGAGTAATAATCTTGTCATAAGACATACATTAAAATATGTATACAATTTTGTCCATATGTTTCTTTATGCAAAGATTTAAACCTCTAGGGTTTTTCTTCTCTTGCAGAAACTCATCTTCATTAAGATAAACCAAATTTTCAAAGTTGACTTATCTTTATGGACAGCATCTTAACATTCATAGTATGAGCAATTAACCATAATCAGTAAATGCGTCATTATGATTAACAGGCTTACTTTGATCCTGTAATTCATAATTCTCAGCATATTAATTAGACATCTGAGACATCCCTACGGATCTATGAATGAGAGTTTCATCATGTTGAGATTTAACCTTTACATTTCAAACCTCATCATGATTTTCACTAGTGTGGTTTTAGAAGATTATATATTTTGTAATTTTGATATTTCAAGATCTAAACAAAACTCCCACTTGCCTTTTGTATTTTATGAATACTTTAGCAATATGAGCAATCACTAAATCGTTCTCATTTGGGATATTACAAAAATATTTTACAGTTCCTGACTCTTGTTTGTTAAAACTACTTATTAACAAAATCAGAACTTCATTTTAAGACTTTAATGTGATTTATCACATTCCATAATGTCTTATTTAATCTTCTAGGTTGGAGTCTTATTGAGTATATTTAATCCATACTCAATTTTCTAACCTTGACAACTTTTGGAAGAAAAGAAGTCATATTTATCTTTTAATCAAACAATATAACAAGAGTTTGATTTTTCCTAACTGAACACACCACCAACTTGTGATGTTTCATTAGAATTAATATTGTGAGACAAACTAACAATATGTAAGATAAACTTATTCCCTTTGGCTTACCTATTTACCAACTAAGTCAACTTAATGGTACAATAGAATTTCCAAGCCAATTGCATGCTATATAACATAAGTACCTTTTGAACAAGTTACTTCATGTTCATGTCTTAAGAAGACATGAACTGTTATATTCCCACTTTACGTTGTACATCATTGATCAACTCAATGATTTCTTGTTTGAAACATAACAAGTTTAACGTCTTACTTTATTATAAGTCTTGTAATAGTTAAAAGACTTCATGTTTATAAGAAGATATAAACATAAATAACTAAAGTATTTGTAAACACCTCCACTTGGTTTCAATAGTAATTTCAAGTTAATTTACTACTTCATTTGCTTATGTCATTTTATGAATTATCCAATTTAAGAAACTGCAAACTCACATAATTCCATTACATCAGTTGATCTGCTAGTAATGAAATCATATAGTTTACCTTTCTATTGCAATCTAGGCAGGTTACACCCTGACGTAAATTGTAAATTCAAGTGTTTCTTTTAATTTGAATATCATAAGACATAAAAGTAGTCTTATAATCATGACACATGTTCTACATAAGATAATCTTACACATTAAATGTATAAGTCTTATTAGAACATTGATCTCTTACCTTGCAATTAAGAGAATCCTATCATCATATTTCTCTATGTATTGTTCCTTTGCACACAATAGACAATTCTCCCACTTGTGCATTGAACAATATCATGTAGTATATAAACAACACAACATAAGTTTGTTTATGTGATTCAATATGATTTGTGTCATAAGTAGATGTAGGACTACTTTGTCTTATCAGGAAACGCATATGGCTATCCTAAGAACATGAGTGTCTACAATTTGAAAGTAATTATCATGAAGATAATTTTTGGCTACTACACAGAAATTAAGTCTTGTAGCTCCCACTGAATTAGAGAACATAACAATAACTCTATATTCAGTAAACAACACAAAGCTCCCACTGGATTTGACAACATTGTACGTGTTTCATAACCAGTGAAAACAATTTGCTTGTTTTTACTTTCCTACACATTTAGAAAAACCCATACGTAATAATTACTCAGGTTCTAAAATGTGTATTCTACTATGTTTATGATGGATTATCCATCAATGATATTAACTTGAAGAATTTGAGCATGCAGCTTCTTCCTTAATAGGCCTACCATCCCCATAATGGTATGTAGCACCTTTAAAGCACAACAACTAGATAAAATACTAGCTTTGCCTTTTACCAATTTTACGGTAATCTGTCCAGCTTCTAATAACTCATATTTTCCATTTAACCAAATGCCTTGTTTGTTATAGAAGAATTCATTCACCAAATAAGAGTAATGAAATTTCTATGGAAAATAAGATGTGCTATATCCTTAAATATTAAAGATAGCTATGAGTTATATATTAGAATGTAGACAATTCTAATGTTCCTATTATACCTTTCTCAATCATGAAAAGGAATAGGATTGAGTCTTATTCTTTTCTCATGGAAAATAGACTTAGGATTGAGTCTTATTCTTATGTTCCTATCAAACCTTTCTCAATCATGAAAAGGAATAGGATTGAGTCTTATTCTTCTCTCATGGAAAATAGACTTTCTTTCATTTCGGTAAATTTTTCTCAATCAAACATTATGTTTGAAAGCAGAATTATATCAATTTACCAATTTAAGACCAAACCACGTTTACGGCTTTAATGTTGCATTAATACGTTAAAAAGAATTACAAAATTCAATTTTAGTATTTTCGATAATTAAATTTTCAAGAAAATTAAATACCCATGGTTCATAATCAAATAACCATTTAATTTTCACTGAAAAACTAGGATCCAAATTGACATAAGTTCATCACATCAGTTGATCTGCTAGTGATGACGTTATTCAATAAGGTACGAGACGTGTCCCAATTGCCAATATTCAATTGCAATTCCTAGAATCGATGGGATTTACATTAATTGCCAACCGCAGTTGCAATGTAAGCATGTTTTATCCCCATCTTCTTATGCCTTGAGTGATCAGTTCCCACTATCAACTCAATTAAGTTAACCAATTTAAGAAACAACAAACTTACATAATGACACCACACCAGTTGATCTGCTAGTGATGAAATTATGTAATTTGCCCTTCCATTGCAATCTAGTCAGGTTACGCCCTGGCGTAGATCCAATTTCAGGTGTTTCCGTTTCATTGGATGGCATATAACTTAAATTTAAGGGTAGTATTTTTGATGTGTGTAATCAAAATATATGTACAAAGATGTCATGCATTCATCTTGTAGCATATGTTTCATGTAAAAAAACTTTTACTCATTAGTTTCTTTACGAGCTTAAATCTCCAAACTTTTGATTGAGGCGTTGAGAAACTTACAACTTTGCCTTAAGTGCTTCGTAGTTATCATGGATGTTAGGTAAAGACTAAAATATGACTCACAGGCGAGCGGTAAGCCAGAATGGAGGCTCACTAAGGCCGCAATTTAATGCGTAGCCATCCTTATACCCACTTTAATAGTTTGTCATAATTAGTTCCACCTTTCAACCACTTAATACAGTCGCGATCAATCAACCAAAAGTCCAAGATTTATTAAGTAAGCTCAAAACAAGATTTCACCATTATTAAGTCCGTTTAATATTTTATTTATAGAAATTACCCTTTGTTACTATCATGTTAAAAACATATAAAACAAAAGTAATAAAATAAAATAAACAAACAACAACAATAATGGTCATGCTAAATTAAAATCAATATTAAAACATACTATTGATTTAATACACGATTAATAGGGTCTTCCCTAATCTTATAATTAATCAAATTTTAGTAATCTTTATTCATAATATTTACTAAACAATTTATCAATTATAAAAGAATCGCATAATAAGCATGAAATCTTAAAACCAAATCATCATAATCCAAGACAACACATGCATGGTTTGTCATGGATGCCCATATTGCACATATTATAGCAAATAATCATGTCAATCAAGGAACGCAACCAAACGGCATATAACAATATCCATACACATAAATTACATGCAACCTAGGGTTTCTACAAGTTTTTATTACATAATTCATCAAACCCTAATTTCTTTTTAAAAAAAAAACTTTCGACATATATATAATAAATTAAATAAATTCGAAATAAAAATAAAAACTAGGGTTTATGAAAAAAATAAAAACATAAGAACACCAAGCATGTTATAATCAAACGATTCAATTTTATGTGTTTCGGTAATTCATTATAATGTATTAACCTGGCTCTGATACCACTGTTGGAATATATGAATAATAATAAACATATAAACATCAAAGAGTACGCAGCGGAATAGATCAAATACAAATAATAAATTAACCGAATATAAATGGATGCGTACCTCTTTGTGATTTCTAGCAAGAACAAGAAACCAATGGAACAAGAACTATAAACCCTAATTGGGTTTAATGGTGGATCGACTAGGATTAGTCGAATAGGGCAAATCACCTTGTTAGCAAAAATATGCCAACACTTCGTTCTTGAACACACGTATTAGTAGCGTTTCAATAAGAAAAGCTAGGTTCTTAATTCACAAGCAATCCAAACACAATATTTAGAAGATCGCGTAGGAACCCTAGAAGGGTGTAGTTGATCAACTAAACAAGAATGGTTTTGAGCTTAGAAATCTAGTAGGAACCCTATAAGGGTGTAGTTCGATTTCTAACTCAAGAGGAGAAAGAGAAGGAGATTTGGTTTGCAAGTGAACCAAGGGATGATTAGAATGAACAAAAGGGTTTGTTTATATACTAATCAACATCTTGGAGCACAAGTCACAAACCCTACACCCTAATGGGTTGGGTTTGGCCAAACATGGGTTTTACAAGCCCATTCCATGTTTTTCTTGAACTCCATTTTAAGTTCAGTCCTTCATCTTTCCTCCAACGATCATTTTGTGAATTTAATAATTATTCGTCACTAAAACAATAATTATTAATTAATTGAAACTTATACGTAAAGTGTGCAATCCCGAAGTCTCGAGTTCGAGTCCGGACATATTCATTCATTTTTATCCGTTAAAACTAACAGAATGCTCAATCAAGTACTTGAATGCACCACCAGGAATTTCATCTTTGTGCTACATAGGTCGCCGTCCTCCACAGTGGTTTAAAAATAGTTTTGGTTCTGTCAACAAAGTGTACGTCAGTTTGTGGTGCTATGCTCGGTGGAGCAAAGCATATAATATGGAAGATGCTTATGAGACTATTAAAATGCTTCAAGAGCTCCGTACCACCAAAATTCTTACGCTTGGCTTAAACATTGTTGAGGTATGTATTGGGAAATCATCGACATAAAATGCTCTCTTGACTTTCATATAATCTAAGTGTAATGGTGGATTGTTAGCATCTGTGACGTTAAATTCAGTTTTAGTAAATTATCTATCAATGATCTAATTTCTACTTTTAACATATATATATATTTTTGTCATTTCTGTGCAGTGTATTTCCTCATTTCCAGAATTATTATCGCGCCATCCTTCACCTTTTTGCAACTTGGTTTCCTTGATTATAGACTCGAGCATGAGGAAAGATTCATACAAAGTAAACATGTCTGTTGAAGCTAGAAACTTCTTGCTTGAGAACTCTCCAAGTGCCACATTCATCATGAAGAAATAGCTATCTTTATAACATTGCTAAGTATCTCTCATATAGTCATCTTATTGTGTTTGCATTAACATTTCCATCTCAATGCTGAACTCCAAGATATTATACAAGTTGAAAAGTGGATCCTTATTTTATTTATTTAAAGTTATAACTTATAAGTATACATCTTTTGCCATCATGTGCTGGTTATGATAATTGTATTATCTTCCGATCTTAATGTATGTGGGTCGAAAATACCCTTTTGGTCATATTGTCTAGAGGTGGTAATTTAAGACTCAATGGCTAAATTTGGCTTAAGTTGGATAAATATTTATATGTGTTTTTAGAGCTCTAGGTGCAGTGAAGAGACTTAGCCTCTTCATTCGGGCCCCACCCTTGCCACATTACCAAACACCTCAACTTCAACTAACCACAACAAACCCTCCCTCACCAAACAACAAACCTCAACTTCCTCATTAGGGCCCCACCTCTTACACATTTATTTTTTTATTCATTTTTCAATCAAATTAAATTTATTTCATTAAAAATAAAAATAACTAAAACAGTTACTAACAAAACTAATAAAGTGATAACTAACTGGGTAGAAAGTTAGAGCTTTGAGTGGGTTGGGCTTGGGTGGGGATATGAGTGGGCTCAAAATGAAGTTATAAGTATTTATCTTACTTTACAACAACCCAATACTACATTAAAAGAATAAAACCTATGTTACTTTTAACCTTTCTTCTTCAACAACGAGCAGCCAACATGCTATCTGCAACAGTGAAAAAAGAAAAGAAAAAACACACACTATACTTGCAATAAAACCCAACAGAAAAAAAAGAAAAAGAAACCTGTGCATCTTGTCAGATTTTTGCTTCACCGTGGCCACGGGGAGGCGAGCAACGGCGAGGGCCGTTTGGTGTGGCGGCGAGCAATGGCTCGCCGTTGTCGTTGCCAACTAGGACGGCGAAGGGCCCTTCGCTGACTGCACCTTGTGCTCTTAGTGTGTGTGAAAAGAGCTTTACACACACAAAAAGTGATCTTTTGAAACATCTGTGTTTGGGAGAGGACTTCTTGGGGCTTACGAGGCTTATAAAATAAGTCTTGTTTGTCACACGCACTTATAAAGACTTTACTAAGCCATAAGGCTCCATAAGCTCAAGCCCATTGAAAGAGACTTATATGAGGGCTTATAGCTAATCAAATTACTTAAATACCTTTTAAAATATAATAAATTATCACGTAAAAACTGGACATATATATGAATTTAATTTGATATATTTTTATGCGATTTTACCTTAATAAACTTCAATTTCAACTAATTTGTCAAACAACTTTATAAAAATATAAGACTACAACTGCATACTCATAATTTGAAAACTACATACTAAAACATAAGCCCATATAAGCTTTAAACAAACTCCTCCTTGAAATCTATAAGACTCAACTCGAACGGTTTCGTGTCGGGTCAGAAATTGCCACCCTAAACTAAAGGGAGTTGATACTCCCATAACATTTTTTAATGCTTTGTTAGCCTCATAATGTTGATTAGTTTCAAATATTTACTGTTAATGTTTAAGACTATTAGTATGTATATGTATTCGTATATTTAGTTTGTATTTGGGTCAGTTTAGTTTACAACCAATGGGTCGAACTTCTGTAAAGTCCAAACCCAGCCCATATGGTTATGTCGGTTAGTTATTTACAAAACGGTTTCATCAAACAGTCATATCGTTTGATGAAGCATTAGGTCGTTTGGTTAGTATATATGTTGGAGATTTCGACCTGTGGAATCACAACAACACATTTATCTATAATAGTTAAAGTTTGGTATTCTTGTTTTTTGATATCTTACTTTCTGTTTCATTATAAAACCGATTACCCTATACCTTCCTGTAAATCATGAAGCATTACTTCAAGTCTAAAATTGTTGATTCGAAACCTGTCAACAATTGGTATCAGAGCCAAGGCTCTAATCCGTGGGAGAAACCAACAATGAGATCGAGCGGTTTTCAATCAG